>JAKUDI010001441.1:0-49944 GCA_022702515.1 Ilyophis sp. 1 JC-2022
TATCGCATTAGGTTAACATTAATGTTTCGCAGGCGTAGCAGTCGATCACACAAATGATATAGCTACTAACGTTAGCTAAACCAAGCGATTAATTTTAACTTTTAACTTTATGACATTAAGATAATGCACATAAATGTACATTAGGCCAGCTAGTTATGTATATATTAACTGGCTAACTTTATAATTTGTTCATAAAACGTAATTTACCATTAATGATCCGAGCCTATGCTGTAACGATCCGAGCCCGGTTGCTGTCTAAATCCAGCTCACTCCTCACTGCTTTCAACGATCGTCTCTTCTTTCGGTCGTAAAATTTAGTTTGTTCACCCTGCCTGGTAGTTTAGCTACTATGTTGAGTACTCAGATTATCATGTAAAAGGACATTTTCGCCTTTTCCCAGTTTTATTCGCACATCAGTACGCAGTGCAGAAGTTCGTCATTGTAGGACAGCAATCATAGTAGCGTTAGCATGAAACTCGTTTCATGGAGTAGCGACCACTACTAGTTCAGTGGTAACGTCAAGCGTCTCTGTTAGGGTTGGCCCTATTATTGCAAGATAGTGAGTAAACACATTCACGTTCATTCATTCTTTTTTCTACGGACCACCTGCAGTACCCTCGCGGACCACAGTTTGAGAACCGCTGATCTACTAGATACATTTTTCTGAACAAACAGATGCCAGTACCTAGGCCTAACGTTAGAGCAAGCTGTCTGAAGATATCACTTTTACCTTAGAGCGTATTGGCAAAGGTATGATCAGTTTTGAGTTTTTTTGTGTGACGCTATGCAACACTTGTTAAAATTGTTTTATGGTAAATCGAACGCATATCAGTTGCACTAGACTCTGCGTTGCTAAATGGACCATCGGAATTGGCGGAAATATAAAAATAAAAAAAAAGGTTTCTTTGACAACAATCTTATTTTCCAGCAAACTAATTAAATCAAATACTTTTCCTTGAACTCCAGCTAACTGCTGTTTTTCCTCCGATCGCAGTCTTCTCATATTATGTGTGAAGAACAAGAGTTTGTTCACGTTGCTCGGGAGAAGTGAGCTCCGCGTTTTGCAGACAATGAATCCGGCCTTTGAAAAGATGCGCTGAATCAGAATGATAGGTGAATTGTTGCTTGCAGAGTGATGGTTTGTGGTTCGTTTGATACCTCAGACCCTTGATGACTTACCGCCATTTCGCCAACAATACTGTTCCAGCATAATTTACAGCTAATACTAGTCTCACCTCCAAATTCCCATAGAGATCCATTCAAATGCAGAGAAATTATAGTATTGCTTGTAAGAGTACCAGAAAATAAGATATCAAGAGCCGTTTGATATTGTTGGGTCACAGACATCAGGAAGTAATGGCATGCAAAGGATATGTGACCAAATATTTGTCATGGCTCTTTGCAGCCTTTGCTGTTGTACGTTCGTGTTTCCTTTTTTGGCATCGTAAGGACGCTATATCGGATTTTATCTGCCTCCGTTCTGGTTTTTTTATCTTGCCCTACACCTGTTTTGCGTTTCCTGCCAGCAATAAATACCTCAGGGCTTCCACATTTCCTCACTTCGATATTGTCTGTGCTTTTGGACAAACAAAGTTGGTTAGGTTTATGAATTTCGGTACACTGCATTGATACAAATAAGAAACGCAGGAAGTCCGTTTAGTTTTCTAGGATTAGATTGGTGTCTTTGTTTCTACCCAATCTTTCTTTCCTCCTTTATTCCTGCTACCTGTTTATCTTTTGTGAGCTCTTCTTGCTACAGAGCTTTAGATAACAGGCTCGCTTTACTGTTTCTTTCTTTTCCCTCTTTCTCTGGTCTTTATTTTGTTTTCACTACCTCTTTTCTCTGCCTACTAGTTAGTGCGTGAGGTTTTGTCATAATATATTCTCGTTGTTTTTTTGAGATTCGCCTCCGTTTTGAGTTTTTTAAAATTTGGCTTAGGCCAGGGAGGTGTTCCTCTCGATCTTTGTTTATTCTCTTCCTTGTGCGGTTAGCTCCGCTTTTGTGGCGTGTCTTTTTCTTAGACACACTTCCTGATTCTCTATCGGTCAAGTTTGGATTTTCGAACCTATACAGCTCACATTACAATATAAAAAATTATTACATTATTCTACATTATGTTAAACTGTCCAATATTATTTGATGCCCAAAAATGGTCGGGGGGGGGGGGGACTATGTACAAAAGTTTTTATAATTTCTAAACGGCTCATCCGATATGGATGAAGATAACCTCAAATTAAAGCTGACAGTCTGCACTTCAACCTCATTGTAACCTTTCAAACTCAAGTGCTAGAGTACAGAACCTAAAAAATGTGTCACTGTCTAATGAATTATGGTGCTCACTGTATGTAGCTCTCAGTATTTCATTGTAAACTAAAGAAAAACAAACGATTAATTTTTTTTAGCTTTTTTCCAAAAGTTTCTTTGCATTTGTACCACTTTATTTTCAATTAAATTATGAAAGTATCGTATTGTAAATGGTATAACTGTCTTGTTTCATTAAAGCCATTTACCAAGTTTCTGTGTTGCTCACACTTCGAGTTATAAAACCTTAAACAGAGCACCCCCTAAATAAGCCTGTTGATCAATTAAATTAAATTAAATTTATTTTGTATAGTCGCAAAGACTCTGTACAGAAAATCAGAAGGAGAATTGGGCAAAAAGCAGGCCTGAACCCCTGAACAGAAAACAGGGTAAACTCCCCAGTGGGGAAAAAAAACACTAAACGGTGGCGGGAAAAAACCTTTGCTGGCCGGCTTGGTTAATCAGATGAGGCATTTTCTGTTCTACAGGATGAGAAACGCGGTTTTGTTGATCTACAGTTTCACAGTGTCCGGAAATGCTAACCGTCTTTAGCTCTTTCCTGGGAAATGAAAGGGTCTTTATTTGAATACAGAGGTGTAAAATCCTGGTTCAGAAAGTAAAAGTTCTCCCCAGTATTTAGCTCATTAGCACAATTCTTCTGCCAGGAGGTATAACTAATTAGTGAAAGCAAGAAGGCCAAGTAGACCTGGGCTGCGTTCCAAACCAATTTTTTTTCCGTGCTATCTACTTGGTACTTGTCTGACCCGGAACTCGATCGAGGTCCGCCATCTTTAAGGACATCCCAAACCGCTAAATGCTCCACCGAGGAGCGAGCAGTGGGGACATAGGAGGCTCCCGAAGAATTCTTCAGTGAGGCAACATGAGTGCAGCCTTTACGGAAGTCTTTACTCAGAACGCGTGACGTGTTTCATCACATCTGCCACACTGCCTCAGTTTAAAGCATGGCGGGACCTCGCGTACACAAATGTAAGTGCTTATCGTTCCTTTCAATTTAATGTATAAAGCGCTTTCATTTATAATGTCACTCGTTCTTTCGGACAAACGAAAGGCAAGTTTATTCATGAAAACAGAGACAACAAATATTGTAGTTCAGCGTGTAAGCGTAACATTTAGGACATGTTTCTGTCCCATATAGTTGTTTGTTAGCTAACGTTACTGCATAGGAAACGCAAGCTTCAATTAACCCATGTCCTTTCAAAACTGTATACAATTTTATATTGTACGCTATTCTATAGGCTATGTTACGTTTAGCCTATGTTCACACTGTTGAATGCATCCCGGCCAGTAGGCTAACAGAAATAGGCTCGACAGTCGCTGCTCGATTTCCAGTGTAACAACTGAAACATGAACACGCAGCTGCTTTGCGTGTCAAATATATTTTTCCTCACTCTTGTATGACATAAATAATGTCATGTCAGTCTATGTTATAGCATTAGCTGTCTTTGACTGATGAAATGCACATTAGGCTAGCTTATTAGGATAGGCGACTATTTTGCATCATGTAGCCTACTTACATATGTCATGTCAGAATTATGGGCTTGTGAAGCCCCTTGACACATGCCGTTGTGATTTAGGGCTATACACAGACATTACTAGCTGGTTTTTACTTGCAGGTCTGTTGTGTCATTTACAGGGACAGATGAGAGCACCCTCAGCCTCATTCGGCTGAGGTGTGAGAATGAGAAACTGTTCACGGGGAAGAGGCATGTTGCAAAGCAAGCTTGGGGGTGAGTCATTAGTGACATTCTATAATGTGTGATGTCACATAGAACAAAAATATGTCACACAGAAACATTGGCAATAAGCCTTTTTTTATGTTCTTGCAGGACCATGTCACTGTCCATATTGGTGTTCCTACATTTCATAGATTAATGTTGACGGAATCACTCCTCAGCACCATGATTCATGTCTTGTGTTGAAGTAGTTAATTGTATGCAAATGACAACTTCTGATATCCCTAATGTAAGTGTGATGGCAAGAGGCATGCCTGCCCCTGTAAATGGATAACACATAAACATGTTATGGCATGGCAGTAATTGTTGTAGGGCACTTGGGTATGGTATGGTAACATGTGTTGTTTTCATCAGTGAAATACTTAAGCAGATGGGCCTACAGGGCCAGGTGAGCCCTGCCCAAATCTGCAAGAAATGGGACAACCTCAAGGCAAAATATAAGGTGAAGGGGCAATTTCTGATGTTGGTCTTTAGCAAATTTTCGTTAATCTTACATCGTGAAACACTATTCTGCCTGAGCAAATGGCTCACGGCTCACCTTCACCCTTACATCTTTCCTTGTAGGCCCTCAGATGCCCTGCTACAGGGACGGGGACAGACAGGGGAGAGGCCACAGCAGCCACATGGCCGTGGTTTACTGCAATGCATGAGGCCATCGGGGGGAGGCCATCGATTGATCCTCCTGTCCTGATGGACTCATGTGTTGCTGAAAACCCGGCACATGTGGCTGATGAGGCCTCAATTGGCACTGGCTCATCTCTTCCTGAATTAGGGGTGGCCACTTGTAGCCGGGCGTGTGTGGAGGAAGAGGATGCACAGCCTGGCTCAAGTAGCCTCCCACTGGAGGATGATGATGGGCCATCCACCTCTGCCTGTCCCCCACCCCCCAAAAGGAGAAGGACCAGTGAGGGAGCCGTTGTGAAGTTCCTCAGGGAAGAGGCTGCCAGAGAGGAGGAGCGGTTCCGGGCAACTCAAGAAAGCTCCAAAAAACTGTTGGACATATTTGAACAAATGATGAATAAAATGTAAATAGTTCACATAAGTGTTTGTCAATTTGTTACTTGTGTTTTTACCTTTTAAGATATAGTTGTCATCTGAGTGACCCCTTCTGCAGCACAGAACAATATGGGCGAAAATAAAGACACAAATACTAACAAGAACTACTACTTTGCTGATCGTGTACGCTTATCGGTATCTTTACTGGTAACTTCAAAGAAATGTCTTCCTTTGTGTAAATTCAAAGTAGTCAGCCTACATTAATTAATGAATGTAGGATTAGCAGTTATTATATAAATTGACTGCTTATCTTTTACTGTAATTATGTACTCTTAATTACACTTCTTGATTTGTTGCTTCCACCAGGTTACTGTCCGACTGACCTATGGATGAATGACGTGATTGATTAGAGGATTGTCTTTTCTAATAATTATGAAATGATGTGAAATATATTTTTACTGCAGGATAAGTGAGGGGTTCTACCACGCTATATAGCCTGTGTTCCGTATTCAGAGCTCTGAACATTTGAACAAGGGCACTGACTGTTGGAAAATATACATTTTACAGAATCCTCACTTCCCCAACAGGTGGTTGACATACATTGGTGTCAAAGTGGTATGCTTAGTGTGTTTGTACATAAATGAAGGTTATAATGGAAATGTGGCACAGAAAAGATGTATGAAATGGATATGTTAGTATCGAGAAGTAATTTTATTCACATTAACATAACAAAAAAAACATGTGGATGAGCACTATGGACAGAGAGAGGGGCTGCAAGGGATAATATACAAACATAAACAACGAACACACTAACAAAAAGCTCTCCTGTAGAAATAATATTGTTAACAATAGACAAATTACATATAATCATGTTCGTTGAGTGCGACTGGACGCACATTTGGAGCAGACAGTTGCCCCGCCAGTCGGTCTCGTCGGCCATGTCCGCTTTGTTCCCCCCTCAGTGGACGTGGTGGAGCCACACCGATGTCTGTAAAACCCTCAACGGCCTCAAGGATGTCCCCCTTCGTCAGGCAGATGTTGTGGAGCACAACACATGCGGTGATGACCGTGGGTACAAAGGTGTGGTCCACCTCCAGAGCCTTGAACAGCAGGCACCTCCAACGCGTCTTCAACATGCCAAAGGCTCGCTCAATTATGGAACGAGCCTTGGCATGGTGCTGATTGAAGCGGCTCTGTACCCTCCCTTGCAGTGGCTCCCGATATGGCGTGATGATGGCCACAGGAAGGTCCATGCAGGGGTAGCCACCATCCCCCACAATGAAGTACCCTGGAGGTAGGGTCGGACAATAAGGACAAAATTATTAGTGCAATAATCACAGCAGTACATCACAATCGATGTGTTGGGTCATTTTCGAGTGTTTTCAAGTCACATTCATCTTCACACTGAATGTTATGGATATAGCCTGTGGTTCTGGGAGACCACAATTCTATAAGTATCTGCGATTAAAATAAGTCCATACTTTCACATGTCATGCAGTCTGCTTTCATTAAGTAACTTCTCACAATTACAGGACAACTGGAAAGCACAATATGTCTATGAGAATGTGGGACAATATATAGCCCTACCTGGAGGAGGATACAGAGCCTCTTTGTAGATCCTGCTGTTCTTCAAGACTCTGGTGTCATGGACAGAGCCAGGATACCCCACAAAGGTGTTAAGAAACCTCCCCTTCCCATCACATACTGCCTGCATCTGTATGGATGGGAAGAGCTTCCTATTGAGGTAATCCTGGCTGCTGGGTCCAGAGGGGGTCTTGATGCGGACATGGCAGCCGTCGATGGCACCCACACAATTGGAGAACACCGGGCTTTTGGCCAGCTGCGAAAATGCTTGGCCAACCTCCCGTAGTTCTCCAGCAGTGGGCAGCCGAATGACCTCCTGGCGAAGGGCAGCAATCTGCTTCACTCCTCTGTGGACCAGTCGCCACACGGTGGTCTTGGGCATCTGGAAGGCCCGGCACACCACACTGTAAGACAAACCGTGTGCCAGCCAGTACACGGTTGCCAGGACCCTAATGTGGTGTGCCCAGCCATGGCTCCCCTCACGCGGCAGTAGCCTTATTAAAGCTTCCATAGAGCCGCGGCTCAGACGGTAGTCTGCAATGAGGTCCTGGGCCCCATCAAAATACAGCTGGAGCACTGGCACAGTGGCATTTAATTGGGCATAATGCCCAGCTGATGAAGCGTCGACCTAAACAAAAATACAATGAAATACATGAAGTGTGTACATGCAGCCTACAGTTCACACAAGTTGATTGATTGATTAACACCAAACCACAGTAGCCAAATGTACAGTTTGTAGTCCTACATGCAGGTAAATGTGTGGTATTATAGAACATGTAATTACTATACGTGCATGACATAACTTTGCTGTAGCCCGTATTTATCCAGGTGAATTGTACTCCACCCACTGTTAAATACTTATCAATGTCCATGTTTGCTCAGGAGCACTGTTTTATGACTACTGTTCAGAATACGTGATTCTTACCTCAGTTAGGAACAGGATGGCGCGACGCAGTCGCGATCTCCTCAACTGGCAACGCCACTGTTCTTGTTGAAGCCGGTGCCAAGCGTTCAGTCCTAACGCTAGGTTCATTGCGAACACGTTCATTTTGTTTTTGTTATATAATAGCCTGTAAGTGCGCGATCTAAGTTTTGAAATCAGTATCTGTCGCTTAAATACCATCGGATCATACATGCTTGATGAATTAATGAAACGGCATCAGCTGGGTTATTGACTGGAAGCTCTTTAATCATTGGATACCGCAGCTGATTTGATGGGACTGCATGATATGAAGTCAAATGACTCAAGTGTCATTTGTAATGTGCTCCGATTTTAACGAACAAACGTGCGTTCAAGTCCATTGATGAATTGCTGGGACTGGCCATTGAGCGCGTGGAATATAGGCGTAGCCTACTTACAATTTTAATTATTCTTCGTGTGATCTTTATTCACACAGTAATAAATAGCCGGTTGTTGTGGATGTGTTAATGGGACACTGTACGTCAAACACAAACACCTGTAATTGAGAGACAATATCCCTATTTCCCATGTCATTTTCACATCTGTCAAATTCCACGGGAGAAAATCATTGCAAAAAATTGTTATGACTTCACAGTGCAATATAGCGACTAATAAAACAATTGCTTATACCATTTTGCATGCAAAAACAACCTCAGAGATACAATTACGCTAGGCTACAGAACAATCCGTTAGCCTTCTTTTTTTGACAGGTGATACAGCTGTGCACACGTCATTAGTAATTGACGTCGCTTCAGCTGACGCTTGACTGAGCAAGGACGTTCCATTTGCTTAATTCAATGTTGCCTCGCTGCTGCGTCCTCGTATGTGATCCTTGGATCCTTTCCTTATGGCCTCCACTGGGTGGAGCTAATGAGCGAGGAAAGGACCTAGGAATAGAAGCAAGTAGAAAAAAAATTGGTTTGGAACGCAGCCCTGGTATACGGATGCTATCTTACATAATGTGTGGTGTTGAATGGTTTTTATTGTTATTGTATAATATAATTTTTTTTAAATCACACAAATAAAATACCACAAAGGACAACAGAACTAAACACGGAATTGCAATTAGGCATTGTTTATTTTTAAAAAGTACATTGGTTCTTTTTAGGTTTTAAAATGTAGATATGCTTTGTATAATAGAAAAGATTCATGGGGATGGTTCACATTCAAATGATCATCATTCAGATTTAACTTCAAATGTCCTCTGCCCAGCTGGCACAAAATGTAATTGCAACTTTTGCAAAAGCTTTAGCAAAGTTATTCAAATGATAATTGTTTCTTCCAGCTTCCAAACCACAACTTTACATCTGTGTCTGAAAAATGGTCTGACACTTTTTTCTAAAGGATATGCAGTTGCGATGAGAGCATACTTTTTAAACATTTTTTTTTTAAAACTGTCCAGCATTTAAAAAAGGTTATTTGGATAACTGGATGATACTCACTGGCTTCCTATTTCAGCAAAACGGTGGATTTGAAAAACTTCACAATGTTTGTGCGAATATCTTTCATGGAAATGCCGTAGATGATTGGGTTGACTGTGGGGGGCACGATTATAAACAGAATTGCGCAGAACTTTTTGATGTTGGGGCTGATCTTTTGGTTCATGTCGGTCACAAGAATGATGAAGATGGAGATCTCAAAGAGGATATAAATGGTGAGGTGGGAGGCGCATGTCTGTAGGGCCTTGCTCCTACTGTTTTTCTCCTGTTTGACCACACACGCAATGAGGATCTTCACATAGGTAAAGGTCATGACTGCGAAGCCAAATATAGTTATGAGCCAAGATCCGCACATATAATACATGTTTTGGATGGGGGTGGGGATGCATGCCAGCCTCAGAATGGCTTGATTGCTGCAGTATACGTGCTTGATTAACGTGCCACACAGCGGCGTTTTCACGGTCAGAATGATGAGGGCCCCAACCAGACAGAACGCGATGAACCAGGCCAGAATACACAGTGAGACCAGTCTCCCAGTCGTCATGATGGCGTGGTAGTGCAGTGGCTTGCAGATGGCCACGTAGCGGTCGTACGCCATGGCTGACATTATGGTCGAAACGGCCGCTCCGTAAAACTGCAAGCAGAAGCACTGGATGATGGCCGCCACGTAGCCAATGGTCTTGTTCCCTGTCAGGAAGTGGGACATCAGCTGGGTCATGATTACCGTGCCCCCGAGCAGGTCGCACACTGCCAGGTTGCACATCATCACGTACATGGGCTTGTGGAGCTTGTCGTCCGTGGAAATTACAGTAACTACGGTGACGTTTCCCAGAAGCATCACGGCATACACGATGAGTGTGACCGCAAACAGGGGGTACCCCTGCTGCCTGGTTACGGTGAAACCTTCCACGGTGAACACGATGGGCTGCTTCAAAGGTACATATGAAACATTTTCCATCTCTGCCATCAGACCCTGGAAACAGTAACAAATGCATGTGTGTTCAGAATAATCCTATTATATCTGCAACAACATAACATGTCTAGTTCTCAGTTCTTCAAGAATTATCTTCATTGTTACCAATGCTCACACAGTATTGTCTTATAGATGCTCTCGACTCCAAACAAAGTAACTGCAACATATTCTTGGCTATGCTCTGAATGGTGTAAAGGTGAGGTCATACCTGTCTCAGGTTTAATGTTGGCAGTCCTCTCATCCTGATGGGCTTGCAGACTTTATCCTGCCCTCTCCTCTCTGTCCTGTCACTCATTTTGGAGGCGGGAGAGGACCGCCCCCAGACTCAGTGATGATGTAATGCGCTGAAAGACAGGTGCAGATGCTGCTGCTTTTGACAGGTTACTGCAGTGTTGCATGCAGCCGAGGGAAACAGGCCCACACGTGCAGCCTCCCTCTGTGACATATTACTGTAATATTGTAGCATTTCTGTTCTTTTGTATGAATATTATTTTAATGTAAACCTACATACTGGGCGGGGTCCAATCAATATTTGCCATGAATCTTCACTTCACAACAAAAATATTATAAAACATTTACTAAATGTATGAACCACAAATCTTTAATGAATTTAGTAAATGTTTTATGCATGTTTATTTACATTTAGTTAAATATACAGGTGCAGCTCAAAAAATTTGAATATCGTGAAAAAGTTCAATATTTTTTGTCACTCATTTCAGAAAGTGAAACTCATATATTATATAGATTCATTACACATAGAGTGAAATATTTCAAGCCTTTATTTCTTGTAATTTTGATGATTATGGCTTACAGCTAATGAAACCCAAAATTCAGTGTCTCAGAAAATTAGAATATTTTGCTTTAACATATTTTTAAAGTATCATATTTAATATTTGGTCGCATATCCTTTGCATGCTGTTACTTCCTGAAGTCTGTGACCAATCAACATTAAAAGACTCTCGATATCTTATTTTCAGGTACTGCTACAAGCGATACTATAACCTCTCTGCATTTGAACTGATCTCTATGGAAATTCGGGGGTGAGACTAGATTCAGCTGTAAATTATACTGGTACAGTATGGAACACATGGCTGGCTAAATGGCTGTAAGTCATCAAGAGTCTGAGCTATCGAATGAGCCCCAAACCATCACTCTGTTGCCAGATATGGAGTAGATGTGGATGGATCACTGCAAGGGTTATTTCTCCTGACTCATTTTCCTATAGAACTCTATGGGGAAAAAACTCAAAGGCCATTCATTTTTCCCTCTGATTTTCTAGTCTCTTACTGATTACTGTCCCATAAAGCCAAAATTCCACAAAAATATAAATAGGACTACATATCACAATCTACTCTGCAGCTGAAGAACAAGCCTAAGATCTAATAGTAGTTCCACAATCAGGTTGTAGGAATGTTCTGAGGACTTGAGAGGAACTCAACATTATGACATCCAAGCAACACATTGCAACGTTTGTGACATTTATGGGATGTTCCTGGAATGTTCTTTTGTTATTTTGGAGTAACATTCCTCTGTACACCGCAGAATGTTCTCAAAGTAACGTTTTGTAATGACGTGGCAAGAATGTATGGGGAATGTACCAATGTACTTCTGTCTCACAGTAAGGGAATGTTACATCCAAGTGTTAGATAAACCGAAAGGGAACATTTCGACCAACATTCCTAGAATATTCCCCTAATGTTACAAGTTGAAGGAATGTTCTGAGGATGTGAGAAGAACACAACATTATGGGAACATCCAGGGAACGCATTGCAACGTTTGGGACATTTATGGGATGTTCCTGGTAGGGATGTGCGAGTTTAGTCGACTAGTCGATTAAACGTTGCTACCCTCGCTAGTCGGCACCAGAAATACGAGTCGGTTAAACTTATTATTTTATTAATGTACACATTTAAATTACATATTGACATAATTTGCACTGAAATGTAATGTTTTCCTGGTCAAACGAGCATCCGTTACTAATGTTAACAACGCCGGATAAAATAATAATTTTTCTAAACGAAGGGAAAAAACAAAACGCATTAGCCTGTTCGCCCTGCAAGTTAAACCAGCGAGGTGGAAAGAGTAAGTAGGCCGATCGCGTTGTTGAATAGCCCAATAAAACGAATCTAATGTCATGTCGATCAGTAGGCCTAATTGTTTAATTTATTGTTCATATAAAAAGACGCATTTATTTTTTGTTATACCTGACAGTTTCGACTGCTGACTTCCTGCAGTCTTCCTCAGAGACGTCACATGATGTTGCTGACATCATGTGACGTCTCTGAGGAAGACTGCAGGAAGTCAGCAGTCGAAACTGTCAGGTATAACAAAAAATAAATGCGTCTTTTTATATGAACAATAAATTAAATAGTTTTAGTTAGACGAAATGAACTTATTTGGATTATTAGGCCTAATTGTTATTTTTTGTGGGCCTATTATTGGTAGTTTTTCTGATGACCGATTATTATTTTTTCTGTATTTGCTATGCGATCGCGTTCACCCAATGAAAATGCCGTTGTAATAATCAGGCACGTTTCCTAAAAATGTTTTGTTACGTTGAATATTGTTTTCAATAAATGTTATTTGTTCACTTTTATTTAGTGAGTTGTCATGTTTTGTAGGATAATGTGCAATGTTCATAATGCAAGGCACAAAGTGCCACAAGTTTCAGCGGCATTTAAAATACGATTTGGTTATTGAAGAATGTGATTAACGGTTTCAAATGGCTCTTATAATATACGCAATATTTTTTCGGACAATGTTTAACCTTATAGATTAAATTGTGCTCAATTTTGACACTTTTCTGAGTGTTTTCTTACTTTTAGACGAGTCGACTAGTCTAAGTTTAAACTTCCGTTTAACCGTCAGGGAAATTAGTCGTTAGGAACATCCCTAGTTCCTGGAATGTTTTTTTGTTATTTTGGAGTAACATTCTCCTATACACCCCAGAGTTTTGACTAACATTCCTAGAATATTTCACTCGTTACATAAAATATTCCTGTCATGTTCGTGGAATGTGAAGGGGAAGTTTCACAATCAAGTTTTAGGAATGTTCTGAGGACTTAAAGGGAACTTAACATGATGACATTCAGGGAACGCGTTGCAACGTCTGACATTTATGGAATGTTTTTTGTTTGTTTTCTTGGAGTAACATTCTTCTTATACACCCCAGAATGTTCCCAATGTAATGTTCTGCAATGACATTACAGGGCTGTATAGGGAACATTCTTTAAAGATCCCAAACGTTCATTGTTACCTGGGCTCTTACTAAAGAAACTCAAATGGTGCTTTTTGGCACATTGATTCAAGCCATTGACTGTTCTTGAATCAGTGGGTAGAAAAAAGTATTTTGGGACATTTTTTTGTAATTTGTTGCAGGGCTGAGTTTGTCGATGCCAGAAACATTTCTAAATACTGCCAATCCTTCAATTTATTGTACTTGAATCTGCAAAATATATCATGAAATGCATCTTACAGCTTTATTTTTGGTTTGAATTTTCAATGACCATGGGACTGTTTAGCTGGAATTGCCCTCGAGTGAAACATCTTCATATTTGGAGTGTTCTTTGCTCATCACAAATCAGCTGAATGTTTGCACTAATTATTGAAAAATTCTTATTTTTATTCTTGAAAATGGCAGAGACTGTTTTAGCATTTAGCAGTAACCATGTCAATAACGTTGTTAGCTGAGATTTGTGATGTCTGTCAGTTTATCAAGCACTCAACATGTGAAAGCAAAAACAACATTAATCTGTTTCTTCAGGGCCAGTGTTCCTTACCTGCATGGTAGTGCTGGGTGGTATTGGCTGCTGTTTTTGTTTTATATATCCTACCGGTTTGAATTCATGCAGCAGTACTTTATTGTTAAAATTAATATCAAAAATTGCAGGTTGCAATAATAATAAACTATCTATCTGTATGATGAATAATCTTCAACGGGAGTTGCCTGTTTTTAATGAAATTCCATTTTCCAGATTTCACAGTGTAAATTTTGCGTGATCAATCACAGTTCTTACGTATCACTAAAGGTGTACCACAAAGATTGTTCTTGGGGCCTGTCTTATTTACTGTTTATATCAATGATGTTGTCGGCTTGGACTTCTTGTAAAACTAATTGGGGGGTACTGACAGTGCTGGGGTTAGTGTCTGCATGTGGCGCGCTCATTTTTATGAATTTTAGAATACGAACAATAAAAAAGTCATTGTCAAATCTTTTTCTTCCATGTCATTTAGTACTGCTAAAATTACACAGAGAGAGAGAGAGATAAAGAGAGATTTTTATTTCTGTTTATTTTTGCCAGGATCCCGTGAGGGTAAATGTGTTTGTTTGAAGAACTCAACTGAAGTTGAAAGCCGGGATTGCTACATTCTCCTGTGTCCTGCTATTCTGTTCCACCCAGGGATGTCACTTGGCATGTAACATACATGATTACCTCTTTGAATAAAAAAATTAATAATTTTTTAAAATATGCATGCGTAAATATGTTCCTCAGTTATTTAATGATTCTTAAGCCTGTTGATAAAGCATTTTCTGATCTTCAGGATGAGAAACCCGGTTTTGTTCCACCTGCACTGCAAAATCCAAATCTTAACAAGCATTTTAATCTTATATTTACACTTTAGAATCTTATTTCTGTTACTTTTTTGCTAAATAAAACAAACTGGGTGAGATAGTTTTACTCATTTCAAAATTTCCAGTGGAATAAGATAATTTCACTTCAGATTTTAAGTCTCATTACAAGACTAAAACACCTGTTAAGACAGACATTTGTGGTTTGGATCTGCTTTAGTACAAGGGGTTTCTGGTCATCTCCTGTTTAGCAGGGGGAGATGCCCGTGCTCCAGAGCAGTACTAAAGCAGATCCATTCAGTGCCAAACCAAAATAATTTGCAGCACATTCATTAAAACATGTACAATGCTTCGCCAAAAAAAATGTTGCACACACTAATATTTTATTGGATCACCTTTAGCTTTGATTACGGCACGCATTCGTCGTGGCATTGTTTCGACAACCTTATGTAACGTCAACATTTATTTCCATCCAGAGTTGCATTCATTTTTGGCCGAGATCTTGTATTGACGACGGGAGAGTCGAACCACTTCGTAAAGTCTTCTCCAGCACATCCCAAAGACTTTCAATGGGGTTAAGGTCAGGACTCTTGTGGCCAATTCATGTGTGAAAATGATTACTCATGCTCCCTGAACCACTCTTTCACAATTTGAGCCTGATGAATCTTGGCATTGTCGTCCTGGAATGTGCCCATTGATGGGATAACCTGGTCATTCAGTACATTCAGGTACTCAGCTGACTTCATTTTATTGCTGCATAATGTTGCTGAGCTTAGACCTGACCAATTGAAGCAACCCCAGATCATAACACTGCCTCCAGAGGCTTGTACAGTGAACGGCAACTTTTTTTTTGGCCAGGCAGTGTAATTTGAATACGTGAGTTGTCCTGACAGAATGTGTAGTGCTGGATGGTTTTTATTGTTATTATATAATATTATTTTTTAACTCACACAAATAAAATACGACAAAGGACAACAAAACTAAACAAGGGATTGAAATTATTATGCTTTATTTATTTTAAAAAGTATATTGCTCTTTAGTTTTTAAAATGTTTCTATAATGCAAAAGATTCATGGGAAAAAAGATGGCATAGTTCTCATTGTGCCAGAACAATACAGGAGATGTACGGCAATGGAAAACCATTTTAGGACTTCACTTCAAATCTCCTCTGCCCACATGACACAAAACTTTATTGCAACTTTTACAATGGTGCAGTGGAATTATTCCAAGGAAAACTGTTTCCCAGCTTCCAAACCACAGCTATGTTTGTAAAAAAATAAAAAAAAATAAAAAAAAAATTTTCTTTTAAAATGTCGATCTCATACTTTTTTCTGTAAGAAAATGGTTTAGATGTGCAGTTGTGATGAGAAAATAATTTTTTTAAATAAACTGTTCCAACCTATATGATGCAGTTACAAAAGGGATTACAAAATTTGGATAACTGGGTGGTACTCATTGGTTTCCTATTTCAGCAAGACAGTGGATTTTAAAAACTTCACAATGTTTGTGCGAATACCTTTCATGGCAATGCCGTAGATGATTGGGTTGACCGTGGGTGGAACTATGACGTACAGAATCGCGCAGAACTTCTTGGTGTTGGGGTTGACCAACACCAAGAAGTAACTGCAACATATTCTTGGCTGTACTGTAAATGGAGTAAAGGCGAGCTCATACCTGTCTCAGGTTTAATGTTGGCAGTTCTCTCATCCTGGTGGGCTATCAGGTTTTATCCTTCCCTAGCCTCTCTGTCCTGTCACTCATTTTGGAGGCAGGAGAGGACCGCCCCCAGACCTAGTGATGATGTAATGCACTGAAAGACTGGTGGCAGATTCTGCTGTTTTTGACATGTTATTGCAGTGTTACATGCAGCCAAGGGAATCAGGCCCACAGGTGCAACCTCCCTCCAAGATTATTATTGTAATATTGTAGCATATTGTTCTTTTTTATAAGTATTATTTTATTATAAAGCACATAGTGGCCGGGGTCCAATTAACATTTGCCATGAATGTTCACTTCGACAACAACAACAAAAAATAAATAAAACATCAAGCTAAATGTATGAAACACTGAGGCTAAATGTGTCATACAGCGGTTAGAATCCGGCCACATGCTCTTTGTCGTATGCCTAAAGCTTTTCAATGTAGGCTAGGTCTACTGAATAAAGAAAATTGTATTCAACGCACCAATCTGCATACTTTGCCTTAAATGTGCAGAAATAACTCGTAACTGCAAACTGACAATGTGGAAGTAATATTACGTTTCAATCATATCCGGTGAAAATCCTTGGGATTTTTTTGGGGGGGATTCCTAAATCACATGCGGTCCCCAGGCAATACTAGTCCAGTTACCCAGCAAACAGTGGATGTCTCAGGGACGTCCCATTTTAGTCCCCTCAAAGTTATGATGTGACGTTCCCTTGGGATGTCCTAAAAACATTACTAGAATGTTATTAAAGTCCTAGGAAGGTCACCGTTTGGTTACAATATGACATTGAATTAGAATTTTTCAGGGACGTCTGGTTATGATATGATATGACGTTGTGGTCATAACATTCATGGGACATTCAGGGACGTTCCTGCAATGTCTGTTACTGGTTACAATATAACGTAATGTAATGAACGTATTTTGGAGGTTACTAGAATGTCCCGGGAACGTTCTCTGACTTCCACGTAACATTTAGAAAACCCTACTAAAAGACGTCAATGCGTTGTCCTGATGACATTTCGAGGTGTCCAGGGGACGTCCAGGGGACCTAATTTTGTTAGCTGGGAAGTTACCTACCGTGAGCCTAAACCAACTCACTTTTTGTCACATTAACTTTTTGCCATTTCATTTGGCTGCATTTGAAAGAAAAAGTGAATATGTGAATGTAAACATCCTGGGTTGGGTTCTGCGGGATTCTTTTCAATCCTTAAACTATGACGAAAGATTGCGAGTGAAAGCAGAGGGGAGACCGAAGCCTCCTTAGAGAACACAACTGGAAGTTCTTACCCTGCCCTCAGCATAGTGGACTTGAGCGACCCAGCAACCGATTCGCTCGCTGTGCGAACGCAGCATTAGGCTACTGCAAATGATGTTGTCTCTTCAAAATGCATTCCATATGTCAACCTTAGTATGAAAAAATTGTTGTTTTATGTATTTGCCAATTTATGAATTGATGCTATTCATTTGTATTTATTTTCGTTGATAATTTTTATCATTATCATGATGTGAAAATATGTTTATTTTGTTGACTAGATAAAGCACTGTTTCTGTAAAACTACTGGTATCTGTTCAATTTTTTGACAAAAGCAGACAATGCGGGGAAAAAAATATCAGAGGAAAATATTGGTTATCAGAACTTTTACCTCTTAGTAATGAGTATCGGTATCGATCGTACCCCCCGCCCTCTTTATAAAATATTTACATTACATGAAGCCCTATTTTAACTTAAGATGGGATCCCCGGGATGCCTTTCTGCCTGGGTGGGGGTCCCTAAATGAAAACAGATTGAAAACCCCTGCTTTAGTCAATGGCAGCCAGATGTGCCTAGCTTCCTCCTATGTTTATTATTCTTGAATTGCTATCATTATATTTGTCAGCTGTCTGTTTTTTGTAAGTAGAAAAAAATTTATTGGCAAGTAAGAATATATTTAAATCAATAGAAGTTCTGAAATAAATATTCTTATAATATTACTATGGACTATGGATATGTTCTCATTAAAACTCAGATTCGCCAAAAAACCTGCGAAGATTCACCAAACCCAGGGCCACAATGTTGAATACATGGTTACGGCCTTGGTTCTCTGTGTGAATCTGCTTGCTGACACAGCAAGATCAAATATAATTACTGTTGATGCGTAAATACAAATAAACTGATGTTTAATGTGACCTTGTACAAGATTTCTAAAATTTTAAATACAGTCAAAAATGTTCTGTTTTTAAGGCGTGTTTGATCTGTCTCAGACACATCGCTCCATGGATGAGCACAGATCTTTAACTTGGAGAGAGGGGAATACATTGAATATAACCACTGCAGAAATCAGTTGCATGCAGAATTTATGTTAATTTGTGTTAATTTTTCAGATATTTTTTATCCATGTTCTTTAAAACTGATAAAATGACATTGTGGACTTTCGGCAGAGGGCGTCAGATCAATCTGGGGCTGTGCTCCAGGTTAAGTAGGTACAAACGCCTGGGTTGCATGAACTAATCAGCCCAGGGCTTTAAAGTGCTTCTGTCCTTTGGGTGTCTGAGACTGGGGAATATCTGCAGCAGAGAGAGAGAGAGAGAGAGAGAGAGAGAGACAGAGAGAGAAAAGCCCTGAGAACGTTGCTGAAAAGTGTCTTTGTGTCTTGGTTTATTTTGTCTCATTTTAGTTTATATTTGGCAGGGTGATGGGTGAAGATGTGTGTTAATTTGTTTGTTTGAAGAACATGCTCTCTTCAATAAACCCCGGTGAAACCCAGGATTGCTGAATTCCCATCATGCTATTCTGTCTCTCCCAGGAGTGTCACTTGACGTCTGACATACATGATTACCTCCAATAATGAAAATAAAATGCATGCTTAAATGTGTTACTCAGTTATTTAAGGTTTCTTAATCCTGTTGATGTGACATTTTCTGATCTGCAGGATGAGAAACCCGGTTTTGTTGATCTACAGTGTAACAGTGTGCTGAAATGCTAGCCGCCTTCAGCTCGTTTCTGGGAGATTAAATGGTCTTTATTTGTATAGAGTGTTGAAAGTGCTTTACACGATAGGAAGATGCAGAAGTCCATCAATGATTACAGTACAAGTAAGACAGACCAATTAGAGCAGGTATAGGGATGCAATCTTACATAATATTTGGTGTTGAATGGTTTTTGTTATTGTGTTATATTCTTTTTTTTAACTCACACAAATAAAATACGACAAAGGTCAACAGAACTAAACATGAGATTGCAATTATTATGCTTTATTTATTTTAAAAGTATATTGGTTCATATTGGTAGATATGATTTTTATAGTGCAAAAGATTAATGGGAAAAAATACAGGGGATGGTTCACATTGTGGCAGAACAATACAGGACATGATCATCCTCAGCAAAGGAAAACCATTGTAGGCTTTCACTCAAATGTTCTCTGCCCAGCTGGCACAAAAGTTTATTTCAGCTTTTACAATGCTGTAGCAAACTTATTCCAATGATAATTTTTTACCAGCTTCCAAAACACAACTTTACAGCGATGTTTGAAAAAAGGTCCATCTGACACTTTTTTCCTGGAGGAAAATGGTGTACATATGCAATTGTGATGAGAACAAAAAAAACGGTCCTCAACCAAAAACATACATTTAAAAAACGTTTTTTGATAACTGGGTGATACAGGTTTACTATTTCAGCAAGACATTGGATTTGAAAAACTTCACAATGTTTGTGCGAATATCTTTCATGGAGATGCCGTAGATGATTGGGTTGACCGTGGGGGGCACGATTATAAACAGAATCGCACAGAACTTCTTGGCGTTGGGGTTGATCTCTTGGGTCATGTAGGCCACAAGAATTATGAACATGGAGAGCTCAAAGAGGATATAAATTGTGATGTGGGAGGTGCACGTCTGTATGGCCTTGCTCCTACTGTTTTTCTCCTGCTTGACCACACACGCAATGAGGATCTTTGCATAGGAAAAGGTCATGATTAAGAAGGCGGCTATGCCTAAGATCCAAGATCCGCACGTATAGTACGTGTTTTGGATTGGGGTGGGGTTACATGCCAGCCTCAGAATGGATCGAGTGCTGCAGTAGACGTGCTTGATTAACGTCCCACACAGCGGTGTTCTCACATTCAGAATGATCAGGCTCCCAATCAAGCAGAATGCGATGAACCAGGCCACAAAACAGAGTGAGACCAGTCTCCCAGTAGTCATGATGGCGTGGTAGTGCAGTGGCTTGCAGATGGCCACGTAGCGGTCATACGCCATGACCGACATAATAGTAGAAACAGCCACGCCGTAAATCTGCAAGCAGAAGCACTGGACGATGGCTGCCACGTAGCCAATGGTCTTGTTCCCTGTCAGGAAGTGGGACATCAGCTGGGTCATGATAACCGTGCCCCCGATCAGGTCGCACGCTGCCAGGTTGCACATCATCACGTACATGGGCTTGTGGAGCTTGGCATCCGTGGCGATCACAGAAACCACAGTGACGTTTCCTAGCAGCATCACGGTATACACGATGAGTGTGACCGCAAACAGGGGGTACCCTTGCTGCCTGGTTATGGTGAAACCTTCCACGGTGAACACGATGGGCTGCTTCAAAGGTACATATGAAACATTTTCCATCTCTGCCATCAGACCCTGAGAACAGTAACAAATTCCCATGCATGATTATAGAAATATTATAGAATATTATAGAAACAAATAGGGAAACAAATTCCCTATTATAGCTGCAATAACATGTCTAGTTCTCAGATCCTCTAGAATGGTCTGTATTGTTACCAATGCTCACACAGTATTGTCTAGTAGATGCTCTCTACTCCAAACAAAGTAACTGCAACATATTCTTGGCTGTACTCTGAATGGTGTAAATGCGAGGTCATACCTGGCTCAGGTTTAAGGTTTGCAGTCCTCTGTTCCTAGAGGGTTTTCAGGCTTTATCCTGCCCTCCCCTCTCTGTCCTGTCACTCATTTTGGAGGACCGCCCCCGGACCTAGTGATGATGTAATGCACTGAAATCCGGGTGGCAGATGCTGCTACATGGTACTGCAGTGTTGCATGCAGCCTAGGGAAACAGGCTCACAGGTGCAGCCTCCCTCTGAGATATACTATTGCTGTAATATTGTAGAATTTCTGTTCTTTTGTAAATATTATTTTAATATAAAGCACATACCGGCTCTGACCCAACAACATCAAAAGACTCTTGATATCTTATTTTCAGGTACTCTTACAAGCGTTACTATAATGTCTCTGCATTTGAATGGATCTCTATGGGAATTGTGTGGTGGGACTAGAACAAAAAAAACAAGGGACTATCAAATTATATACCAAAAATAGGTTACTATAACTTACTAGAATATTCAAAAAAGCTAAACTGTAAGCTAGCTCTCTCTCTCGCTCCAAATCTTCAGAACTATCAGTGGGCGTAGCTGTACAGATTTCTATTTCGTCACCGCAGGAGGAATATGTAAGCGATGACATTTCTGGCCAATTACAGATTGAACGTGCAGTACCTAACCAGGGTGGGAAATTAACGTTCTGACCTACTGGTAGATGCCAAATTTTACCAGCCACCACCAGACATCTTTTTTTTAATACATTGCATTGGAATAACGTTTTGGAATGCACTCATGTTTAGTAGCTTTAATAAAATAGTATTTATTATATCATGTAGGCTATTACAGGTCAAACATTGTGTATAAATGTATTAGCTATAGGCCTACATTTCATATAATCTATTATCTACAAGATACATTTTTCTGAACGAACAGATGCCAGTACCTAGGCCTAACGTTAGAGCAAGCTGTCTGAAGATATCACTTTTACCTTAGAGCGTATTGTGGAAATATTTTAAAAAATATAGCTTGACTCTGACTTATACACTTGTAGAGCTGAGGGCCCCAATCTTGCAACACTTGCAAACTGCTAAAGGAAGTTTAACCAGATGGTGCTAAACAGAAGCTTAAAAATTAGGAAACTGTGCTGAGATAACAGGAACTTGTAGGTGGATGCTAACGGTCACCTAGGCCCCTTTTAAGTTACGAAACTAACTGTCTTAAAGTTACAGAGATCATGTGATTACGGGGGGTTGTGGGGGTGTGAGGCCTTCTGATTGGAGGACTGAGATGGAGCACGGACGGCTGATTGGTTGTCATACTACAACTGAGTAACCAATCAGTAACCAGCGAGGTCATACAAGAACTGAAGCCCACGTTGGAGGAACAGAGCGCTCTCCGGCCGACACCTGAGCACATCTGTTTGAGAGTTTGCTGAGCTGTCTGCTGTATCGACTTTACTTGATATTTGTCTCATTAAATACTCATACTTTGAATTTGGTTTCAAGAGTCCTGTCTTCACCACCACCTTGAACAAACACGCTGAGAAGAAGAGAAATTTCCCGACAGTATTGGCAAAGGTATGATCAGTTTAAAAAAATTTTGTGTGATGCAACACTTGTTAAAATTGTTTTATGGTAAATCGAACGCATATCAGTTGCACGAGACTCTGCGTTGCTAAATGGACCATCGGAATTGGCGGAAATATTTAAAAAATAAAATTGTTTCTTTGATAACAATCTTATTTTCCAGCAAACTAATTCAATCAAATACTTTTCCTTGAACTCCAGCTAACTTATTTGGCGAGGAGTTCAGACGATAGCCTATTTTCTCTCGTTGTTTCCGTCAGATCTGTTATTGCGCTGTGTTGGTCTGGGGGCGGGGATTGGGTTAGGGTTAGACATGCTCGTCTAATCCGCTAACTCAGGTCTGAGTCTATTATGCCAGTTAATTTTTGAGGATCCAGAAGAATGTCTCATGTATGTGGTGTTGTGCATACGCCGTTGTTTACCTGAGGGAGTCCCGAGTCGGCAGTGCGTTCAGCTCCGGCTACGGAATGAGAAGCAAATCTTCTCTGCCGTGTATTTGGGCTGATCACGGTAGCCTTCCACCTCTGATTCAAGTAAAATTTGTCGGAAGGTCATCCAGGGTATAGTCCACAAAATAATTGGAAGCCATTATACTGGAATAATTGGTTACTTAGCTAAGAACTCTTTGAGCTAGCTCGCAAGCTAATACTGTTTACAGTTGTAACAGCATGTTCTCTGCACCTCTCTCTCTAAGTTTGGTCAACGCCTCCTGGGAGCTGTGGGAGGTATAGACACAGAAAAAGGCAAGCTAGGTTGTGTTCTTATTGTTCATGATTTCACACAGTTTTACATAAGTGGTGCTGAATTCAGAATTAAAGGATCTATAGTTTCTCTTATTCTGGTTTAGATTTTTAGTTTATACCTAGTTAGTTAGCAACTTATTCGGTATTGGCTATAATATAAGCCTGCATAAGGCTCAAAGATGTATGGGGAGTATGTGGGGAAAAAAAGTCCCTGCCTGAGGCAACTTGGATTTGTATACCATAAGTAATGGCAATGGTGGTGAGTTGTCAATCTATTATGGCTAGACTGCAACTTTACTGGGAATTTATATTACACTATAGTAGAAGCTTTCATGTGTGGCCTAGCCATTCATTGCATTGGGTGAAACACGGCAGCTAGTTGTCCCGTACAGTAATCCATGGGCTGGCATATAATAGGAATAGTTGTAGTCATTTATATGACGCTATAAATTGTATGCATGTTCTCATACGTTGTTGGTCTGACTGGTTGGTAATAAATTACCTTTTATGATGAGAACGGGGCTGTGATGGACATTTTTGGCACTGGAAACTAAACTGAGACAAATAAATTGATTATCTAAGGGTCATTCCTTTCATTAATTGCCTCCTCATTGGACATAATAATGTGCTTCAAATGGACATTAAAGCTGTGTTCATGTTTGGATAGCCTTGGATAGCGTGGATAGTTTTGGACAGCTTGGATACTTTGCATATGTTTCCAATGGTTTTCATGGGTTTGGAAAGGTTTGGGTTTGTTTTTGGACACCTATAACCATTCCCCAAATTTTTAGCAAAAGTTGGAAATTATCTAATGATATAGATGCAAATATATTTCCAATGAGTCAAGAGTTTATCTGTTAAAAAGTTTTGATTATCTCCTGAATTACTGTCAACAATTATCCATTTTGGGTTGATTTTTTTTCCCTTTTTCTCAGAATTTAGTAGCCAATTGAACCCCTATTCTAATTCAATTCCCCCCCGTGTAGCAACCGCTAGAGAACCACCGCTGCACAACCCCGTCAATCGGCACTTTTTTCAGGAAGGACGCTACGTCCTCTACAGGGCGCAGCTCCTGACCGTGACACGCCCTGGGTCCCCCTGTGCGCAGCGGTTCTCTCCGAGCCCCTCCCCCCACCCGGAAGCGACCGCCAATTGTCGCCTCCACAGGGCACCGGCCACGCTCGGCTATGGCAGGACCGGGGCGCGAACCCCGATCCTCGGAGTACAACTGCGCTGACTGAAAGTCAGCGGTCTTTACCGCTGTACCACCGCGGCGGCCTTGGGTTGATTTTTTTGACACCAAGGTACACCATTTCAAATAGCCTCATAGGATTTGAGCAGTATTACATATCACTTTCATATTTAGTACACATGTAGACACGAGGTTTGCAAACCAGAAAATGTAAAGTTTAACCATATTTTGCACACTGCTTGCAAAGTTAGGGGATGGGGCACATAGTAGACAGGGGTCTGAGTGGACATGGAACAGGCTCAGGCTGTGTCCGAATATGACCCCTGTTCTCTGTCCACTGTCCCCTGTCCACTCAGAAGTAGTTTGTAATATTTATTTTTATTTAATTTTGTTTATTGAGAATATCAATCAGTTACCATATGATGATTGTTACAAAGTGTATTGATGAAGATATAATTAACAAAAATAAAAGAGTTTGGGATATGACCCACTCTTGTATCATAGATATGCATATGCACATGTCTTTTACATTTTTACTTCCGGGTTACTTACTAAAAATTTCAGATGAGTGGACAGTTCTGCAGATGAGTGTGTGACCTGAAAACCCCAGAAACAAGGGGTTCATCCTGGTATTTTAAGTGCCTCCACTAGGGGTGGAACAATGCACCGATGCATCGGTCTGAATGTGTAAATACAACTGCATCGATCTGTCAGCTTAGAATTGATAAGCATCGATTAATATCGCATTGTAAATGAATGTGCACATGTATTTATTTATTCAAAAAAAATATTCGTTTCATTATTTAAAAAATATATTTCTGAGACACGACTACTTTTAAAACTGTTTTGACCAGCTTTAATCCATGTTTCTGCTCCAACCCCCACGTAAGCGTGAGTTGAAAGCAGCGACAGGCGGGAATCAAGCGACAATGAGACGGACAGATCTGAGCGAAATGGCTAGCTGCTCGAGTGCGACAAAAGAGACAGAAATTGACAGAATGTGCGATGTTCCGAACAGAAAATCAGTGGTATGGAAGCATTTCGGGTTTAGAAAGAAGGAGGGCGTACTTGACAAAACCGCTGCAAGATATGCCAAGTTGAAATCAGATACACAGGCAACACCACAAACATGATAAACCATTTGAGCCGACGACACACCATTGACTTGAAGGACAGCGAGCGGGTTAGCAAGCTAAACTCAGGAATCAGGATTTTCCGTGTCCAGACAGTTAATTGTAAAGTGCTTTCTGATATTTTAATTTAAACCATTTTCTATTCAAAATCAAGTAGACGTTAGAGACAAAAAACAAAAATAGTAAGACTATTTCCAATGTCTTACGTTCAATTAATTATTACTTCGTTAACTGTCCGATTCCAACCCCCCCCCCCCCTTCACCTACATATCACACAGACAAAAACTTTTAAAAAAACAAACAAAAACAAAAAAACTGTTCTAAACGGGCAAAAGAGGTGACATCTGCTATAGCCACGTTCGTCTGCAAAGACCTTAGACCATACAGTGCGGTAGAAGAAGAGGGATTTAGTCACTTAATGAATGTCGTGGAACCTAGATTCACCATACAGAAAACATTTTAGGGAATAAAGGAAAGGTATTAGGGTACCATGTCTGACACTGTTTGAAAAACAATAACCTCAATCGGGCAACTTTAGAAAATACACTGTTAGTCATGTTTATTGCTGCATTATTTGCTGCAGACAGCTGCAAAATGTATGGCATGCCTTAACAATAAACATAATTCTGTGAACTTAAGGCGTAAGGTTCTAATTGAATATTAGGTAATTGGAGTAATTAGGCTATAATTTATATTAGCACCTGCTGTTTTTCCTCCGATCGCAGTCTTCTCATATTATGCGTGAGGAACAAGAGTTGAGAGAAGTGAGCTCCGCGTTTTGCAGACAATGAATCCGGCCTTTGAAAAGATGTGCTGAATCAGAATGATAGGTGACTTGTTGCTTGCAGAGTGATGGTTTGTGGTTCGTTTGATACCTCAGACCCTTGATGACTTACCGCCATTTCGCCAACAAGTTATAGTATTGCTTGTAAGAGTACCAGAAAATAACCTATCAAGAGCCGTTTGATATTGTTGGGTCACAGACATCAGGAAGTAATAGCATGCAACGGATATGCAAAGGTCCAGTACTCTTTTCGTTATATATGCTACCCCTTGGTGATATTATTCAGGCACATGGGGTAGATTTTCACTGCTACGCGGACGATACTCAGATATACATTTCCATGAAACCCGGCGAAGCACTACCACTTTCTCGATTAGAGGCTTGCATTACAGATATTAAAGCTTGGATGCTCTCCAATTTCCTGCTCTTAAATTGTGTACATATACTTTAAGAATTGATGGTTGCTTAGTTGTTCCAAATTCAGCTGTGAAAGACCTAGGTGTGACTATTGACCCAGATTTAACCTTTGGCGCGCACATAAAAAACATATCTAGAGTTGCTTTCTTTCAGTTAAGGAACATAGCTAAAATTAGGCATTTCCTATCAGAAGGGGATGCAGAGAAATTGATTCATGCTTTTGTTACGTCTAGGCTAGATTACTGTAATGCTGTGCTATCTGGCTGTCCTAAGTTTTTGCTAAATAATCTCCAGCTTGTGCAGAACAAAGAAATATGAGCATATTACCCCAGTACTAGCATCACTTCATTGGCTACCAATTAAGCATAGGATAGACTTTAAGGTCTTGCTTCTGACCTTTAAAGCTTTAAATGGACTTGCACCAGTGTATATATGTAATCTGCTTTTACCATATAAGGCGAAAAGATCCTTTCGTTCCCAAGACGCAGGCTACTTAGTAGTCCCTAGAATATCTAAAAACTTGACGGGTGGTAGAGCTTTCTCCTACAGAGCACCACTACTGTGGAACACCCTTCCAAAATCTATAAGGTAATCAGACAGTCTCAATATTTAAGTCTAGATTAAAAACGCACCTTTATGATCAGGCTTATAATGCAATTTCTACTATCATGGATATTGGCAGTCAGTTTTGACCATGCTGGTCATTAAGATCTAGACCCTGAGCCGACCTGAGGAGAATGGGTTTCCCCCTTGAGTCTGGTTCCTCCCAAGGTTTCTTCCTAGTTACCTTAGGGAGTTTTTCCTTGCCACTGCTGCCTCTGGCTTGCTCTTGTGGGGGTTTAGGCTGGGTTTTTTCTGTGAAGTGCATTGTGACAACTAGTTGTAAAATGCGCTATATAAATAAATATTGATTTGATTTGATTTGATATGCGACCAAATATTTGTCATGGCTATTTGCAGCCTTTGCTGTTGTACGTTCGTGTTTCCTTTTTTGGCGTCGTAAGGACGCTATATCGGATTTTATCTGCCTCCGTTCTGGTTTTTGTATCTTGCCCGACACCTGTTTTGCGTTTCCTGCCAGCAATAAATACCTCAGGGCTTCCACATTTCCTCACTTCGATATTGTCTGTGCTTTTGGACAAACAAAGTCGGTTAGGTTTCGGAATTTCGGTACACTGCATTGATACAAATAAGAAACGCAGGAAGTCCGTTTAGTTGTCTAGGATTAGATTGGTGTCTTTGTTTCTACCCAATCTTTCTTCCCTCCTTTATTCCTGCTACCTGTTTATCTTTTGTGAGCTCTTCTCGCTACAGAGCTTTAGATAACAGGCTCGCTTTACTGTTTCTTTCTTTTCCCGCTTTCTCTGGTCTTTATTTTGTTTTCACTACCTCTTTTCTCTGCCTACTAGTTAGTGCGCGAGGTTTTGTTTTTTCATAATATGTTCTCGTTGTTTTTTTGAGATTCGTCTCCGTTTTGAGGTTTGTTTGATTTGGCTTCGGCCAGGGAGGTGTTCCTCTCGATCTTTGTTTATTCTCTTCCTTGTGCGGTTAGCTCCGCTTTTGTGGCGTGTCTTTTTCTTAGACACACTTCCTGATTCTCTATCGGTCACGTTTGGATCTTCAAACCTATACAGCTCACATTACAAGATGAAAAATTATTACTTTATTCTACATTGTTAAACTGTCCAATATTTTTTGATGCCCAAAAATGGTCGGGGGGGAGGACTATGTACAAAAGTTTCTATAATTTCTAAACGGCTCATCCGCTATGGATGAAGATAACCTCAAATTAAAGCTGACAGTCTGCACTTCAACCTCATTGTAACCTTTCAAACTCAAGTGCTAGAGTACAGAACCTAAAAAATGTGTCACTGTCTAATGAATTATGGTGCTCACTGTATGTAGCTCTCAGTATTTCATTGTAAACTAAAGAAAAACAAAGAATTAATTAAATAGAATTAATTAAAGTTTCTTTGCATTTGTGGCACTTTATTTTTACTAAAGTTATGAAAATAAACGTATTGTATTGTAAATGGTATAACTGTCTTGTTTCATTAAAGCCATTTACCAAGTTTCTGTGTTGCTCACACCTGGAGTTATAAAACCTTAAAAAGAGCAACCCTAAATAAGCCTGTTGATCAATTAAATTAAATTAATTTTGTATAGTCGCAAAGACTCTGTACAGAGACACAGAAGGAGAATTGGGCAAAAAGCAGGCCTGAATCCCTGAACAGAAAACAGGGTAAACTCCCCAGTGGGGGAAAAAAAACACTAAACGGTGCCGGGAAAAAACCTTTGCTGGCCGGCTTGGTTAATCAGATCAGGCATTTTCTGATCGACAGGATGAGAAATGCGGTTTTGTTGATCTACAGTTTCACAGTGTCCGGAAATGCTAACCGCCTTTAGCTCTTTCCTGGGAAATGAAATGGTCTTTATTTGTATACAGAGGTGTAAAATCCTGGTTCAGAAAGTAAAAGTTCTCCCCAGTATTTAGCTCATTAGCACAATTCTTCTGCCAGGAGGTATAACTAATTAGTGAAAGCAAGAAGGCCAAGTAGACCTGGTATACGGATGCTATCTTACATAATGTGTGGTGTTGAATGGTTTTTATTGTTATTGTATAATATAATTTTTTTAAATCACACAAATAAAATACCACAAAGGACAACAGAACTAAACACGGGATTGCAATTAGGCATTGTTTATTTTTAAAAAGTACATTGGTTCTTTTTATGTTTTAAAATGTAGATATGCTTTGTATAATAGAAAAGATTCATGGGGATGGTTCACATTCAAATGATCATCCTTCAGATTTCACTTCAAATGTCCTCTGCCCAGCTGGCAAAAAATGTTATTGCAACTTTTTCAATGCTTTAGCAAAGTTATTCAAATGATTCCAGCTTCCAAACCACAACTTTACATCTGTGTCTGAAAAAAGGTCTGACACTTTTTTCTAAAGGATATGCAGTTGCGATGAGAGCATACATTTATTTTTTTAAACGGTCCAGCATTTAAAAAAGGTTATTTGTATAACTGGATGATACTCACTGGCTTCCTATTTCAGCAAAACGGTGGATTTGAAAAACTTCACAATGTTTGTGCGAACGTCTTTCATGGAAATGCCGTAGATGATTGGGTTGACCGTGGGGGGCACGATGATAAACAGAATTGCGCAGAACTTTTTGATGTTGGGGCTGATCTTTTGGTTCATGTCGGTCGCAAGAATGATGAAGATGGAGATCTCAAAGAGGATATAAATGGTGAGGTGGGAGGCGCATGTCTGTAGGGCCTTGCTCCTACTGTTTTTCTCCTGTTTGACCACACACGCAATGAGGATGTTCACATAGGTAAAGGTCATGACTACGAAGGCAGATATAGTTATGAGCCAAGCTCCGCACATATAATACATGTTTTGGATGGGGGTGGGGATGCATGCCAGCCTCAGAATGGCTTGATTGCTGCAGTATACGTGCTTGATTAGCGTGCCACACAGCGGCGTTTTCACGGTCAGAATGATGACGGCCACAAGAAGGCAGAACACGATGAACCAGGCCAGAAAACACAGTGTGACCAGTCTCCCAGTGGTCATGATGGCGTGGTAGTGCAGTGGCTTGCAGATGGCCACGTAGCGGTCGTACGCCATGGCTGACATAATGGTAGAAACGACCCCACCGTAAAACTGCAAGCAGAAGCACTGGACCATGGCCGCCACGTAGCTGATGGTTTTGTCCCCTGTCAGGAAGTGGGACATCAGCTGGGTCATGATTACCGTGCCCCCGAGCAGGTCGCACACTGCCAGGTTGCATATCATCACGTACATGGGCTTGTGGAGCTTGTCGTCCGTGGCAATTACAGTAACTACGGTGATGTTTCCCAGAAGCATCACGGCATACACGATGAGTGTGACCGCAAACAGGGGGTACCCCTGCTGCCTGGTTACGGTGAAACTTTCCACAGTGAACACAATGGGCTGCTTCAAAGGTACGTATGAAACATTTTCCATCTGTGCCATCAGACCCTGGAAACAGTAACAAATTGATGTGTGTTCAGAATTATCCTATTTTAGCTGCAACAACATAATATGTCTAGTTCTCAGTTCTTCAAGAATTATCTTCATTGTTACCAATGCTCACACAGTATTGTCTTATAGATGCTCTCGACTCCAAACAAAGTAACTGCAACATGTTCTTTGGCTGTGCTCTGAACAGTGTAAAGGCGAGGTCATACCTGTCTCAGGTTTAATGTTGGCAGTCCTCTCATCCTGATGGGCTTGCAGACTTTATCCTGCCCGCTCCTCTCTGTCCTGTCACTCATTTTGGAGGCAGGAGAGGACCGCCCCCAGACTCAGTGATGATGTAATGCACTGAAAGACAGGTGCAGATGCTGCTGCTTTTGATATGTTACTGCAGTGTTACATGTAGCCTAGGGAAACAGGCCCACAGGTGCAGCCTCCCTCTGTGACATATTACTGTAATATTGTAGCATTTCTGTTTTTTTTGTATGAATATTATTTTAATGTAAACCTACATACTGGGCGGGGTCCAATAAATATTTGCCATGATTCTTCACTCCACAACAACAAATTTATAAAACATTTACTAAATGTATGAAACACAAATGTTTAATGAATTTAGTAAATGTTTTATGCATGTTTATTTACATTTAGTTAAATATATAGCATCATATGTGACACCTTGACAAATTGGATGACATTTAGCTTACTAAATGTATAACACATTTAGCTATATGTATGAGCAATAAAAAAAAAAGGTTTTGTTTATTCATCTATTCATTTGTTTATTCATTTCTCAGCTATTGTTTTAGCAAAAAAAAAAAAAAAAATCTTATTCTGACCAAGGGCTTTAAATTCAGAAACCATTTGACTGCCACCTTTCATTTTGGATGAATGTGAGCACAAGCATGCCCAGTCAACTTCAACTAATTACAGGAGTAGATTGACCCGATTAAGTGATTACATAGCTATTAGAAGCTAATATTCTCGAATTGACTGGATTATCCTTCATCTGGATTGAAAAAGTAATCGGTTTGTTGTTACTCGCCTTATTCTACACCAGTAGAGGTGTTTACATGAAGGAATTGAAATCAGAGTGGCGGGATTGGTTCATTGTCGATGAGAATGTGTATTTGTTCACTTTTTTGTTCTAAAATTGATTATGATCTTGTTTTGCTTGTTTTATGATTCTTTTTTGCATTCAAGAGCCAGTCATTTTACTTGCACCATGTGACTGTCTTTTCCACCTCTTGCCAGTAGGCTGCCTCGTTGTCTCTTGATATTAGTCCAACAGTGGTGGTGTCATCTGCATATACCCACTGAGCACAAACCCAGATATAAACATTAAAATGTTGGTGAAATATGGATTACCATCCAAACTCTTCATTTGAGCTTTTTAGACTGGCTATAATCTAAAATATACAATGGGGGAAATAAGTATTGGACACGTCAACAATTTTGTTATCAAACATATTTCCAATGTAGCTATTCACATGAGATTTTGACCAGACATTGGTATTAACTCAGTAAAACTACACAGCTAAAAAAATTATAACATTCTAATTCTTAAAAAAAGTTATGTGCAATAAAGTGAAATGACACAGGAAAAAAGTATTGAACACGCTAAATTAAATGTGGTAGAAAAGCCATATTTTTTATATTTGGTTGCATATACTTTGCATGCCATGACTTTATGATGTCTGTGACCCAACAACATCAAAAGGCTCTTGATATCTTATTTGCTGGTACTCTTACAAGCGATACTATAACAGCTCTGCATTTGAATGGATCTCTATGGGAATTGGGGGGTGAGACAAGATGTAGCTGTAAATTACACTGGAACAATATAGAACACATGGTTGGCTAAGTGGCTCTAAGTCATCAAGGGTCTCATTTATTAAACAAGCCTTTAACCATCACTCTGCTGCCAGAAATACAGTAGATATGGAAGGATCACTTTAAGGGTTGTTTCTCCTGACAGATTTTCCTATTGAACTCTATGGAAAAATAAGTCAGGAGAAGAAACCCTTCAAGTTACCCAAAAGTTTCTATCCTAGTCAGAGTTTTTCCAAAAAATTATGTTGCACGAATTTCTGCTATGTGCATGTGTGTCAACAACTTGCCTGTCCATGCTAGTTTGTGATATCATTTATTAAACACTACAACACACAAGTAAACATAATAATATAATAACAATAAGCTTTATTTGTATAGCACCTTTCATACATGAAATGCAACCCAAAGTGCTTCACATTGTAAATAAAATAAAATAAAATAAAAATAAATAAATAATAAAAAAAAAACAATTAAGATAGTACAAATGCATAGATAAAAAGCCTAAAAGGTAATAGAAGGTCAATTTAGATAGTAAAATGCATAGATAAGGTATATGAAAAGAAAAGTGCATAATTAAAAGCATTTAAAGTTCATAGAAAGAAAATACATTAAAAAAATACAAAGAATACATTTAAAAGTACTAATTGTTGGTCCAGAGGCTGTGGAGCAGATATTTAATTAAAAGCCTGTTCGAACAGGTACGTTTTGAGCAGTTTTTTAAAAATGTTCACAGAGCTTGCATCTCTGATGTGTCTGGGTAAGGTGTTCCACAGTTTTGGAGAATAATAGCTAAAAGCGGCTTCCCCACTAGTTTTGTGCAGTACTTTGGGAATGGTTAAGAGGTCAGCACCTGAGGACCGAAGAGCTCTTGTTGGCTGATATGAAGTTAGAAAGTCAGAAATGTATGTGGGTGCTGTGCCATTTAGAGCTTTGAAGGTGAGTAAAAGTACCTTGAAGTCAATTCTAAATGAAACAGGGAGCCAGTGCAAGGTGGCTAGGACAGGAGTGATATGCTCTCTCTTTTTGGTCTTAGTTAAAAGTCTAGCGGCCGAATTCTGAATGAGCTGAAGTTTCTCTATTGATTTTTTGGGCAGTCCGGTGAATAGGGCGTTGCAATAGTCCAGTCTGCTAGTAATAAAAGCGTGAACTAATTTCTCTGCATCCTCTTGTGTTAAAAATGGTCGTACTTTGGCAACATTTCTCAGGTGGAAGAAAGCTGTCTTTGTCACCTTGTTAATATGGGCTTTAAAATTTAAGTCGGAATCTAAGATGACACCTAGGCTTGTAACTTCTGGTTTGGTTTGGGGAGCGAGGTCTCCAAGCTTACTAAAGAGGGTTTCTCTCTCAGATTTTGGTCCTAGCAAAAGTATCTCTGTTTTATCCTCATTTAGTTTTAGGAAGTTTTCACTCATCCATTTGAGTGGCCTCAATGGCTCAGTGGGAAAGGATGAGTCTTCAGATTCCTGGATTTTGTTTGATTCCTGCTTGATGGGGTGTGTTTTTACATGAAAAGGTTTTATTGAAACGTAGTCTAAACAATAACTCTTAAAAGAGGTCTACAAATAGATGTAGAATTTTTTAAAACTTTGGAACCATCTTTTTTTCACTGACTGCAATAGATGTTTATTTTACGGCTTTTAGCCTGAAAATTGTTCACCAGGAGGGAGGAGGTGCTCTAGTAAACCAGGTGAATCAGCGATTCCCGTTTTCCACGACATGGGTTCAAATTTGGCTCAAGATCAACCTCAAAGGTCATTCACTCGGGAGAAGTGAGCTCCGCGTTTTGCAGACAATGAATCCGGCCTTTGAAAAGATGTGCTGAATCAGAATGATAGGTTAATTGTTGCTTGCAGAGTGATGGTTTGTGGTTCGTTTGATACCTCAGACCCTTGATGACTTACAGCCATTTCGCCAATGATACTGTTCCAGCATAATTTACAGCTAAGTGTAGTCCCACCTCCAAATTCCCATAGAGATCCATTCAAATGCAGACACGTTATAGTATTGCTTGTAAGAATACCAGAAAATAACATATCAAGAGCCGTTTGATATTTTGGGTCACAGACATCAGGAAGTCATGGCATGCAAAGGATATGCGACCAAATATTTGTCATGGTTATTTGCAGCCTTTGCTGTTCTACGTTCGTGTTTCCTTTTTTGGCGCCGTAAGGACGCTATATCGGATTTTATCTACCTTCGTTTTGGTTTTTGTATCTTGCCCGACAATTGTTCCCTACACCTGTTTTGCGTTTCCTTCCAGCAATAAATACCTCAGGGCTTCCACATTTCCTCACTTCGATATTGTCTGTGCTTTTGGACAAACAGTCGGTCAGGTTTAGGAATTTCGGTACACTGCATTGATACAAATAAGAAACACAGGAAGTCCATTTTGTTGTCTAGGATTAGATTGGTGTCTTTGTTTCTACCCAATCTTTCTTCCCTCCTTTATTCCTGCTACCTGTTTATCTTTTGTGAGCTCTTCTCGCTACAGAGCTTTAGATAACAGGCTCGCTTTACTGTTTCTTTCTTTTCCCGCTTTCTCTGGTCTTTATTTTGTTTTCACTACCTCTTTTCTCTGCCTACTAGTTAGTGCGTGAGGTTTTGTTTTTTCATAATTCATTCTCGTTGTTTTTTTGAGATTCGCCTCCGTTTTGAGGTTTCTTTGATTTGGCTTAGGCCAGGGAGGTGTTTCTCTCGATCTTTGTTTATTCTCTTCCTTGTGCGGTTAGCTCCGCTTTTGTGGCGTGTCTTTTTCTTAGACACACTTCCTGATTCTCTATCGGTCACGTTTGGATCTTCAAACCTATACAGCTCACATTACAAGATGAAAAATTATTACTTTATTCTACATTATGTTAAACTGTCCAATATTTTTTGATGCCCAAAAATGGTCGGGGGGGACTATGTACAAAAGTTTCTATAATTTCTAAACGGCTCATCCGATATGGATGAAGATAACCTCAAATTAAAGCTGACAGTCTGCACTTCAACCTCATTGTATCCTTTCAAACTCAAGTGCTAGAGTACAGAACCAAAATAATAAAAAATGTGTCACTGTCTAATGAATTATGGTGCTCACTGTATGTAGCTCTCAGTATTTCATTGTAAACTAAAGAAAAACAAACGATTCTTTTTTTTTTGCTTTTTTCCGAAAGTTTCTTTGCATTTGTACCACTTTATTTTCAATTAAATTATGAAAGTATCGTATTGTAAATGGTATAACTGTCTTGTTTCATTAAAGCCATTTACCAAGTTTCTGTGTTGCTCACACCTGGAGTTATAAAACCTTAAAAAGAGCAACCCTAAATAAGCCTGTTGATCAATTAAATTAAATAAAATTAATTTTGTATAGTCGCAAAGACTCTGTACAGAGACACAGAAGGAGAATTGGGCAAAAAGCAGGCCTGAACCCCCGAACCGAAAACAAGGTAAACTCCCCAGTGGGGAAAAAAAACACTAAACGGTGGCGGGAAAAAACTCCCTGATGGGAAGAAATCTCGGAAGGAACCTGGGTAGAGAGGGGGAGCCCATCCTTTGCTGGCCGGCTTGGTTAATCAGATCAGGCATTTTCTGATCTACAGGATGAGCAACGCGGTTTTGTTGATCTACAGTTTAACAGTGTGCTGAAATGCTAACCGCCTTTAGCTCTTTCCTGGGAAATTAAATGGCCTTTATTTGTATACAGATGTGTCAAATCCTGGTTCAGAAAGTAAAAGTATTTTTTAGTATTTAGCTAATTGGCACAATTCTTCAGCCAGGAGGTTTCACTAATTAGTGAAATCAGCTGGCGGAGTTTAACACATTGCAGCACTTCTACTTTCTGACCCATGGATTCTCTCTGTTTGTATAGAACTTTTTGTTCGGAGTGTTGAAAGTCCTTTTGAGATAAACTGAAATTGTATAATAGGAAAGTGCACAAGTCAATCAAAAGCAGGTATACGGATGAAATCTTACATAATGTGTGGTGTTGAATGGTTTTTATTGTTATTGAATAATACAATTTCTTTAACTCACACAAATAAAATACCACAAAGGACAACAGAACTAAACACGGGATTGCAGTTAGGCATTGTTTATTTTTTAAAAGTACATTGTTTTTTGTTTTAAAATGTAGATATGCTTTGTATAATAGAAAAGATTCATGGGGATGGTTCACATTCAAATGATCATCATTCAGATTTCACTTCAAATGTCCTCTGCCCAGCTGGCACAAAATGTTATTGCAACTTTTTCAATGCTTTAGCAAAGTTATTCAAATGATAAATGTTTCTTCCAGCTTCCAAACCACAACTTTACATCTGTGTCTGAAAAATGGTCTGACACTTTTTTCTAAAGGATATGCAGTTGCGATGAGAGCATACTTTTTAAACATTTTTTTTTTAAAACTGTCCAGCATTTAAAAAAGGTTATTTGGATAACTGGATGATACTCACTGGTTTCCTATTTCAGCAAAACGGTGGATTTGAAAAACTTCACAATGTGTGTGCGAATGTCTTTCATGGAAATGCCGTAGATGATTGGGTTGACTGTGGGGGGCACGATGATAAACAGAATTGCGCAGAACTTTTTGATGTTGGGGCTGATCTTTTGGTTCATGTCGGTCACAAGAATGATGAAGATGGAGATCTCAAAGAGGATATAAATGGTGAGGTGGGAGGCGCATGTCTGTAGGGCCTTGCTCCTACTGTTTTTCTCCTGTTTGACAACACACGCAATGAGGATCTTCACATAGGTAAAGGTCATGACTGCGAAGCCAGATATAGTTATGAGCCAAGCTCCGCACATATAATACATGTTTTGGATGGGGGTGGGGATGCATGCCAGCCTCATAATGGCTTGATTGCTGCAGTAGACGTGCTTGATTAACGTGCCACACAGCGGCGTTTTCACGGTCATAATGACGCCGGTCACAACCAGACAGAACGCGATGAACCAGGCCAGAAAACACAGTGTGACCAGTCTCCCAGTGGTCATGATGGCGTGGTAGTGCAGTGGCTTGCAGATGGCCACGTAGCGGTCATACGCCATGGCTGACATTATGGTCGAAACGGCCGCTCCGTAAAACTGCAAGCAGAAACACTGGATGATGGCCGCCACATAGCTGATCGTCTTGTCCCCTGTCAGGAAGTGGGACATCAGCTGGGTCATGATTACCGTGCCCCCGAGCAGGTCGCACGCTGCCAGGTTGCACATCATCACGTACATGGGCTTGTGGAGCTTGTCGTCTGTGGCAATTACAGTAACTACGGTGACGTTTCCCAGAAGCATCACGGCATACACGATGAGTGTGACCGCAAACAGGGGGTACCCCTGCTGCCTGGTTACGGTGAAACTTTCCACAGTGAACACGATGGGCTGCTTCAAAGGTACATATGAAACATTTTCCATCTGTGCCATCAGACCCTGGAAACAGTAACAAATTCATGTGTGTTCAGAATTATCCTATTATAGCTGCAACAACATAACATGTCTAGTTCTCAGTTCTTCAAGAATTATCTTCATTGTTACCAATGCTCACACAGTATTGTCTTATAGATGCTCTCGACTCCAAACAAAGTAACTGCAACATATTCTTGGCTGTACTCTGAACAGTGTAAAGGCGAGGTCATACCTGTCTCAGGTTTAATGTTGGCAGTCCTCTCATCCTGCTGGGCTTGTCGTCTTTATGCTGCCCTCTCCTCTCTGTCCTGTCACTCATTTTGGAGGCAGGAGAGGACCGCCCCCAGACTCAGTGATGATGTAATGCGCTGAAAGACAGGTGCAGATGCTGCTGCTTTTGACATGTTACTGCAGTGTTGTATGCAGCCGAGGGAAACAGGCCCACACGTGCAGCCTCCCTCTGTGACATATTACTGTAATATTGTAGCATTTCTGTTCTTTTGTATGAATATTATTTTAATGTAAACCTACATACTGGGCGGGGTCCAATCAATATTTGCCATGATTCTTCACTTCACAACAAAAAATGTATAAAACATTTACTAAATGTATGAAACAGAAATGTTTAATGAATTTAGTAAATGTTTTATGCATGTTTATTTACATTTAGTTAAATATATAGCATCATATGTGACACCTTGACAAATTGGATGACATTTAGCTTACTAAATGTATAACACATTTAGCTATATGTATGAGCAATAAACCTTTTTTCCTTTCTTTCAAAGGTCCGGTTTTGTTTATTCGTCTTTTTCCCAGTTTTTGGCATTTTCTCAGCTATTGTTTTAGCAAAAATAAAATAAAAATCTTATTCTGACCAAGGGCTTTAAATTCAGAAACCATTTGACTGCCACCTTTCATTTTGGATGAATATGAGCACAAGCATGCCCAGTCAACTTCAACTAATTACAGGAGTAGATTGACCCGATTAAGTGATTACATAGCTATTAGAAGCTAATATTCTCGAATTGACTGGATTATCCTTCATCTGGATTGAACAAGTAATCGGTTTGTTGTTAGTTGCCTTATTCTACAACAGTAGAGGTGTTTACATGAAGGAATTTAAATCAGAGTGGCGTGAATTAGTACTATGAACGGATTATTAGGCTGCATGTAACCTTAGGCAGTGTTGACTGTCTACCCCCAGCCCCACACATCCCTCACCCCTGCTCCTTTGAATAAAAAAATATTAATTTGTTGCTTTTTATTATGAAAACAATATCCTTTCATCTTGCTGCAAAAGACAGCATCATCTTAGTTGCTGCAAAATACTGTAACTCATGTTTTTTTTTTTGAGGTGATCAAAAAATATGTGATCACAGGAAATCGACAGTTGTGTTCCACAGCATTATGAAACAAGAGAATAGTTTGCTTGTTCTTGTTCCTCACATTACAGATACCAAATCCAAAAGTAAATTAGCTGGTGCCAGCACAGTCCCTCTTACTGGAGAAATCCAAATGATGCTTTTGGCACATTGATATATATATATATATATATATATATATATACACACACACACACACACTGCTCAAAGAAATGAAGGGAACACATAATCAACACAGTATAACACCAGTCAATTAAACTTCAATATTTTCCATGAGTCTTCACTTCAAAAAAAAATTTTTTTTATTATGAAGCATATAAAGCTGTAAACATTTAATTACATTAAATTAAATAATGAAACACTTCGGCTAAATCTTTAATGTATTTTGTAAATACATTATTCTGGCTGGGGTTAATCCGCGAGAAAAATAGACGAACTGATTCAATTTCTGATCCAAGGGCGAGCACTAGGGCAAGATAGCCCCCACTCTTAATTTAGACGTGTCCACCTTCACCACAAAAGGGAGCGACAGGTTAGGAGTGACAAGAATCGATCAGAGCAAAACCTTCTTTTCAATTCAGTGAATGCGGCCTCTGCCTTAGGTGTCCATTGAAACTGCGTAGCCACCATTTTCTTAGTCAACACCGTGATGGGGGCAGCAACCGTGCTAAAATTTCTCATAAAATGACGGTAAACATGAGCAAACCCCAAAAAAGGCTGCACCGGCTTTAAAGAATCAGGGGTTGGTCAATTCTTGATTTTTCCCGGGTCCATTAGGATCTTACCTTCCGATAAAATGAACCCCAAAAAGGACACTGATGTGTCTGATGTGCTCAGTGAAACTGGAAGAGAAGACCAGCATGTCGTCCAAATAAACAAACACGTATTTCTCCCTGAGCACATAGTTCATCAGCGCCTGAATAACAGAAGGGGCGCTAGTGAGCCCAAATTGCATGACCATCATAGTTCTTAACAGTTTTTTTCAGTTGGAAGTAGTCTTGTTATGCTTTCTTTATTAGGTGCTTGGAGTTTAGGTTGCTACTGATGGGTGTTCCAAAACACTGAGTCGGTTATGGGGATTGGTTCATTGTCGATGAGAATGTGTATTTGTTCACTTTTTTGTTCTAAAATTGATTATGATCTTGTTTTGCTTGTTTTATGATTCTTTTTTGCATTCAAGAGCCAGTCATTTTACTCGCACCATGTGACTGTCTTTTCCACCTCTTGCCAGTTGGCTGCCTCGTTGTCTCTTGATATTAGTCCAACAGTGGTGGTGTCATCTGCATATACCCACTGAGCACAAACCCAGATATAAACATTAAAATGTTGGTGAAATATGGATTACCATCCAAGCTCTTCATTTGAGCTTTTTAGACTGGCTATAATCTAAAATATACAATGGGGGAAATAAGTATTGGACACGTCAACAATTTTGTTATCAAACATATTTCCAATGTAGCTATTCACATGAGATTTTGACCAGACATTGGTATTAACTCAATTAAAACTACACAGCTAAAAAAATTATAACATTCTAATTCTTTTAAAAAGTTACCGTAATTTCCGGACTATAAGCCGCTACTTTTTTCACACGCTTTGAACCCTGCGGCCTAAACAACGATGTGGCTAATCTATAGATTTTTACGGGCTTACGGGCTAACGGCCTCCAGGGGGCGCTCTAGCAGGAAGCGCAAGAGCGAGACAGACAGGTGGAAGAGATAATGCGCCGAGGAAGACGCTAGTTTGATTGTGTTTTGAACAGCCATTTTGCGCATATATATATATCAACACTAGATGACTCTCAGTATGTGTGAGGCGACGAGGGACAGTCATCATCTGACTCCGTAGCTAACTGCACCGTCTTTGTATTAAACAAGCCTTTAACCATCACTCTGCTGCCAGAAATACAGTAGATATGGAAGGATCACTTTAAGGGTTGTTTCTCCTGACAGATTTTCCTATTGATCTCTATGGAAAAATAAGTCAGGAGAAGAAACCCTTCAAGTTATCCATCCATATCTACTGTATTTCTGGCAGCTGAGTGATGGTTAAAGGCGTGTTTAATACATCAGACCCTTGATGACTTAGAGCCACTTAGCCAACCATGTGTTCTATACTGTTCCAGTGTAATTTACAGCTAAATCTTGTCTCACCCCCCAATTCCCATAGAGATCCATTCAAATGCAGAGCTGTTATAGTATCGCTTGTAAGAGTACCAGCAAATAAGATATCAAGAGCCTTTTGATGTTGTTGGGTCACAGACATCATAAAGTCATGGCATGCAAAGGATATGCAACCAAATGTAAAAAATATGGCTTTTCTACCACATTTAATTTAGCGTGTTCAATACTTTTTTCCTGTGTCATTTCACTTTATTGCACATAACGTTTTTAAAGAATTGGAACGTTACAATTTCTTTAGCTGGGTAGTTTTATTGAGTTAATACCAATGTCTGGTCAAAATCTCATGTGAATAGCTACATTGGAAATATGTTTGATAATAGAATTGTTGACGTGTCCAATACTTATTTCCCCCATTGTAAATGTGCACGTTTTATGTCATAATTTTCATATGTGATTCAGTTGTAAATTCAAAAACAAACAATATGGTTTAATATGGATGCATTTCTCAAACTGTCATTGCTTTGGCAAGCGAAATACGGCCTACACGGAGATGAAATTTCACCGCATGAAGTTCATCACTTAAAATGTCAAAACATTTAGCCAATTTGTTGCCGCAAGAAGCTTGGGCAAACAACATGGCAAAAGTTTCTATCCTAGTCAGAGTTTTTCCAAAAAATTATGTTGCACGAATTTCTGCTATGTGCATGTGTGTCAACAACTTGCCTGTCCATGCTCGTTTGTGATATCATTCATTAAACACTACAACACACACAAGTAAACATGTGGCCTCAATGGCTCAGTGGGAAAGGATGAGTCTTCAGATTCCTGGATTTTGTTTGATTCCTGCTTGTTGGGGTGTGTTTTTACATGAAAAGGTTTTATTGAAACGTAGTCTAAACAATAACTCTTAAAAGAGGTCTACAAATAGATGTAGAATTTTTTTTTACTTTGGAACCATCTTTTTTTCACTGACTGCAATAGATGTTTATTTTACGGCTTTTAGCCTGAAAATTGTTCACCAGGAGGGAGGAGGTGCTCTAGTAAACCAGGTGAATCAGCGATTCCCGTTTTCCACGACATGGGTTCAAATTTGGCTCAAGATCAACCTCAAAGGTCATTCACTCGGGAGAAGTGAGCTCCGCGTTTTGCAGACAATGAATCCGGCCTTTGAAAAGATGTGCTGAATCAGAATGATAGGTGAATTGTTGCTTGCAGAGTGATGGTTTGTGGTTCGTTTGATACCTCAGACCCTTGATGACTTACAGCCATTTCGCCAACGATACTGTTCCAGCATAATTTACAGCTAAGTGTAGTCCCACCTCCAAATTCCCATAGAGATCCATTCAAATGCAGACACGTTATAGTATTGCTTGTAAGAATACCAGAAAATAACATATCAAGAGCCGTTTGATATTTTGGGTCACAGACATCAGGAAGTCATGGCATGCAAAGGATATGCGACCAAATATTTGTCATGGCTATTTGCAGCCTTTGCTGTTCTACGTTCGTGTTTCCTTTTTTGGCGCCGTAAGGACGCTATATCGGATTTTATCTACCTTCGTTTTGGTTTTTGTATCTTGCCCGACAATTGTTCCCTACACCTGTTTTGCGTTTCCTTCCAGCAATAAATACCTCAGGGCTTCCACATTTCCTCACTTCGATATTGTCTGTGCTTTTGGACACAGTCGGTCAGGTTTAGGAATTTCGGTACACTGCATTGATACAAATAAGAAACGCAGGAAGTCCGTTTTGTTGTCTAGGATTAGATTGGTGTCTTTGTTTCTACCCAATCTTTCTTCCCTCCTTTATTCCTGCTACCTGTTTATCTTTTGTGAGCTCTTCTCGCTACAGAGCTTTAGATAACAGGCTCGCTTTACTGTTTCTTTCTTTTCCCGCTTTCTCTGGTCTTTATTTTGTTTTCACTACCTCTTTTCTCTGCCTACTAGTTAGTGCGTGAGGTTTTATTTTTTCATAATTCATTCTCGTTGTTTTTTCGAGATTCGCCTCCGTTTTGAGGTTTCTTTGATTTGGCTTAGGCCAGGGAGGTGTTTCTCTCGATCTTTGTTTATTCTCTTCCTTGTGCGGTTGGCTCCGCTTTTGTGGCGTGTCTTTTTCTTAGACACACTTCCTGATTCTCTATCGGTCAAGTTTGGATTTTCAAACCTATACAGCTCACATTACAATATAAAAAATGATGACTTTATTCTACATTATGTTAAACTGTCCAATATTTTTTGATGCCCAAAAATGGTCGGGGGGGGGACTATGTACAAAGGTTTCTATAATTTCTAAACGGCTCATCCGATATGGATGAAGATAACCTCAAATTAAAGCTGACAGTCTGCACTTCAACCTCATTGTAACCTTTCAAACTCAAGTGCTAGAGTACAGAACCAAAATAATAAAAAACGTGTCACTGTCTAATGAATTATGGTGCTCACTGTATGTAGCTCTCAGTATTTAATTGTAAACTAAAGAAAAACAAACGATAATTTTTTTTTGCATTTTTCAAAAAGTTTCTTTGCAGTTGTACCACTTTATTTTCACTTAAATTATGTATCGTATCGTATTGTAAATGGTATAACTGTCTTGTTTCATTAAAGCCATTTACCAAGTTTCTGTGTTGCTCACACCTGGAGTTATAAAACCTTAAAAAGAGCAACCCTAAATAACTCCCCATTGGGGGAAAAAACACTAAACGGTGGCGGGAAAAAACTCCTCGATGGGAAGAAATCTCGGAAGAAACTTGGATAGAGAGGGCGAGACCATCCTTTGCTGGCCGGCTTGGTGAATCAGATCAGGCATTTTCTGATCTACAGGATGAGAAATGCGGTTTTGTTGATCTACAGTTTCACAGTGTCCGGAAATGCTAACCGTCTTTAGCTCTTTCCTGGGAAATGAAATAGTCTTTATTTGAATACAGAGGTGTAAAATCCTGGTTCAGAAAGTAAAAGTTCTCCCCAGTATTTAGCTAATTGGCACAATTCTTCTGCCAGGAGGTATAACTAATTAGTGAAATCAATTTTCTCTGTTTGTATTGAACTTTTTGTTCGGAGGGTTGAAAGTCCTTTAGACAAAAACTTAAATTGCATAATAGGAAAATGCACAAGTCAATGAAAAATACAGTTTGAGCAAGAAGGCCAAGTAGACCTGGTATACGGATGCTATCTTACATAATGTGTGGTGTTGAATGGTTTTTATTGTTATTGTATAATATATTTTTTTTAAATCACACAAATAAAATACCACAAAGGACAGCAGAACTAAACACGGGATTGCAATTAGGCATTGTTTATTTTTAAAAAGTACATTGGTTCTTATTAGGTTTTAAAATGTGGATATGCTTTGTATAATAGAAAAGATTCATGGGGATGGTTCACATTCAAATGATCATCCTTCAGATTTCACTTCAAATGTCCTTAAATGCCCAGCTGGCAAAAAAATGTTTTTGCAACTTTTTCAATGCTGTAGCAAAGTTATTCAAATGATAAATCTTTCTTCCAGCTTCCAAACCACAACTTTACATCTGTGTCTGAAAAATGGTCTGACACTTTTTTCTAAAGGATATGCAGTTGCGATGAGAGCATACATTTATTTATTTATTTTTTAAAACTGTCCAGCATTTAAAAAAGGTTATTTGGATAACTGGATGATACTCACTGGCTTCCTATTTCAGCAAAACGGTGGATTTGAAAAACTTCACAATGTTTGTGCGAACGTCTTTCATGGAAATGCCGTAGATGATTGGGTTGACTGTGGGGGGCACGATGATAAACAGAATTGTGCAGAACTTTTTGATGTTGGGGCTGATCTTTTGGTTCATGTCGGTCACAAGAATGATGAAGATGGAGATCTCAAAGAGGATATAAATGGTGAGGTGGGAGGCGCATGTCTGTAGGGCCTTGCTCCTACTGTTTTTCTCCTGTTTGACCACACACGCAATGAGGATCTTCACATATGTAAAGGTCATGACTACGAAGGCAGATATAGTTATGAGCCAAGCAACGCACATATAATACATGTTTTGGATGGGGGTGGGGATGCATGCCAGCCTCAGAATGGCTTGATTGCTGCAGTAGACGTGCTTGATTAACGTGCCACACAGCGGCGTTTTCACGGTCAGAATGATGACGGCCACAAGAAGGCAGAACACGATGAACCAGGCCAGAAAACACAGTGTGACCAGTCTCCCAGTGGTCATGATGGCGTGGTAGTGCAGTGGCTTGCAGATGGCCACGTAGCGGTCGTACGCCATGGCTGACATAATGGTCAAAACGGCCGCTCCGTAAAACTGCAAGCAGAAGCACTGGATGATGGCTGCCACGTAGCCAATGGTCTTGTTCCCTGTCAGGAAGTGGGACATCAGCTGGGTCATGATTACCGTGCCGCCGAGCAGGTCGCACACTGCCAGGTTGCACATCATCACGTACATGGGCTTGTGGAGCTTGTCATCCGTGGCAATTACAGTAACTACGGTGACGTTTCCCAGAAGCATCACGGCATACACGATGAGTGTGACCGCAAACAGGGGGTACCCCTGCTGCCTGGTTACGGTGAAACTTTCCACAGTGAACACGATGGGCTGCTTCAAAGGTACATATGAAACATTTTCCATCTGTGCCATCAGACCCTGGAAACAGTAACAAATTCATGTGTGTTCAGAATTATCCTATTATAGCTGCAACAACATAACATGTCTAGTTCTCAGTTCTTCAAGAATTATCTTCATTGTTACCAATGCTCACACAGTATTGTCTTATAGATGCTCTCGACTCCAAACAAAGTAACTGCAACATATTCTTGGCTGTACTCTGAACAGTGTAAAGGCGAGGTCATACCTGTCTCAGGTTTAATGTTGGCAGTCCTCTCATCCTGCTGGGCTTGTCGTCTTTATGCTGCCCTCTCCTCTCTGTCCTGTCACTCATTTTGGAGGCAGGAGAGGACCGCCCCCAGACTCAGTGATGATGTAATGCACTGAAAGACAGGTGCAGATGCTGTTTCTTTTGACAGGTTACTGCAGTGTTACAAGCAGCCTAGGGAAACAGGCCCACAGGTGCAGCCTCCCTCTGTGACATATTACTGTAATATTGTAGCATTTCTGTTATTTTGTATGAATATTATTTTAATGTAAACCTACATACTGGGCGGGGTCCAATCAATATTTGCCATGATTCTTCACTTCACAACAAAAAATGTATAAAACATTTACTAAATGTATGAAACAGAAATGTTTAATGAATTTAGTAAATGTTTTATGCATGTTTATTTACATTTAGTTAAATATATAGCATCATATGTGACACCTTGACAAATTGGATGACATTTAGCTTACTAAATGTATAACACATTTAGCTATATGTATGAGCAATAAACCTTTCTTTTTCTTTCAAAAGTCCGGTTTTCTTTATTCATCTTTTTCCCCAGCTTTTGGCATTTTCTCAGCTATTGTTTTAGCAAAAAAAAAAAAAAAATCTTATTCTGACCAAGGGCTTTAAATTCAGAAACCATTTGACTGCCACCTTTCATTTTGGATGAATATGAGCACAAGCATGCCCAGTCAACTTCAACTAATTACAGGAGTAGATTGACCCGATTAAGTGATTACATAGCTATTAGAAGCTAATATTCTCGAATTGACTGGATTATCCTTCATCTGGATTGAAAACGTAATCGGTTTATTGTTAGTTGCCTTATTCTACACCAGTAGAGGTGTTTACATGAAGGAATTTAAATCAGAGTGGCGTGAATTAGTACTATGAACGGATTATTAGGCTGCATGTAACCTTAGGCAGTGTTGACTGTCTACCCCCAGCCCCACACATCCCTCACCCCTGCTCCTTTGAATAAAAAAATATTAATTTGTTGCTTTTTATTCTTAAAACAATATCCTTTCATCTTGCTGCAAAAGACAGCATCATCTTAGTTGCTGCAAATGAAAGTGACAACAGATGGACAGGAAAGGCAACAGCAAGGTAACCCCCAAAAAGTTAATGGTTTTGCAGGTGGTGGCCACAGACCATTTCTCTCTCCTTATCCTTTCTGACTGATTTTTTTGTAGTTTTGCATTTTGCTAGTGCCCTTGTCACTACTGGTAGCATGAGGTGGTACCTGCAGCCCATTCAGGCTACACAGGTAGTCCAGCTCCTCCAGGATGGCACATCCATACGTGCCGTCGCAAGACGGTTTGCTGTGTCTCACAGCACAGTCTCAAGAGCGTGGAGGAAATACTGGGAGACGGGCCATTACACAAGGAGAGCTGGACAGGGCCGTAGAAGGGCAACAACCCAGCAGCAGGACTGGTATCTGCTTTTTTGTGCGAGGAGAAACAGAAGGAGCACTGCCAGAGCCCTACATAATGACTTCCAGCGGGCTACTCGTGTGCATGTTTCTGACCAAACTGTCAGTCCAATCAATATTTTCCATGAGTCTTCACTTCAAAAACAACAAAAAAATTTATAAAACATATAAACCTGTAAACATTTAAATACATGAAATTAAATGATGAAACACTTCGGCTAAATCTTTAATGTATTTAGTAAATGTTTTATGCATTTAGCTAAGTGTTATTTTTTTTTCATGTAGTTAATATATATAGCATCGTATGTGAAAACCTTGACAAAATGGATGACATTTAGCGACATGTATGAGCAATATTTTACCAAATGTATCCGTGTTTATGCTATGTGTTCTGTCCTGCCATGACTTTTCCTAAATGGCTATACTGCAAATACCTATGTTGTTATAACTATAAAATTTGAAAATGGATGCCTTTAAAAAAATAAAAATTAAATAATAATTACCTCAAAGATCCCCTCTAACCACCTCGTTCAACGCTAAGTGTGAATTGTTGCTTCTCTTTCTGTGAGCCGAATTGACGCATTTGCATAATGACTGTATTTATTATTTATTTGCACAAACTGAAAATGTATAAAACATTTTTCTAAATGTACAAAACATTTACAAAATTGTAGTGGTTGGTGTGTAGGTTCGAGAACCAAATGCGCCTGACAGGGAATCAGAAAGCGAGTCTAATACACTCGCCACAGAAACGGAAACTAACCGCATGGGTAAACAAAAGATAGGGAACAAAAACCACCCTGACATGAGCGAAAAGAGTTTAAACAACATGATACCAGGCGACCAAAACAAAGAAGAAGAAACATTCTACGTTCTCTATTTTAACAAACCAAGAATGCAGTGACCGTGCCAAAAAACCTTTACCGACTTTGTTGTCAACATAACAAATGACAATATCGAAGTGAGGAAATGCGGAAGTTCTAAGCATTTATAGATGGTGGAAACACAGCCCAGGTGTGGGAAATAATTGTCGGCGAGAAGCAAACACCGGAACGGAGATGGAAAAAATCCGTCGAGACGACGCTCAAAAGGAAAACTAAAAAGAGGAACCGCAGAGGCAGCTCATAACCATGACACTTGAAATATTTCAAGCCTTTATTTCTTGTAATTTTGATGATTATGGCTTACAGCTAATGAAAACCCAAATTCAGTGTCTCAGAAAATTAGAATATTACATAAATCAATAAAAAAGGATATTTTAAACAGAAATGTCAGCCTTCTGAAAAATATGTTCATTTCTATGCACTCTAGAAATATGTTCATTTCTAATACTTAGTTGGCGCTCCTTTTGCAATGAATTACTGCATCAATGTGGCGTGGCATGGAGGCGATCAGCCTGTGGAACTGCTTAGGTGTAATGGAAGCCCAGGTTGCTTTGATAGCTGCCGTCAGGTCGTCTGCATTGTTGGGTCTGGTGTCTCATCTTTCCTCTTGACAATACCCCATAGATTCTCTATGGGGTTCAGGTCAGGCGAGTTTGCTGGCAAATCAAGCACAGTAATACCATGGTCATTGAACCAGCTTTTGGTACTTTTTGGCAGTGTGGGCAGGTGCCAAGTCCTGCTGGAAAATGAAATCAGCATCTCCATAAAGCTTGTCAGCAGAAGGAAGCATGAAGTGTTTTAAAATTTCCTGGTAGATGGCTGCGTTGACTGTGGACTTCAGAAAACACTGGACCAAACACCAGCAGATGACATGGCACCCCAAATCATCACTGACTGTGGAAGCTTCACACTGGACTTCAAGCAACGTGGATTCTGTGCCTCTCCAGTCTTCCTCCGGACTCTGGGACCTTGATTTCCAAATGAAATGCTAAATGTACTTTCATCTGAAAAGAGGACTTTGGACCACTGAGCAACAGTCCAGTTCTTTTTATCCTTAGCCCAGGTAGGACGCTTCTGACATTGTC
>JAKUDI010001442.1:0-20398 GCA_022702515.1 Ilyophis sp. 1 JC-2022
TCAATCAAACAAATTCCCTGAATAATCAAGAACAATTATGTAGTCTATAGGCTAATGATTAACAAATGACAAAGAGATAACTAACGTGAGATTGTTTAATAAGGGTGGCAATATTTCGGAAAAATTAACTGGCAAAAAAATCTTTCTCTGAGTTGCACGTTAGCATTGCGTTTTCTCCTCATCGCGTTAAAGAATGTCATTAATTTAAGACAGCACTCGATTTAGTCAAAACGATTTAAACATTAGAAAGCATAGGCCTACATTTAAAGAGGAAAACCTCTTAAATTGCTGGAACCAGCGTTGAGCGCAATGCATGCTTTCAAGCTAGAAAAACGAATTTACCCAAATATGTGCTGTTCATTGATCTCTTCACATGACATAGGCTATTAACGCATTTTGCGTCAGCACAAATCTGAATATCGTAAATAGGCTAACTGGCAAATTATAGCCTTCTGAAAAATATTGAGACGAGTAGCCTAATAATCCGTTTAAAAGCAAGATTAACTAGCTATACAGAGAACCTGGTAGGCCTCCCACAGTATACGCTACTCTGTTGCTGCATAACGCAATTTGCTAAACGAAATACAAAGTAGTAAACTAGCCTACTAGATTAACCTGTATTCATTAGCCTATACACCTTTTTTTTCATTCTGTATGCGCTTTTAATGTATAATACCGCGATGAACATAAACGTGATTATCACTGAACAGGACGTTCGATGTGAATTGTGGGTAATACGAGCTTGCTGAATCTGCTCTTTTGCAGACTCGTTCCCTTGAGAAAAGTTGAGGGTGGAGGGTCTATGTCACAAACTTCACTTGGCTTTCTAACAGATTGGACTCACACTTAAAATGGAGACCGAGGGTACATCCTGCTCTTAGGGATTCCCCCAAGTGAAGTTTTCAAGTGAAGTTTACGAGGGTGGAGCAAAAACTAGATTGGGACGCAGCCATAGAGAGACGACAAATAATTTTCAAGCAACACAAGTATGAAAACAACACATTTCACAACGTCATCACCCTGAAGGGGTGCATGGGAAATGTATTTAAACCGACCAACGGAGTTTGTGAACTTCGCTCTGTATTTTTAACAGTGACAGTTAATGTTACTAAAATCTTGTAGGCTATGGAAATGTACTTTAATATAAAATATAATATACCAAAAACATTATGGTCGCGTTTTATGAAATATTTTTGATGGGAAACACCTTCGAGACTCGGTTCCCTTCGTTCCTACCAAAGAGCCGTTCTAAAGAATCGGACCGTTCGTGAACGACACATCACTAAATGTTATTACGGAAGTTAGCCAGCTTACCTAGGTGACAATAACTATTTGGTTCCCTCCCACACCACATACAATGTCCATTTGTTTGCCTGTTACCCAATCAGGGACAGGAACCTGCATTCTATGTCAGCATTCTATTTCAGGTTTGAGGTATAAAGCTTGTACCCCACACAACACTATTTTGTGATTGAACTGCCTTGCTATTACCCGGTATCTTGTATACTGTAATGAAGACTATTTTGCATTATAATTAAATTGCTATTGACCTAAACTTTGGAACTATGAGTTTTACTGTACAAAGAACAGAATTCCTACACTTATCATAGACTAGGCTATGTGTAGCCGACGGTTTTTATTGAGTTTTCTTTAAAGGGTTTCCGCGTTGTTATGGTTTTGAAAGCTCCGCGCTATTATGGCTATGATGCAGCTTTTAACCACATAACTGTTATAATAGAGTTCTGTGTTTTTAATTGGAATTATGTTAGCCTATATCTATAGATAGATATATTTGCTGCCTACTTATTCAGATGATTTGGGTCTGAATAAAATATCAAGACTAGTTCACAAATTTATTTTGCATACTTTGTTATCAGCTCATGGCTGCTGTCTGAAACGGCTTCTAATTCCAGCATGCGCCGCTGAAATAAAAAAAATGTGGCTCAAACGGCTCTACTGTATTAACCGGACATAACGGAAACCGGATAGACAAATAAATTATGTTAGACTATATCTATGATACGTAGCTACAGTCAGTGGCGCCCCCAGACATTTTTCATTGGGGTGGCCAGATGGGGCCACTGAAAATCTTGGGGTGGCACACCAAAACCATAAGCCATAACTGAATTTCAGGAATTCTATTATGTTGTTGTAGTATATTGGCTAGTGGAAAACTATGTTAATATGAGAGTTAAGGAATCACATACAGTTAATGTTACTAATTATCTGATGTGCACAGACTAATACCAGTACCGTTAGCATTTTGAGTTCCACAACAATCCTGTTTTAATTTTTTATGTATATGTATATACATAGGGGATTCATTGTTCTTCAAATAGGCCCGTAGTTGTCCTTTTCCTTAAAAAGATAAATACACAGCTTTAATTTGAAGGAGTAGCTACATTGATTGTAAGGAACAAAACATTTACTAGGAACAAGCCTACTAGAGTTTAAAAACACCACACAGAGGCCGCAAATTCTTTTCAATACAGCTGTATTTGGCTGTTGCTGTGTCTTTTTGTGTCTTTTTGTATAGCAGATGCCCCCCCGCCGAGCCGGTGGATGAGACCTCCCGGAAGCCCAGCGAACCTGCCATGACCATCGCTGAGGAAGATCTGCCTCGGGGTGGTCTGACATCCACAGCAGCTTCGCCCCGGGAGCGGCCTCCTCGTTCTCCGCTGCATCCGTCAACGCCGAGGAAAATCACACGGGAGAGACCGAGGCGGAGAGTAAGCCCTGCCCATCAGGCCCCGCCTGAGGCTGTTATCCTGTGGACATCCATGGTCAGACACTATAACCGTATAATCATTATTGGAGATTTGAATATTCACGTCAATAATAGTACCGATTTGGTATATGGAGTTTGTGAATCTCCTAGACAGCCTAGGTTTAATGCAACATGTTACGGAGGCCACCCACAACCAAGGCAATATACTCGATTTAGTGATATCCCATGGGACAAAAATTGACAATGTTTCAGTAGCTGACATTAATATCTCTGACCATCATTGTGTGTTCTTTGATGTTCTGTTAAATGCACCTAGCATTAAAAAATAATTTACTATTCAAAAGAGGTATTTAGATGCCACAGCAGAAACAAAGTTTTCTGATCTTGTAAATTATTTTGAGCCATCTACGCTACACTGCTCTATCAACGAAATGGTTGATTTATTCAATACCAATGTGAGTAATGTAGTTTTTCAAGGATTATTGCCGAAAACGGCGGCAATTCCAGGGTTTTATTCTCAAGCATTGATCGATTACTGAATCCCGCACCAGCCTCTGACATTCTTAGCCTAGCATCTGCCTTAAAATGTGAGGATTTTGCTCAGTTTTTTAACAATAAAGTAACTTCTACCAGGGCTGGCATTATTAGACATTCCAATGATATACATAGTATACCTTGTAACAGACCGCCAACGCTGAGGAAATTTAGTAACATCTCTGAAGCAGAGCTCTATAAAGTTGTAATGAAGAGTAAATCCTCAACCTGCAATCTTGACCCCATTCCCACAACTTTTTTTAAGAACGTCTTCAATAGTCTCTCCGACTCGAAAAATAATTAATACAATCTCTTGAGACTGGAATTTTTCCTAATGCATATAAAACTGCTATTGTGAAACCGTTACTGAAGAAATCAAATCTGGATTATAATGTACTAAGTAATTATAGATCTATCTCAAATCTGTCTTTTATGAGTAAGATAATGGAAAAAAACTGTTTTTAATCAATTAAATAACTTTTTTAATTAAAATGGTATCTTAGAGAAATTTCAGTCTAGTTTTAGAACCAATCACAGCACAGAGACGGCGTTGGTTAAAATAACAAATGACCTCAGAATTAGTGCTGATGTTTATAATGTCTCTGTTCTTATTCTTTTGGACCTGAGCGTTGCATTCGACACACTCGACCATGGCATTCTAATAAATCGATTGGAAAACTGGGTCTGACTATCTTATGTTAGCTTAGGAGAGTATGTATCTGAGAAACAAGATTTGACTTTTGGTGTTGCACAAGGAAGCTGACTTGGTCCTCTTCTTTTTTCACTTTATATGCTACCATTAGGTGATATCATCAGAGAACATAATGTTAGCTTCCACAGCTATGCTGATGATACACAATTATATATTTCTGTTAAGCCAAATGACACAAACTCTTTATGCTCCCTGATTTCCTGTCTGCAGTTGAACAATGGATGAGTGATAATTTTTTTAAACTAAATGAGGATAAGACCGAAATACTTTTAATTGGCCCCAAAGCCAAAAGGGATGCATTTTTTAATAGATTAGGAAATTTGGCACAGCAGAAAAAAACAGACGTAACAAGTTTAGGTGTTATTTTAGACTCAGATTTAAGTTTTAAAACACATATAAATAAAGTGACCAAGACAGCATTCTTCCATTTGAGAAATATTTCTTAATTTCCATTTTTAATCCAACAGGATGCTGAGAAGCTGGTACATGCTTTTATTTTTAGCAGGCTTGACTATTGTAATGCCCTTTTAACTGGTCTTCCAAAAAAGTAAATTGAAAAACTACAGCTTATTCAAAATTCTGCAGCTAGACTTTTAACTAGCTGCACGGTCCATTATACAGCGAGCGCACAGTCCATTATAGAGCGAGCGCACGGTCCATTATAGAGCGAGCCTACGGTCCATTATAGAGCGAGCCTACGGTCCATTATACAGCGTGCGCACGGTCCATTATACAGCGAGCGCACGGTCCATTATACAACAAGCGCACAGTCCATTATAGAGCGAGCGCACGGTCCATTATAGAGCGAGCCTATGGTCCATTATACAGCGAGCGCACGGTCCATTATACAGCGAGCGCACGGTCCATTATACAGCGAGCGCACGGTCCATTATACAGCGAGCGCACGGTCCATTATACAGCGAGACCCGGTGGAGGAGTATCTTCCTGGGTGCTTTTGAGGTCCGACTCGACTTCTCTCCAACGGTTGTGGTGGTCTGCACCATCCTGCCTCTCAGTGGGAGATGTCCCTGAGGTGGAGGAAGAGGACGGAGAAATGGAGGACTACCAGGACGCAGAGGAGAGTGGCGGTCAGGCTTTGAGAGCCAGACTAGCTGCACAGCTTTCAGCCCCAGATAATACAGGTGAACCTGCAGGATAATACAGGTGAACCTGCAGGAGCAGGGCCTGTAGCTGACCAAAGAAGCAACACAAAATAACATCGTTAATTAAAGTAGGTTTTTTTAAAGTCTATACCTCGAGGTTTTCATTGCATTAATGTTTTTTTTTTGCACTAATCATTTTTTGGGAGGTAATGGACTTCATGGTGTACAAAATAAAAAGCTTTATCAGAGCTATATATTTAATATTTTACAGGTTTATTTTCATATTCATACCACACTGCAAAGATATAATATTATATATACCTACAGATATCCTTGCAGCTGCAGTATATGTATACCTATAACATTCAGTAAAATATTCTAATTGACAGCTGTTTGACATGCATGTGTGCACTATTTTTACCGCATTACCTGAGGTCTGATAATGGTGTAAAAGCTTTGTATTTTGTACACCATGAATTGGGCCCAATGTGGAACAGCATTCTCATTGCGCCTCCGGTCAGCACCTGTAAACAGAGAAGCTCATGATTCACCAATTCACACTGTTCCAGAGGGTTGGGTTGTGGGGTGGGCACTGCACACCCAGCTGTAAGCTCATGGAAGAGAAGGTGAGTTCAGTCTGAGGCTGATGGGTCCAGGGGACACTAACACTCTGCCTTGCTGCTGTACTGAGCCTTGCTATATTGCTCTCATATACTCCAATACACTCCCTGTTTTTCTTGTTTTTCTTTAACAAAACCTTTACACTACAGACCAGATTATAAAATATTGTTTCTTAATGTAATTACAGTATGGTTAAATCAATAAAACACTAACGCACATATCCGGAACTCACTGAATGTTTCTAGCTCATGGCCCCTCTGGAGTTTACCAAACGTTGTATCCTGGGGGATGTGACAGTGTAAGATGAATCTCTAGTGCACCATGCTATTCCTGGGGGATGTGACAGTGTAAGATGAATCTCTAGTGCACCATGCTATTCCTGGGGGATGTGACAGTGTAAGATGAATCTCTAGTGCACCATGCTATTCCTGGGGGATGTGACAGTGTCAGATGAATCTCTAGTGCACCATGCTATTCCTGGGGGATGTAACTGTAAGATTAATCAATAGTGCACCATGATATTCCTGGAAGGCAGATGTGTTTTTGTTCCAAGCAATTATCATAACTGAAGCTTCTAAAATGCTGTATATACCAATGCTAGTTCATTCCGATATCAAACTAAAATCAAACATTTTCAGAGGATACATACATACATTGTGTGTTGTGGGTCTGCCCCACTGTCTGTCTTTTTTGTGTTTCCTGGGGCTACAACTGTTCACACACTCATCTAAATATCACACTGTTATACACACACACACACACACACTCATCTAAATATCACACTTACTGTGGAAGGGTTATAGACACACACACCGCTGTGGATCAGTTACATTTATTTCTGGATCAGGTGCATTTATTATTATTATTATTTATTTTTAATAGAATAATACCCCCATACATCGTCAATATAATTCCCAAGTTGTTGAATAAGCCTAGACAAGTATGTATACGTTAAAATTATGCAAATATCGGCATGCATGTAGGCAAATGTTTGTCTCTTCTGAATATGAGTTACAATAAATGATGCAGCCAATAAAAGGTTAAATCTCAGCTGATAGTTTACATGGTGGAGGCAGGTTCCTCTCAGCTGATAGTTTACAGGGTGGAGGCAGGTTCCTCTCAGCTGATAGTTTACAGGGCGGAGGCAGGTTCCTCTCAGCTGATAGTTTACAGGGCGGAGGCAGGTTCCTCTCAGCTGATAGTTTACAGGGCGGAGGCAGGTTCCTCTCAGCTGATAGTTTACAGGGTGGAGGCAGGTTCCTCTCAGCTGATAGTTTACAGGGCGGAGGCAGGTTCCTCTCAGCTGATAGTTTACAGGGCGGAGGCAGGTTCCTCTCAGCTGATAGTTTACAGGGTGGAGGCAGGTTCCTCTCAGCTGATAGTTTACAGGGTGGAGGCAGGTTCCTCTCAGCTGATAGTTTACAGGGTGGAGGCAGGTTCCTCTCAGCTGATAGTTTACAGGGTGGAGGCAGGTTCCTCTCAGCTGATAGTTTACAGGGTGGAGGCAGGTTCCTCTCAGCTGATAGTTTACAGGGTGGAGGCAGGTTCCTCTCAGCTGATAGTTTACAGAGTGGAGGCAGGTTCCTCTCAGCTGATAGTTTACAGGACGGAGGCAGGTTCCTCTCAGCTGATAGTTTACAGGGTGGAGGCAGGTTCCTCTCAGCTGATAGTTTACAGGGCGGAGGCAGGTTCCTCTCAGCTGATAGTTTACAGGGCGGAGGCAGGTTCCTCTCAGCTGATAGTTTACAGGGCGGAGGCAGGTTCCTCTCAGCTGATAGTTTACAGGGCGGAGGCAGGTTCCTCTCAGCTGATAGTTTACAGGGCGGAGGCAGGTTCCTCTCAGCTGATAGTTTACAGGGCGGAGGCAGGTTCCTCTCAGCTGATAGTTTACAGGGCGGAGGCAGGTTCCTCTCAGCTGATAGTTTACAGGGTGGAGGCAGGTTCCTCTCAGCTGATAGTTTACAGGGTGGAGGCAGGTTCCTCTCAGCTGATAGTTTACAGGGTGGAGGCAGGTCCCTCTCAGCTGATAGTTTACAGGGTGGAGGCAGGTTCCTCTCAGCTGATAGTTTACAGGGTGGAGGCAGGTTCCTCTCAGCTGATAGTTTACAGGGTGGAGGCAGGTTTCTCTCAGCTGATAGTTTACAGGGTGGAGGCAGGTTCCTCTCAGCTGATAGTTTACAGGGTGGAGGCAGGTTCCTCTCAGCTGATAGTTTACAGGGTGGAGGCAGGTTCCTCTCAGCTGATAGTTTACAGGGTGGAGGCAGGTTCCTCTCAGCTGATAGTTTACAGGGTGGAGGCAGGTCCCTCTCAGCTGATAGTTTACAGGGTGGAGGCAGGTTCCTCTCAGCTGATAGTTTACAGGGTGGAGGCAGGTTCCTCTCAGCTGATAGTTTACAGGGTGGAGGCAGGTTTCTCTCAGCTGATAGTTTACAGGGTGGAGGCAGGTTCCTCTCAGCTGATAGTTTACAGGGTGGAGGCAGGTTCCTCTCAGCTGATAGTTTACAGGGCGGAGGCAGGTTCCTCTCAGCTGATAGTTTACAGGGCGGAGGCAGGTTCCTCTCAGCTGATAGTTTACAGGGTGGAGGCAGGTTCCTCTCAGCTGATAGTTTACAGGGCGGAGGCAGGTTCCTCTCAGCTGATAGTTTACAGGGCGGAGGCAGGTTCCTCTCAGCTGATAGTTTACAGGGTGGAGGCAGGTTCCTCTCAGCTGATAGTTTACAGGGTGGAGGCAGGTTCCTCTCAGCTGATAGTTTACAGGGTGGAGGCAGGTTCCTCTCAGCTGATAGTTTACAGGGTGGAGGCAGGTTCCTCTCAGCTGATAGTTTACAGGGTGGAGGCAGGTTCCTCTCAGCTGATAGTTTACAGAGTGGAGGCAGGTTCCTCTCAGCTGATAGTTTACAGGACGGAGGCAGGTTCCTCTCAGCTGATAGTTTACAGGGCGGAGGCAGGTTCCTCTCAGCTGATAGTTTACAGGGCGGAGGCAGGTTCCTCTCAGCTGATAGTTTACAGGGCGGAGGCAGGTTCCTCTCAGCTGATAGTTTACAGGGCGGAGGCAGGTTCCTCTCAGCTGATAGTTTACAGGGCGGAGGCAGGTTCCTCTCAGCTGATAGTTTACAGGGCGGAGGCAGGTTCCTCTCAGCTGATAGTTTACAGGGCGGAGGCAGGTTCCTCTCAGCTGATAGTTTACAGGGCGGAGGCAGGTTCCTCTCAGCTGATAGTTTACAGGGTGGAGGCAGGTTCCTCTCAGCTGATAGTTTACAGGGTGGAGGCAGGTTCCTCTCAGCTGATAGTTTACAGGGTGGAGGCAGGTACCTCTCAGCTGATAGTTTACAGGGTGGAGGCAGGTTCCTCTCAGCTGATAGTTTACAGGGTGGAGGCAGGTTCCTCTCAGCTGATAGTTTACAGGGTGGAGGCAGGTTTCTCTCAGCTGATAGTTTACAGGGTGGAGGCAGGTTCCTCTCAGCTGATAGTTTACAGGGTGGAGGCAGGTTCCTCTCAGCTGATAGTTTACAGGGTGGAGGCAGGTTTCTCTCAGCTGATAGTTTACAGGGTGGAGGCAGGTTCCTCTCAGCTGATAGTTTACAGGGTGGAGGCAGGTTCCTCTCAGCTGATAGTTTACAGGGTGGAGGCAGGTTTCTCTCAGCTGATAGTTTACAGGGCGGAGGCAGGTTCCTCTCAGCTGATAGTTTACAGGGTGGAGGCAGGTTCCTCTCAGCTGATAGTTTACAGGGTGGAGGCAGGTTCCTCTCAGCTGATAGTTTACAGGGTGGAGGCAGGTTCCTCTCAGCTGATAGTTTACAGGGTGGAGGCAGGTTCCTCTCAGCTGATAGTTTACAGGGTGGAGGCAGGTTCCTCTCAGCTGATAGTTTACAGGGTGGAGGCAGGTTCCCCTCAGCTCGTAGTTTACAGGGTGGAGGCAGGTTCCTCTCAGCTCGTAGTTTACAGGGTGGAGGCAGGTTCCTCTCAGCTCGTAGTTTACAGGGTGGAGGCAGGTTCCTCTCAGCTGATAGTTTACAGGGCGGAGGCAGGTTCCTCTCAGCTGATAGTTTTATAGGGCGGAGGCAGGTTCCTCTCAGCTGATAGTTTACAGAGCGGAGGCAGGTTCCTCTCAGCTGATAGTTTTATAGGGCGGAGGCAGGTTCCTCTCAGCTGATAGTTTTATAGGGCGGAGGTCTAAACTAGTCAAACTAGAAAACCTTCACTGGGAAGTACAGGAATCTTTTCTGGCTCCACTGAACAAATGTGCGTATGCATTCTCATCATAAAACTTGAAACAGCGAAGCCAAATGTATTTATTTTTTGCTCTGTCGGCTACTCAAGCAGCTTGGATTTGTGATCAAGCGTAGAATATAGGCAGCATGTACAGAATGTGCCAAGTTATTGTTAGTATTTCTGTACATATATGTTTTAAAATGTTATTTTAAAATAACAGCACACTCAAACTCGCACCGACTGACACACACACACACACACCCGGAAAACCGCCCGAATATGGAACATATGAATGAGCAAAAACACTGAAAGTTTGTGCTAGTTGTGAAACTGGAGGGGAAAAGAGTATGTAGAGTACATTGTTACTAATTCTCTTTTTTTAGTCCCCAAAGTGTGTGTGCTGAAGTTCCCAGGAGCTTGTGAAACCTGCAGTAACTTGCCTCTCAAAAGCAATGCAATCTTCCCCCAGGCTTTCCAAACTGTTGACAGCACCTGAACGTATTCCACAAAACAGGATTGTGAAGTTATCCAGATAACTGAGAGCGATAAGGCTGTATCATCTCATTACTTGTGAGATTTCAGTTAATGAAAGTAGACTAGAATCTGGTTTAGCGTATTTACAAAGATCAATAAAGTTGATAAGGTTAAACATTTGGATATGTTTTTTGTACTGTTACAAATGACTGCTTTCTGCTTTTATGTGCATTTTACATACTGTCCCAACTTTTGTAGAATTCAGGTTTGTATTTTTTAATATAACTTTAATGCCTTTGGAGGCGGCGGCTGCCTTCCAGTCGTCACTGAGGGAAGGAAAGCACCTGCTTGAGTGAGAGAGGTTCACACCGTGGCCTGAAACCTGCTGTGATTCGTCTGAGTAATGTGGGCGTTCGCGAAAGGATGCCTTAAAATGTGATTGGCTGGAGTCGACTCGGTAAAAAAACACATTTGTGCAATGTGCATTTCTTCGCACATCCTGCTGTGAGGATTGTCTAAAAAATCCGCAAATAAATGCATGCTATTCCACATGTTATTTGTGGGTCAGTTGCATTTTTTTGTGGATCGTTTCCATTTATTTATGGAATGTTTTAGGCTAATGTTTGTCTTTTCTGAATAACCATGTACAATAAATGATGCAGCCAATAAAAGGTTAAAAAACGCAGAGCCTACCTGAGCCAGTCTAACCAGTAATACAAGGAATGTGGTTCAACAAAACAAACAGAATAGGCTACTTAAATGCCATTTTAAAGACGGAGGAGAAAGAAGAGTGCGTAAAGAAGGAATAAAATGGAATAAAAGAACGCAGAAAGTAGCCTGTTGAGGAGTGGGATGGAGAGAATAGAAGCTAAAGGTGAAGAGGTGTGGGGAGGAATCTGCAGGTAAGCAAATCGCATTTACACACGGTTCAGTAGCCTAAAACAGAATATTTACAATAAAATGTCGCGATTTAGGCGAGGCGTATGAGACCATTTTCAAATATCCCATTTTGGACCAAAAAAAAAAGTTATTAAACTTTTTTCTTAAGTTTTAGCCTACGTTTATTTTCAGTCATTTATATTTTATAAGGCCCATTTTTACCTCGTGAGATATGACGGAAGTCACAGCCCCTGTCTTTTGATTAAAACATTTTTTGTCTCCTGCTGTAACAGAAAAAATGTAGGCTAGGCCTCCTTATTGGTCTCATGACTATATGAGGAAAATAACCGAGTTCAGACTTGATAGAAAAAGCCTAAATGTAGCCTAAGTAGAACTCCAACGATTTCAAACCGACCACAACTAGGCTACTTCGCAGTGGGGAATAGGTAGGCTACATGAGAAAACTACACGTTATTAAGAACATTAAGAAAAATAATTATCTGGTTTAATTAATAATGGATTTGCGGTGTATTTGGATGCTTTCCAGATTTCTCGTGAGCCCATATGTGAAATGTGATGTAAAGGGGGATTGTGTATGGGCTAATGCGCAGCTGAAAACTGGAAACATGCATTGTAAATGTAACGTTACAAAATGTTTTGTTATAATTTTATATTAAACACAATGACAAGGACGGATTATCAGGTAAATAGGAGGCAAAAGGCTACGCCTACAGGAAACAAACGTGCATCTCAGGTAGCGACTGGCAAGAAATCAGCCGACGGACGTTCGCTCGCAATGTTGCCAGATGCCTGAATGAACGCTCCTCCCAAAGATATTGAACCGCTTCCTCCACCGATCTTCAAATGACTCCCATACGATTTTATCACTATTTCCCCCCATACCTCCTTTTAAAATTAAGCCACTACTCAAAGGGGTAAATCGAATGGTACAGTCCTTAAGCACAGATCAAAAATATATGAATGTACAGGTTGTGTGCAGGATGTGTACAGTTTGTGTACAGGTTGTGTACAGCATTCAGCCCTGAGAGAAAGAGGTAAAAATACATTAATAAGAAACTGAATGGATGAGGTTAACTGGATGCTCTGTCTCCATGTGCTGTGCGTTAGAGCTGCAGTAAGAGGATGAGGTTAACTGGGAGCTCTGTCTCCATGTGCTGTGAGTTAGAGCTGCAGTTAGAGGATGAGGTTAACTGGATGCTCTGTCTCCATGTGCTGTGCGTTAGAGCTGCAGTAAGAAGATGAGGTTCAATGGAAGCTCTGTCTCCATGTGCTGTGCGTTAGAGCTGCAGTAAGAGGATGAGGTTACCTGGAAGGTCTCCATGTGCTGTGAGTTAGAGCTGCAGTAAGAGGATGAGGTTAACTGGAAGCTCTGTCTCCATGTGTTGTGAGTTAGAGCTGCAGTTAGAGGATGAGGTTAACTGGAAGCTCTGTCTCCATGTGTTGTGAGTTAGAGCTGCAGTAAGAGGATGAGGTTAACTGGAAGCTTTCTCCATGTGCTGTGAGTTAGAGCTGCAGTAAGAGGATGAGGTTAACTGGAAGCTGTCTATATTTGCTGTGAGTTAGAGCTGCAGTAAGAGGATGAGGTTAACTGGAAGCTCTGTCTCCATGTGTTGTGAGTTAGAGCTGCAGTAAGAGGATGAGGTTAACTGGAAGCTCTGTCTCTATGTGCTGTGAGTTAGAGCTGTAGTAAGAGGATGAGGTTAACTGGAAGCTTTCTCCATGTGCTGTGAGTTAGAGCTGCAGTAAGAGGATGAGGTTAACTGGAAGCTGTCTATATTTGCTGTGAGTTAGAGCTGCAGTAAGAGGATGAGGTTAACTGGAAGCTGTCTATATTTGCTGTGAGTTAGAGCTGCAGTAAGAGGATGAGGTTAACTGGAAGCTCTGTCTCCATGTGCTGTGAGTTAGAGCTGCAGTTAGAGGATGAGGTTGACTGGAAGCTCTGTCTCCATGTGCTATGTGGTAGAGCTGCAGTTAGAGGATGAGGTTAACTAGAAGCTCTGTCGCCATGTGCTGTGAGTTAGAGCTGCAGTAAGAGGATGAGGTTAACTGGAAGCTGTCTATATTTGCTGTGAGTTAGAGCTGCAGTAAGAGGATGAGGTTAACTGGAAGCTCTGTCTCCATGTTTTGTTCACAGGGTCCAGGAGGAAAGAGCAGGGTCTCCTGTACCCAGCTGTCTGTCTATGAAGAGTGATCATTCAATGAATTTTCCACTTAACTTCAGAGGAGAATTCACAGGAGATCAAAGGTAATTAAACAGGTTAATATTGACACGACTGTTTACTTATACTTCAATGTCACTGGCACCTTTCAGGTGTAGGTGTGGTGTATTATGTCATATATAAATTTGCCATAACTTAGATCTGCAGTAAGAGGATGAGGTTAACTGGAAGCTCTGTCTCCATGTGCTGTGAGTTAGAGCTGCAGTAAGAGGATGAGGTTAACTGGAAGCTCTGTCTCCATGTGCTGTGAGTTAGAGCTGCAGTAAGAGGATGAGGTTAACTGGAAGCTCTGTCTCCATGTGCTGTGAGTTAGAGCTGCAGTAAGAAGGTGAGGTTAACTGGAAGCTCTATGTGCTTTGAGTTAGAGCTGCAGTTAGAGGATGAGGTTAACTGGAAGCTTTGTCTCCATGTGCTGTGAGTTAGAGCTGCAGTAAGAGGATGAGGTTAACTGGAAGCTCTGTCTCCATGTGCTGTGAGTTAGAGCTGCAGTTAGAGGATGAGGTTAACTGGAAGCTTTGTCTCTAGGTGCTGTGAGTTAGAGCTGCAGTAAGAGGATGAGGTTAACTGGAAGCTCTGTCTCCATGTGCTGTGAGTTAGAGCTGCAGTAAGAGGATGAGGTTAACTGGACGCTCTGTCTCCATGTGCTGTGAGTTAGAGCTGCAGTAAGAGGATGAGGTTACCTGGAAGCTCTGTCTCCATGTGCTGTGAGTTAGAGCTGCAGTAAGAGGATGAGGTTAACTGGAAGCTCTGTCTCCATGTGCTGTGAGTTAGAGCTGTAGTTAGAGGATGAGGTTAACTGGAAGCTCTGTCTCCATGTGTTATGAATTAGAGCTGCAGTAAGAGGATGAGGTTACCTGGAAGGTCTCCATGTGCTGTGAGTTAGAGCTGCAGTAAGAGGATGAGGTTAACTGGAAGCTCTGTCTGCATGTGCTGTGAGTTAGAGCTGCAGTAAGAGGATGAGGTTAACTGGAAGCTGTCTCCATGTGCTGTGAGTTAGAGCTGCATTTAGAGGATGAGGTTAACTGGAAGCTCTGTCTCCATTAGCTGTGAGTTAGAGCTGCAGTAAGAGGATGAGGTTAACTGGAAGCTGTCTCCATGTGCTGTGAGTTAGAGCTGCAGTTAGAGGATGAGTTTTACTCTAAGCTCTGTCTCCATGGTTTGTTCACAGGGTCCAGGTGGAAAGAGCAGGGTCTCCTGTACCCAGCTGTCTGTCTATGAAGAGTGATCGATCAATGGAATCTCCGTTTAACTTCAGAGGAGAATTCACAGGAGATCAAAGGTAATTAAACAGGATCGTATTGACACCACGGTTTACTTATACTTCAATGTCACTGGCTCCTTTCAGGTGTAGGTGTGGTGTATTATGTCATATTCAAATGTGCCATAACTTTGAGCTGCAGTAAGAGGATGAGGTTAACTGGAAGCTTTCTCAATGTGCTGTGACTTAGAGCTGTAGTAAGAGGATGAGGTTAACTGGAAGCTCTGTGTCCATGTGCTGTGAGTTAGAGCTGCAGTTAGAGGATGTGGTAAACTGGAAGCTCTGTCTCCATGTGCTGTGAGTTAGAGCTGCAGTTAGAGGATGATGTTAACCGGAAGCTCTGTCTCCATGTGCTGTGAGTTAGAGCTGCAGTAAGAGGATGAGGTTAACTGGAAGCTCTGTCTCCATGTGCTGTGAGATAGAGCTGCATCAAGAGGATGAGGTTAACTGGAAGCTCTGTCTCCATGTGCTGTGAGTTAGAGCTGCAGTAAGAGGATGAGGTTAACTGGAAGCTCTGTCTCCATGTGCTGTGAGATAGAGCTGCAGCAAGAGGATGAGGTTAACTGGAAGCTCTGTCTCCATGTGCTGTGAGTTAGAGCTGCAGTAATGGGATGAGGTTAACTGGAAGCTCTGTCTCCATGTGCTGTGAGATAGAGCTGCAGCAAGAGGATGAGGTTAACTGGAAGCTCTGTCTCCATGTGCTGTGAGTTAGATCTGCAGCAAGAGGATGAGGTTAACTGGAAGCTCTGTCTCCATGTGCTGTGAGTTAGAGCTGCAGTAAGAGGATGAGGTTAACTGGAAGCTCTGTCTCCATGTGCTGTGAGTTAGAGCTGCAGTAAGAGGATGAGGTTAACTGGAAGCTCTGTCTCCATGTGCTGTGAGTTAGAGCTGCAGTAATGGGATGAGGTTAACTGGAAGCTCTGTCTCCATGTGCTGTGTGTTAGAGCTGCAGTTAGAGGATGAGGTTAACTAGAAGCTCTGTCGCCATGTGCTGTGAGTTAGAGCTGCAGTAAGAGGAAGAGGTTAACTGGAAGCTGTCTCCATGTGCTGTGAGTTAGAGCTGCATTTAGAGGATGAGGTTAACTGGAAGCTCTGTCTCCATTAGCTGTGAGTTAGAGCTGCAGTAAGAGGATGAGGTTAACCCCTTAGTGCAGATGGCATATTTGGTAAATCATGGGGGTACTCTGTTTAAGGCTTTATAACTCCAGGTGTGAGCATCACATAAACTTGGTAAATGGCTTAAATGAAACAAAACCGGTGTACCATTTTTTGTACAAACTTAGATTTGTTTATTTTCATAATTTAAGGTCAAAATAAAGTGCCGGAAATGCAAGCAAAACTTTGCTAAAAATGCTACAAAATATATATTTCTTCAAAATACTGAGAGGTACATAAGTGAAACAGGTAAAACTACACATTTCCTGGATCATAAACTCCTTGTCCACAAGCATTCAATAATCGCAGGGTGATATACAGAACTACTAAAGATCTATGACACGAAATGTAAGCAGTGTAGCCTGATGTACCCAGGGTCTCCAAACCTATCCAAATTGGCTAAAATGTGAATAGCTGTAAATCTTAAACTAATCATACATTTCAGTGCAAATCAACCGTTTTGACTCATTTAACTCACCTTTTTATCATTTTCATGTGGGAATTATTTTGGATCAGTACAGGGGGGTGGATATCTAGGTGTCCAATAACCTACCCAAAACCTCTCCGAGAAATTATTTAAAAGCCTTTTGTCCTTTATAAAGCATATACATTTTACCTTACGATCACTTAATGGATGAAAACATTGATATTGCACAGTTTCAGTTCAGTGTTTGATGCCAAGTGTGCCATTTTTTCACCATTATCCTTCATATACTGCTTCATCCTGTGCGGTGCCTTCGGGGGCAACATGCACTCATCAATGGCACGGTCTTCAGTATGCTGGAAGGATCTGGTCCTGCAGTGGCTTCACTCTGAACAGTAGAGGGCACTGCTGGAGTGGCAGAGGTGGAGGGTCAAGCATGTTATAGGAACAAATTACATAATGCAGAAGCATTATAACACTGTGGTACACACAGCTAAATATGAAATCATTCACTCTTGTACTTCAGTAAACACTTTCTTCTGTATGCTACATTATGTTATATTTTGTTGCGTGCTCTAGGATGGCATTACTCTGTAGTGTGTTTCACAACTGTTGCTTATTGATTTTATTTATTTATTTTACATTCATCTTGCACACATCTGGACACAGTACATTTGAATACATATTTTCCATTCCCTAAGTGAAAAGCATCACCCATGGATATACTAATACCCCATAGAGTACATTATGCACAAAGACATTACAATACAATACAATAATATCGGAAAACACTACCAATGTTCTAGCTTCACGGCAAATCGAGGCATAAAATAAACTCCTCAAAAAAAGTTTGGAAACGTTATTTCGGTCGATTATTCCTCCCCTTTAATAATACCAATTGGTATTGTATTTTATATAGTTGGAAAGCCTGATTAGTCACCTTTACAACGAGGTACAACTTGTAAGGATCATGCATTCGTGGAATGAGCAACACAGCTAACCGTGTGGGTAGCGGGCCAAAAAAATGTGCCTAAATGCCCTGCAATATTCTTCTGTTGGTATTCACTCTCGTTTTGAGCTTCAAGTGCTGGCAGGTGTATGCCAGTGGGATGGAATGGGATGCCATCCCACAGCAGTGTGTGACCAGGCTGGTGACCAGCATGAGGAGGAGGTGCCAAGCTGTTGTGGCTGCGTATGGATCTTCCACACGCTACTGAGGTCCCTGACAGTGTAAAATGAATAAAGTGTAAAAATGGCCAATATGTGTTGTTTTTTCCTTATTACTGTGGGAGAGTGCAATCATCCAGTCCACCAAGCAACTCAAAACGAGAGTGAATACCAACAGAAGAATATTGCAGGGGATTTTGGCACATTTTGTTGGGCCGCTACCCACACGGTTAGCTGTGTTGCTCATTCCACGAATGCATGATCTTTACAAGTTGTACCTCGTTGTAAAGGTGACTAATCAGGCTTTCCAACGATATAAAATACAATACCAATTGGTATTATTAAAGGGGAGGAATAATCGACCGAAATAACGTTTCCGAACTTTTTTTGAGGAGTTTATAACTTACGACTGAGCAACCAAACAGAACAGCGCTAAAATACGCAATTTCACTGTGAATGCTATGAATTCTAACAAAGCAGGCCACCACGAGCCACTACGGGAACGTCACGAACACAATAGTATCAATACATTACAGTTATTTGGCAGACGCGTTTATCCAAAGCGACGTACAATAAGTGCATATTGAAGGTCATAGACACAATCTACGAAGCTAAGTCACGAAAGCGCTACTTTCTCACAACATAGAAGCTATCGCTAGTCATCAACCGAATACAGTCAGCTATACATTCTAAGCTATGAGATAGCTAAACCAAATAGAAAATAACAAATAAACGGAAAGAACGTACTATATAATTTGCCGTATACATGTAGTTATTCAAGGTGGAGTCTGAAAAAGTGTGTTTGCAAATATGTTCAGCATTATTAGCAGGCTAACAGTGGTCTATTACGACCGATGCAAATACAAAAATATAGCACGCAGTGGAAAAACGAATGTATATACTCAAAATATTACAAGCAGTAATACTTACATGTCGAGGAGGATATCTTCCCCATATTGATAGGCACCTCTTCCACAGAATCTATGCTACAGGGATTAGAAGAATCTCTGTTGTTGTCCTCTTCTGACCGACTTCGGGGGAAAAGTACTAAAAAGTCTCTTCAAAGTTGCGCGCCGTTTTATTGCGTAAGACCAACTGCGTCATACCAAACGCGTCAAACCAAATGCGTCATCTGCGCATGCCCGCGTAAAGTTGTCGTGATATAACAAGTATTGCAGTTACGCTCGCCCTTAAATAGTTAATCCAAGCTTTCAATTACACATGTAAATAACTTTTGGGAAGCTTGTCGTGCCTTCTATTGGATAAAACAATTGTCGATCAAACCAGAATAAAATTGAAAGCGTCACAGCAGTGCTATCAGGGAGGGGGGGTTACGCAGAGATAGTTTCGTTTGTCTAATAGTGTTCCAATGCGCTGTGTATTTTTCAAACGGATTGTCCAAGACAATAAATGACCACGGAATCTTGAAAGGGACATATCTACGCTTAAATCCACGGGAGGATTGCACACGAATTCCATATTTAATAGCAGATATTGATAGTAGAATGGCATTGTATGATTTCACTTGTTTATGTCGGTATTGATTGAGCAGCGATTTGCACCGCTGTATTTGCATACGGTCGGGCTATTGGTGGGTTTATCTGGTTGCTGGACGGAATTCTGATATTATATGATGAATACATATATTTATGAACTCCCAACATAGACGCTATTGCCCACTATGTCACGCATGGGTAGGTATAGGCTGGGTGGGGAGTGCTTGTTAAATGGACTTGCTACGGAAAGATAGTGACACTTAGAAACTACGCATTGGCCAGAAATCGTCGCGAATCGTCTACCAATAAAGTTAAAATACCGCGTTTGGGTTTTCCACTAATAGTTTGGCTGCAGGAGCAACGCGTGTCTCAGTTGCGTAAAACTGTCTCGCAGGCGAGAAAAAATAGACTATCTGCACTAAGTAGTTAACTGGAAGCTGTCTCCATGTGCTGTGAGTTAGAGCTGCAGTTAGAGGATGAGTTTTACTCTAAGCTCTGTCTCCATGGTTTGTTCACAGGGTCCAGGAGGAAAGAGCAGGGTCTCCTGTACCCAGCTGTCTGTCTATGAAGAGTGATCGATCAATGGAATCTCCATTTAACTTCAGAGGAGAATTCACAGGAGATCAAAGGTAATTAAACAGGATCGTATTGACACCACGGTTTACTTATACTTCAATGTCACTGGCTCCTTTCAGGTGTAGGTGTGGTGTATTATGTCATATTCAAATCTGCCATAACTTTGAGCTGCAGTAAGAGGATGAGGTTAACTGGAAGCTTTCTCAATGTGCTGTGACTTAGAGCTGCAGTAAGAGGATGAGGTTAACTGGTAGCTCTGTGTCCATGTGCTGTGGGTTAGAGCTGCAGTAAGAGGATGAGGTTGACTGGTAGCTCGGTGTCCATGTGCTGTGAGTTAGAGCTGCAGTAAGAGGATGAGGTTAACTGATAGCTCTGTGTCCATGTGCTGTGGGTTAGAGCTGCAGTAAGAGGATGAGATTGACTGGAAGCTCGGTGTCCATGTGCTGTGAGTTAGAGCTGCAGTAAGAGGATGAGGTTAACTGGAAGCTCTGTCTCCATGTGCTGTGAGGTAGAGCTACAGTAAGAGGATGAGATTAACTGGAAGCTCTGTCTCCATGTGCTGTGAGTTAGAGCTGCAGTAAGACGATGAGTTTAACCGGAAGCTCTGTCTCCATGTGCTGTGAGTCAGAGCTGCAGTAAGAGGATGAGATTAACTGGAAGCTCTGTCTCCATGTGCTGTGAGTTAGACCTGCAGTAAAAGGATGAGGTTAACTGGAAGCTGTCTCCATGTGCTGTGAGTTAGAGCTGCAGTAAGAGGATGAGGTTAACTGGAAGCTCTGTCTATGTGTTGTGAGCTAGAGCTGCAGTAAGAGGATGAGG
>JAKUDI010001443.1:0-16805 GCA_022702515.1 Ilyophis sp. 1 JC-2022
TTTGAGTTTGAAAGGATACAGTGACAATGAGGTTTGACTGCAGGCTGTCAGTTTGAGGGTATTTTCATCCATATCGGATGAACCATTTAGACATGGAACCTTTTGTACATAGTCCCCCCCATTTTCGGGCATTAAAGAATATTGGACAGTTTAACATAATCTAAAATAGTAATAATTTTTAATAGTTGGTTGTTTATCCTATGCATGCCATGACTTTCTGATGTCTGTGACCCAACAATATCAAAAGACTAGATATCTTATTTTCTGGTACTCCTACAAGCGATACTATGAACTCTCTGCATTTGAATGGATCTCTATGGGAATTGGGGGGTGGGACTAGATTTAGCTGTAAATTACACTGGAACAGTATGGAACATATGGTTGGCTAAATGGCTGTAAGTCATCAAGGGTCTGACGTATTAAATGAGCCTTAAGCCATCACTCTGCTGCCAGATATGCAGTATATATGGATGGATAAATTGAAGGGTTTGTTCCTCTGACTTATTTTTCCATAGAGTAAAATTGACTAATTTGTCCGGAGAAACAACCCTTAAAGTGACCCATCCATATCGACTGCATATTTTGCAGCAGAGTGATGGTTTGAAGCTTGTTTGATACCTCAGACCCTTGACAGCCATTTCGCCAAACATTTCCCAAACTGTTCCAGCATAATTTACAGCTAAATCTAGTCCCACCCCAATACATGTACATCATGTGTTTGACAGCAATTGTCATCCTCGACTTCAATTATTGTTGTCTCAATAATCAAGAGGGACGCAAATATACTCGAACTGCGCTCAAAGCTCATACGCGTACGGTGCTCCGATGCACGTTGAAGCGGTAGACAGCTCTGCTCATGCAAGTTTTTGTTCAGTAACTTGTGTTATATAACCTGGGCGGAGCTAGAAGGCTCACTTCGACTGTACGGTAGTTGTGAAGAAAGCAAGCGAGGAAAGAGCACGAGAGAAGCGCCGTGCAGTGTAGGTGAAGATCGCCATGGCTGCTGTGGGTTGTACAGTCCGTACTTTGCGATCTGTCTCCAGTTTAGGGACAGTCACAAGGGCTTGTTACGCGACAGCGCTCAGAACACAGTATGACGCTCTGGTCATCGGAGGAGGTAATGACAGTCAAACGTGCGTAGCTAAAAAACCTACGATCTTACCACAAAGTTTAACCTGTTTCAGCGCATTTCATGCGACCGTGTAATTAGAAAAACAAAATGGAAAATAAACCACAATTTATGACAGCTGGTACACAGTTGCTTTATGAATATTTACCACTTGAATCGTTCCGCGCTGTGCTCTGCGTCCCCGGTATTTTCAGTGACCACTGGACAATCAAAGAACACCGCGTACATCATACTACACTGTGGCGAAAAAGCCAAATGATTCCAACTTTTTCTCTTAACTTTATTCTTTGCTGGAGTTCCGACTAGGCCATGTGCAAATCCAACTGCCTTCTGAATTCTTGCAGATTCGTACACTTCAAACCGCAATTGGAGGAGTTCAACATTAATTCGCCTCTGATATAGGCTAATAAACCGACTGCACACTGACCACTGACCTCCAAATGTAAAATAACCAAACGGGCTACTTATTACTTCTAAGGTCACGCGCAAAACTTTTGTGTTTAAGCTTATGCTCTTTCTCCAGTCTGCGTTGCTTTTTTGTAAGTGTATGGCTCGTTTTAAAGGATAAATTAGTGTCCCGGATTGGCGTCCAGAAAGTAAACTGGGTGTTCTGATTGGTCCACAGTGGGCGCTCTTGTCTGTAACACCCACTGTACTCTTCTCTTCTCGCGTTGCAGGCCATAACGGACTGGTTGCAGTAAGTTTTCCTTTTTCTTCTTCGTCATTGTTAAAAAGATAACATGAAAATAACAATCACAAGTGACTCAAAGTGCAAAGTAGTATCACATTTTGAATGACAAATAGTTAACATTTTACTTAAATGCACTTTTTGGTTAAAAATTGCAGTGAACCTACAAATAAAGTGTAATATTTATTTTGCCAGTATGTAGCATTTAGCAGAAGCATCTTTGGTGGCAGTTACTGTGAGTTTTTTAGGTTGTGTGATGATGGGGGTGTGTGCACTCACTGTTCACTGTGTGATGATGGGGGTGTGTGCACTCACTGTTCACTGTGATGATGGGGGTGTGTGCACTCACTGTTCACTGTGTGATGATGGGGGTGTGTGCACTCACTGTTCACTGTGTGATGATGGGGGTGTGTGCACTCACTGTTCACTGTGTGATGGTGGGGGTGTGTGCACTCACTGTTCACTGTGTGATGATGGGGGTGTGTGCACTCACTGTTCACTGTGTGATGATGGGGGTGTGTGCACTCACTGTTCACTGTGTGATGATGGGGGTGTGTGCACTCACTGTTCACTGTGTGATGATGGGGGTGTGTGCACTCACTGTTCACTGTGTGATGATGGGGGTGTGTGCACTCACTGTTCACTGTGTGATGATGGGGGTGTGTGCACTCACTGTTCACTGTGTGATGATGGGGATGTGTGCACTCACTGTTCACTGTGTGATGATGGGGGTGTGTGCACTCACTGTTCACTGTGTGATGATGGGGATGTGTGCACTCACTGTTCACTGTGTGATGATGGGGGTGTGTGCACTCACTGTTCACTGTGTGATGATGGGGGTGTGTGCACTCACTGTTCACTGTGTGATGGGGGCATTGTTGCATTTTTATTCCCAACAAAATTGAATCGATGTGCCTTTTTCTGCAATGGTTTCTTTCTCACCACTGGTCAGATTATGTAAGAAATTGCACACACACACACACACACACACACACACACACACACACACACACACACACACACTCACACACCTGAATGGGTATTGCTTGTGTATGAACGTGTGATTGTCGCGAATCAGGCATAGAACTTCACTACCAGCTGGAAGGATAGACTGATCTGGGAGTGACCGGGGGCACTGACACATTTCACTGAGTATCCCGTTGTTATGGTCTGTTCTATCACTGAGTATAGATTGTGTATATACAATTTATCTTATGCTTTTTCAGTCACAAAATAGCAATAGTTTATGCACTTTATGCACTTTTTTGGGATTTCTGCCTCTCCTTTATTCAGTGTGTTATTGCTATGGAAACGGCTTTACTCAGTGTGTTATTGCTATGGAAACGGCTTTACTCAGTGTGTTATTGCTATGGAAACGGCTTTACTAAGTGTGTTATTGCTATGGAAACGGCTTTATTCTGTGTGTTATTGCTATGGAAACGGCTTTATTCTGTGTGTTATTGCTATGGAAACGGCTTTACGCTGTGTGTTATTGTTATGGAAACGGCTTTACTCAGTGTGTTATTGCTATGGAAACTAATTTACTCAGTGTGTTATTGCTATGGAAACTGCTTAAATTTAAAACCACTCCTGCAGACCCCTATGGGTATTAATTTAAATGTGTTAGCAACCACATGTGCAGGCAAATTAAATCATTTTGCTCTTAATATTAGCAAAAACATAAACAAAAAAAATATTTAAAAAATATTCAACAATCTCCAGGAATATTACTAGTGTCCGAAAGGATTAAAGTATTTCATGTAATCGTGATCCAGGCGTATTTATGGTGTGATTGGATATGGCAGTTTGTGGCTGTCTTTATGAATTGGAGTGGGTGTGCTTAAGAGATTGGGGGCTCCAGGTGGGTTCCGTCAGCAGGAGTGTGTGTCTGTGTGTTTGTGCGTGTGTGTGTGTGTGTGTGTGTGTGTGTGTGTGTGCGCCTTGCCTTCAGCAATAGTGTGTGCGTATGTATGTGTGTGCCCTGTCTTCAGCAGGAGTGTGTGTGCATTTCCTAGGCCGCCTACCTTCAGAAAGGTGGAGTGAAGACAGCTGTACTGGAGCGGAGACACGTCATTGGAGGAGCAGCCGTTTCCGAGGAGATCATTCCAGGTAAGGCCTCCTCTGTAGCTCATTAATAATGAACACAGAACACTTCTAAGATCATTCCAGGTAAGGCCTCCTCTGTAGCTCATTAATAATGAACACAGAACACTTCTAAGATCATTCCAGGTAAGGTCTCCTCTGGAGCTCATTAATAATGAACACAGAACACTTCTAAGATCATTCCAGGTAAGGTCTCCTCTGTAGCTCATTAATAATGAACACAGAACACTTCTAAGATCATTCCAGGTAAGGCCTCCTCCGTAGCTCATTAATAATGAACACAGAACACTTCTAAGATCATTCCAGGTAAGGCCTCCTCTGTAGCTCATTAATAATGAACACAGAACACTTCTAAGATCATTCCAGGTAAGGCCTCCTCTGTAGCTCATTAATAATGAACACAGAACACTTCTAAGATCATTCCAGGTAAGGCCTCCTCTGTAGCTCATTAATAATGAACACAGAACACTTCTAAGATCATTCCAGGTAAGGCCTCCTCTGGAACTCATTAACAATGAACACAGAACACTTCTAAGATCATTCCAGGTAAGGCCTCCTCTGTAGCTCATTAATAATGAACACAGAACACTTCTAAGATCATTCCAGGTAAGGCCTCCTCTGTAGCTCATTAATAATGAACACAGAACACTTCTAAGATCATTCCAGGTAAGGCCTCCTCTGTAGCTCATTAATAATGAACACAGAACACTTCTAAGATCATTCCAGGTAAGGCCTCCTCTGCAGCTCATTAATAATGAACACAGAACACTTCTAAGATCATTCCAGGTAAGGCTTCCTCTGTAGCTCATTAATAATGAACACAGAACACTTCTAAAGACTGGAGGGAGCTTATAAAGTCAGTAAATGGTTGAGTACTTAATATGTCTACTTAAGACAGGGGTGTCCAAACTACGGCCCGCGGGCCAATTGCGGCCCTTGAAGCGTTTTAAAGCGGCCCTCGAAACATTTCAGAATAATTATTAAATCTGGCCCGCTGCAACAAATGAGAAAAAAAAATGCTGTTGGTTTTTTAACACTAGGAGGCAGCATAGTAAAAGACCAACTCTAAAAACACGTCAGCATTTTACGCCCCCCCCCCCCCCCCCAAATAAAAAATTATCTTATGCATTAGCTAGCCAACGTTCCTGTAGCCTACTAATCGTATTATTATCAACATAGCGACTGCAAAGAAGCGAAAGGTGGATAGTGAATGTAGGAAATTCCAGCCACGATGGCAAAATTAATACTTTTTCACTGAGTACAGAGGCAAGTGTGTCTGTTTAATTTGCCAGGAATCAGTAGCGGTGATGAAAATAATTTAATGTTAAGAGACATTATGAAACGAAACATGATGCGTCTTTTAAGGCATATACTGGAGCAGCCAGAGAAGAGAAATCAAAGCAGTTGGCGGCAAGCCTATCATTGCAACAAACCCAGATTTTGTGCTAATCAAACGCAGCAGAATGCTACCAGGGCTAGCTACGAGGTGGCTAAGCTAATAGCGAAGTATGGAAAGGCCTTTGCAGAGGGTGATTTTATTAAAGAGTGCGTCACAAAAATTGTGGAGATTGTATGCCCAGAAAAGAAGCTAGGCGTCTGCAATGTTAGTGTTGCGAGAAACAGTGGCCCGGCAAATCGAGGATTTATCAGCTAACATCAAGAGTTTGGAAAAGTAAAAATTTCCACAGATGAGGCGCCACGCAAAAAGAATGCAGAGTCTGTTCGGCTCCACATACATATGTGAGCAATCATTTCCCCTGATGACGCTAAACAAGAGCCGTTTGCGATCAAAGATAACAGACAGTCACCTTTGCAATGTCCTGCGAATCGCATCTACAAACCTCACGCCCGACATCACAGCGATTCTTCAGTCCAAGGCACAACAACACTGTTCTCTTTAGAAGTGTCACTGGTGAGTTAAATTCTTAAAATCTCTTCAAGTTCGCCTTTTATTAGGCTATAATACTATTCGCCCAATTTAAATAGAAATCTAAGTGATGTTGGCAACTGTATGCCACATGTCTGAGCGCACTTGTATTTATTTTACACACACACACAGACACACATAGCCTATATAAACTCCTCAAAAAAAGTTCGGAAACGTTATTTCGGTCGATTATTCCTCCCCTTTAATAATACCAATTGGTATTGTATTTTATATCGTTGGAAAGCCTGATTAGTCACCTTTACAACGAGGTACAACTTGTAAGGATCGTGCATTCGTGGAATGAGCAACACAGCTAACCGTGTGGGTAGCGGCCCAAAAAAATGTGCCAAAATCCCCTGCAATATTCTTCTGTTGGTATTCACTCTCGTTTTGAGTTGCTTGGTGGACTGGATGATTGCACTCTCCCACAGTAATAAGGAAAAAACAACACATATTGGCCATTTTTACACTTTATTCATTTTACACTGTCAGGGACCTCAGTAGCGTGTGGAAGATCCATACACAGCCACAACAGCTTGGCACCTCCTCCTCATGCTGGTCACCAGCCTGGTCACACACTGCTGTGGGATGGCATCCCATTCCATCCCACTGGCATACACCTGCCAGCACTTGAAGCTCAAAACGAGAGTGAATACCAACAGAAGAATATTGCAGGGGATCCACAAATGCATGATCCTTACAAGTTGTACCTCGTTGTAAAGGTGACTAATCAGGCTTTCCAACGATATACAATACAATACCAATTGGTATTATTAAAGGGAGGAATAATCGACCGAAATAACGTTTCCAAACTTTTTTTGAGGAGTTTATATATAATAGCCTGTGGCCCGTGGTAGTCATTATTTTTCTCCATCTGGCCCTCAGTGAAAAAAGTTTGGACACCCCTGACTTAAGAGAACGTGTGACACATTTTCTTTCTTTCTTTTTGTGAGCAAACATTAGCAAAACGTGTTATGCATTTACTTTTTTCTCCAGTTTGGGATGGTCAGTGATATACAGTTGTGTTAAAAAAAAAAATAGCAGTACAACATCATGAACCGCTGTTATTAGTAGTAGTGATATTTCTGCATGGCAAATAATTTACTTGTAGATGTAGTAGTGTAATAGAAAAACAACAGATCCAACTGTCATGACGTGCACGCTGCTTGTTCTGAGTAATTGACTCATTCACTGAAAGGGGCGTGTTCAAAATAATAGCAGTGTGGAGTTTAATTAGAGAATTCATTCATTCTGTGAAAAAACAGGTGTCATTAATTGTCCTATATTAAGGAAGAAGGGAAGCAAATGTTTCACACATTGTTATAAAATATATTTCCTTCTGAATTGCTAAGTAAAATGGGTTGTTCCAAACATTGTTCGGAGGTTGATTGGAGAGGGGAAAACGTATAAAGAAGCGCAGCAAATTATAGGATGCTCAGCTAAAAAAATCTCAAATGCTTTAAAATGGCAACAGAATCCAGAAACACGCGGAAGAAAACAAGCAACTACTGTTAAAACAATGGTTATACAACTAAATATTAATTCAGTAATTTAAAGTGAAGTTAAATCTTGAAAGATATCTTCAGTTTATACAGTAAGTGTTTGAGTTTGAAGGGAAAAATGTCGACACTGCAATTTGTTTGAACAGATTAATATTCTTTTTCTTTGCTTCCTGCAAAAGAAAAACACAGACTTGATAAAATTTGTTAATGCTTTGATTTGGAATTGAATGTGTAATGTTTCCACTACATTTGAAATATGGAACTAAAAGCTATTTTTTCACTTTTTTCACTTTTTTTAATGCACTGCTATTTATTTGAACACAACTGTACATCAGCCTCACTGACTGCTGCGACCTCCTTTATCGATACGCTAGATCATCCTGAATGATCCTAATTCATAGTTTCTCCACTGATTGTCCAGTTATCTGCCTGATGTGCTACTTGCTCTAGCTGTGAAACTCCCTGAGGGCATGTCCCTTGCAGAATGTGAGAGACAGGCTGGGTGACCGGTGCATATCGTGTGGATTCTCCCGCTTGGCCTGTGTGCCGGTATTATAATGCCATGCCTGTGCTTTCAGGTTTCCTTTTCTCCGGGCATCCTACCTGCTGAGCTTACTCAGACCCCACATCTACAAGGACCTGGAGCTGAAGGTGGGCCCCGATGCCACCACACCAACGTCCCCCTCCAAACGCTGCTTTATTCAAAAAATAGCTTTTTTAAGGGATTTTTCAGCTTTACTGGACAGCACAGTGTAGACAGACACCCCAGCACCTCTATTTTTGTTATGACCCCGGCTCAAGGGTTAGGGTTAGGGTTAAGGCTCGAGGGTTAGGGTTAGGGTTAAGGCTCGAAGGGCCGCAACACAAAGGAATTCAAACAAAAAAGGGGAATGGTTACAAAATTTGTTAAAAATATGAATATTATTCAAATGTGAAAATGCACTGACATGAAGCAAGAGGGAAAGTGCTGGTAGACAAGGCAACGCTTTCCCAGTGTGCTCCTGACAGAGCAAGAGGGAAAGTGCTGGTAGACAAGGCAATGCTTTCCCAGTGTGCACCTGACAGAGCAAGAGGAAAACAAAGACACACAACAGACAACGAAATCGGGATTTTACAGACTAATAGACGGTGAGACAACGGTCAGCGGTTTTGAACTAACAAACGTTGTAACCACTGTAATGAACCTTTCTGAATTGAGAGCACCACAAAAGTTAAATTGCCTCCAATGTCTTTGGCAAACAATGAGATCGAGAATCCAAAGAGACTCAGACGCTCAGACACGACCGCCAGTGGTTTTAGACTGAGAAGCGTTGGAACACTGTAACCAACCTTCCAGAATTAAGAACAATACCAAAGTCTCCACTTGAGAACAATACCAAAGTCTCCACTTGAGAACAATACCAAAGTCTCCACTTGAGAACAGTACCAAAGTCTCCACTTGAGAACAATACCAAAGTCTCCACTTGAGAACAATACCAAAGTCTCCACTTGAGAACAATACCAAAGTCTCCACTTGAGAACAATACCAAAGTCTCCAGAGTCTCCACAAAACCCCGGTCAATTTTCCTCCGAAGGCCTCTGGACCTCCTCTCAGTTGTGAGTCTCCGTGTTTACACATACTGCCGGGTATCACACCCGTATTATAGAAGCGCAGACAGAAGTAGTCTACACTAACACAAGTAGCTTACACAAGGGACAGACTACAACAGCAACATAGCCACAAACCCACAAGCAGCTTACTACCGACATGTTCCTTTTGGAAACGAGTAGTTTGTCAACTATTTGTATAAACAAAAACAGCGTATAAAAGATGCAAATACGCAAAGCAAAGTTAAAACCGGTGACTATGCGGAAATACAACAAGACAAATGCGCACCCCTATGGCACGGCAACAACTACGACAAACTACAGTATAGTAAGTGCTGCATACAATCTGAAATAAACACCACAATACTATTTAAAAATGAGCTTCAGCACGGAAGTTAGCCAAAGGGAAAACGAAACCATCAAAAGGAAATTGAACCAACCTCGAGCGAGAGAACGCCGCCAATACATATGCTCTTGGGAAATCCAGCACAGGTGTCTGCAATTTCCAATCACGCCTCAGGTGAGCAGAGGGGAAACTCATTAGCATACAAAATAATCACAAGGCACACTCGTGGGGCAGCATAGGCACGTAACATTTTACGAAGCAATTTTTTGCACATCACAACACCTTTGCACTTGCTGCCATTTTATGACACGTGCAGAGAGATTTTGGATCGGTCTGATTTTATCCATAAGAAGTATAAATCAGCAAGTGATCCCACAGAAAGAAACACAACATGGTAGTTGGGAATCTGGAAGAACCTGCCATTTACTATGATGGAGTGCAACTGTTTTATCCAGAAAATAATAATAATAACATAACAGTCACTTTGTCTCTCTCTCTCTCTCTCTCTCTCTCTCTCTCTCTCTCTCTCTCTCTCTCTCTCTCTCTCTCTCTCTCTCTCTCTCTCTCTCTCTCTCCCCCTCTCTCTCTCTCTCTCTCTCTCTCTCTCTCTCAGAAACATGGGCTAAAAGTGTACATGCGAAACCCACATGCTTTCACCCCTATGCTGGAGGAAGGGGTGGGAGGTCAACCCCCAAGGTCGCTGCTGCTCGGGTCAGACCTGGAACAGAACATGCGGGAGATTGGGGAGTTTTCTGAAAAAGATGCCAAGGCAGGTGCCAGTCAGTCTGCAAGTGTCAGTCAATCTGTGCAAGTCCCAGTCAATCTGCACAAGTGTCAGTCAGTCTGCAAGTGCCAGTCAAAAAGTGCAAAGCAAAAGACTATGGGACTGCTTTACTAAGACCCTTAGCGTGTGCAAAACATTTTTTAGCACTCGCAAAACTAATAACATAACCAATGATTGGTTGGTTATGGCATTTGCTTTGGTTGTGTTATTATTCTAGTGTGTGCTACAATGTTTTGCACATGCAAAAGGTCTTAGTAAATCCGGCCCCATGTGTTGACGTGAGCCATGATGGTTTCTACCTCAAAGATTTGGTTGTCACTTTTATGGGTTAACAGCTCATGCTGTCAAAGACGCTGATTTTCTTACCCTGGAACAGAAAACCAGCTCAATTAATGATTTATTAAACAGGTGAATTACAGGGACTTAGGCCTGGCGAAGGTCTATGTGACTGAAACTTTGAACTCATTAAAAGTATTTTTGCAAGCAGGAGTTCCTTTCATTCGCTTCAGTTTGTGTTTCTCCAGTGCACCTGGGATAAGTTCTTTTTCAGGTGTACATTTAGTACTTTTTTTATAATACATTTTTTTATATATTTATATGATTTATTAAACTACACAAAATTTTCTTTACACATTGGTCTGTGTGTTTGTGTGATGTGTCTGTTAGGGGCACAGCTGTTTCCTGGTTATGATGTACGGGTTTGAATCTCTGTGTTTGTGTGTGATGTGTCTGTTAGGGGCACAGCTCTTTCCTGGTTATGATGTACGGGTTTGAATCTGTGTGTTTGTGTGTGATGTGTCTGTTAGGGGCACAGCTGTTTCCTGGTTATGATGTACGGGTTTGAATCTGTGTTTTGCGTTCTTCGCTCCAGGCCTATCCCGTGTTTAACACTTACCTGGAGAAGCTGGCAGGTGCTATACACCCCCTGCTGGACGCCCCCCCGGTGGACATTCCAGGGATCACCCAGGGGCCCCTCAGGAGACGACTGGGCGCAATAAAGACCCTGCGGCCCCTGATCAAGACTGGTACTGAGGCTATGGAGTCAGACACACACCGCTATGGAGTCAGACACACACACACACCGCTATGGAGTCAGACACACAGACACACACCGCTATGGAGTCAGACACACACCGCTATGGAGTCAGACACACACCGCAATGGAGTCAGACACACACCGCTATGGAGTCAGACACACAGACACACACCGCTATGGAGTCAGACACACAGACACACACCGCTATGGAGTCAGACACACACCGCTATGGAGTCAGACACACACCGCAATGGAGTCAGACGCACACCGCAATGGAGTCAGACACACACCGCTATGGAGTCAGACACACATACACACACCGCTATGGAGTCAGACACACCACTATGGAGTCAGACGCGCACCGCTATGAAGTCATACACACAGACCACTATGGAGTCAGACACACATACACACGCCGCTATGAAGTCATACACACAGACACACACCACTATGGAGTCAGACACACATACACACACCGCTATGAAGTCATACACACAGATACACGCCACTATGGAGTCAGACGCGCACCGCTATGGAGTCAGACACACACCGCTATGAAGTCATACACACAGACCACTATGGAGTCAGACACACATACAACACACAGCTATGGAGTCAGACACACAGACACACACTGCTATGGAGTCAGACACACATACACTGTACACACAGACACACACCGCTATGGAGTCAGACACACACACACACTGCTACAGACACACACCGCTATGAAGTCAGACACACAGACACACACCGCTATGGAGTCAGACACACAGACACACACCGCTATGGAGTCAGACACACATACACACACCGCTATGGAGTCAGACACACAGACACACACTGCTATGGAGTCAGACACACATACACTGTACACACAGACACACACCGCTATGGAGTCAGACACACACACACACACTGCTACAGACACACACCGCTATGAAGTCAGACACACAGACACACACCGCTATGGAGTCAGACACACAGACACACACCACTATGGAGTCAGACACACATACACACACCGCTATGGAGTCAGACACACACACACACTGCTACAGACACACACCGCTATGAAGTCAGACACACACCGCTATGGAGTCAGACACACACCGCTATGGAGTCAGACACACAGACACACACCGCTATGGAGTCAGACACACAGACACACACCGCTATGGAGTCAGACACACACACACACACTGATACAGACACACACCGCTATGAAGTCAGACACACAGACACACACCGCTATGGAGTCAGACACACACCGCTATGGAGTCAGACACACAGACACACACCGCTATGGAGTCAGACACACAGACACACACCGCTATGGAGTCAGACACACAGACACACAAAGCTATGGAGTCAGACACACAGACACACACCGCTATGGAGTCAGACACACAGACACTGTTTCACATGGTGAGCTGGAAATGTCGGTCCATGCTTTTATTTCATCCCGGTTGGACTATTGTAATTCTCTGTTCACCTGCCTCAACAAAACTTCTGTGGACCAGCTGCAGCTGGTCCATAATGCAGCGGCCAGGCTGCTCACCAGGGCTAAGAAATCCGCCCACATCACCCCCATCCTGGCCTCCCTGCACTGGCTCCCTGTACACTTCAGGATCAATTTCAAGGTCCTGGTTTTCACATTCAGAGCCCTCCATGGACTAGCCCCCCCCTATATCTGTGACCTTATCCACCCCTACTCCTCCAGCCGGTCCCTGAGGTCCTCTGACCAGGGGCTCCTGGCGGTGCCTCGGACCAGGCTTAAGACTAAGGGCGACCGAGCCTTTGGGGCAACGGCCCCCAGGCTCTGGAACGCCCTACCCCAGGACCTGAGAGCCTCAGCCTCTGAGAACTCTTTTAAAAAACTCCTGAAGACTCACCTGTTCAGGCAGGCGTTTGGTGATCTGGGCTCCTATTGACCCCCCCGTGTTGTTATGATTTATTCTGTGTGGTTTCTGGGGTTGTTATTTAATATATATGTTGTATTTTAACCTCACTGTACAGCACTCTGTGCACCCGTGCTGAGAAGAGCGCTTTATAAATAAAGTTTTACTTACTTACTTACTTACACTGTACACACAGACACACACCGCGATGGAGTCAGACACACACACACACATACACACACACACTGCTATGGAGTCAGACACACACACACACACATACACACACACACACACACACATTGCTATGGAGTCAGACACACACACACACACTGCTATGGAGTCAGACACACACACACATACACACACACACACACTGCTATGGAGTCAGACACACACACACACACACACACACACACATATGCACAGACACACACCACTAGAAAAAACTTTGATGTTGTTCTTCAAGGCTCCAAAATTGTTTTTGATTTCCGCATTGCAATAAATTGGACAATGTCTTCAATTCTAAAGGGATATTCATAGACATATATTTCCTATAATTTGTTTTTCTCTGGCCACAATTTTGGTGATAAACTTCTGTTTAAGATGAACAAAATTATGATTATGACTTAATTTTCTTCAGCAGCCATTAATGTTCATACTGAAATTACCTGGAGGATATTGATTTATGAGAAATTTGTGTGTTTTTATCAAAGCTGTTTTTCTAGTATATTATCCCCAATAATGATGTTTCTTATACACCTCAGGAGAACGACAGTTCTGAGATAATATCTGTCCTTGGTAGGGGAAAAAATGCCAAACATGGCAAATCACTTTCACAATTCCTAGAAGGAGAAGCTGTCAGACTGAAATATTTTTTGTGTTCTGTTTAAAGGGCTCAAACTGGGAAAGAACATTCCGGACTTTTATGAGCTGATAACTGCACCAATAAATAAGGTTTGTAAAAGGTTTACTGATTGTAAACGGATTGACTTTCATTGTCTTATTGGTTTTCATGAAATGCGCAAGAGTGTGTGCCTTCATAGTCATAGCATTACATATTGTATTATCACTATACTTTATAAATGATGTCTATGTATGCTACATGATTTTAACCTATTAAAGATATATTATGAAACTAATTTTCTGAAAGGAAGTGTAATAATAAATGCATCTGCTTTTAAGAAATGTATAATTGGATATATTGTCTGTACTGTTTCTGTTCTCCAGATTCTGAACCGCTGGTTTGAGTCAGAGCCCCTGAGAGCACGCTGGCCACAGACGCTGTGATTGGAGCCATGACCAGCCCCAGTAGCCCTGGCAGTGGGTAAGCACTCTCACAACCCTTCTCATGACCAGCTCTGCTAAATCTGGTAACGGGTGAGCATCCTTATGACCAGCTCTAGTAACCCTGGTAACGGGTGAGCATCCTTATGACCAGCTCTAGTAACCCTGGTAATGGGCAAGCATCTTTATAACCAGCCCCAGTAACCCTGGTAACGGGTGAGCATCCTTATGACTAGCTCTAGTAACCCTGGTAACGGGCAAGCATCTTTATGACCAGCCCCAGTAACCCTGGTAACGGGTGAGCATCCTTATGACCAGCTCTAGTAACCCTGGTAATGGGCGAGCATCCTTATGAACAGCCCCAGTAACACTGGTAACGGGTGAGCATCCTTATGACCAGCTCTAGTAACCCTGGTAACGGGTGAGCATCCTTATGACCAGCTCTAGTAACCCTGGTAATGGGTGAGCACAACAATAAGGGGTTTTTAAGACTTCACAAGATGTATGTCTCAGCTCTGGAAATTGAGATGTGGACTGAGTAGGTGGCAGTGGAATTCTAAGGAAAGTAAGAGGTACTAAATGTATATCAGTGACCTATGACCTTACGTCCACAGTTAAAGTCCTGTGGTTTAATATGGGTGTGTGATATCCTCCCTCAGGTACGTTCTCCTGCACCACGTAATGGGCGAGCTGGAGAAGGAGAAAGGGGCTTGGGGTTACGTGGAGGGGGGGATGGGAGGTGTGTCCAAGTCCATCGCCAATTCAGCTCGTGCCTACGGAGCCGCATCTTTACTGAGCAGGTACCACTTCCAGGTCAGAGGTCACTGTAATTTTTTTCTGACAACTTTAATCGGAAACTCTACCCTCATTTTCTACATTCTTTTTTTGCCCCCAGAATATTTGGAGTGACCTGTACTTAATGTTGACTTTCTACTGAATCTGCAAAAGATCTTTTTAAGTGAGGATGTAATTTGGATATAAATCCTTCTCCTCTTATCACTTAAGAGACTGGAGGTGTCGTTTGAACTGGATAATGGGTGACAAATCTGTCAAGCTTCTTAATATTTATGAATTTCCAATGACAATTTAAAGACCTAACTGAAGGTTTGGAGTCTTGTTTTAGTTTCATCTGAACTTCAGCCTCCACTAAATGTTCTGAATCCATTCTCTACCAAGGGCGATCTCCCCAGGTCACATCATCGTTTGAAGAGAGGCTCTAGAAATTGTTTTGTTGTGGGCTAAAATAGTACATGTGACACAGTATGTGAGCAGCATATTAAATAATGAGTTTTGGCTGAAGCTCTCCATCTGGAAAAGAGGGGAACTTTCTTCCTGATGTTCTGTTTCTTTCATTTATTTATTTAAAAAAAAAATGTGTTTCTGATTTTTCCCTTTTTCTCCCAATTTGGTAGCCAATTGAACCCCTATTCTAATTCAATTCCCCCCCATGTAGCAACCGCTTGAGAATCACTGCTACACAACCCCGTCAACCGGTACTAGTTGTAGGAAGGAGGGCGCCACGTCCTCTACAGGGCGCGGCTCCTCGAGCTCCTGACCGTGACCCCACCTCCTCCTGGGTCGTCCGTGCGCAGCGATTCTCTCCGAGCCCCTCCCCCCACCCGGAAGCGGCCGCCAATTGCCGCTTCCACAGGGCACCGGCCACGCTCGGATGTGGCAGGACCGGGGCGCGAACCCCGATCCTCGGAGTACAAAAGCGCTCTTACCGTTGTACTACCGCGGCGGCCCGTTCTGTTTCTTTTATTATTGCAAACTTTAATAATAATAATAATAAGAATAGCCTTATAGCTATCACAATGCCACTACTAATGCAGGAGAGCCTTATAGCTATCACAATGCCACTACCAATGCAGGAGAGCCTTATAGCTATCACAATGCCACTACTAATGCAGGAGAGCCTTATAGCTATCACAATGCCACTACTAATGCAGATGAGCCTTATAGCTATCACAATGCCACTACTAATGCAGGAGAGCCTTATAGCTATCACAATGCCACTACTAATGCAGGAGAGCCTTATAGCTATCACAATGCCACTACCAATGCAGGAGAGCCTTATAGCTATCACAATGCCACTACTAATGCAGGAGAGCCTTATAGCTATCACAATGCCACTACTAATGCAGGAGAGCCTTATAGCTATCACAATGCCACTACCAATGCAGGAGAGCCTTATAGCTATCACAATGCCACTACTAATGCAGGAGAGCCTTATAGCTATCACAATGCCACTACTAATGCAGGAGAGCCTTATAGCTATCACAATGCCACTACCAACGTAGTGCCAGTAGTGCCATTCAGTGAATCCCGTTCTTCTCTCTGGTTGTCAATCAGGAGGTGGAGCAGATTTTGATTGGTCAAGATGGCGGCGCGGAGGGCGTCGTGCTGAAAGACGGGTCTGAAGTCCGCAGTAAAGTCGTTCTGTCTAACGCGACTCCGTATGTCACCTTCAAAAAGCTCGCTCCGCAGGTGATGTCATCTACGAACTGCACTGCACTTC
>JAKUDI010001444.1:0-25528 GCA_022702515.1 Ilyophis sp. 1 JC-2022
AATATTATGGATCAAAAGATGATACTTTTCATAGATGCCAAGTTGGTGACTTTGCGAGAGTGCCGTTTTTGTGGAGAACTGCTAATTACTCGTGAGGATTGCGAAGCTCTTCAACTGATTGCTTTGATCAGCAAGTGCTATTATGCAACTGAAGGTGAGTTGTCCATAATTATTGTCTGCAGGGTCTCATTGCATGCCTCCATGTTTGGTTCATGCTGCTTTTTGCTACAGTTACCGTCCCACTGCCTCCGGGATGGTCAGTTCAAAGTTGTGGTATCCAGAGCTTCCACCTTGCCTACACCCTTCCGCTTGACCTTGGATCTGTGAACTTGCTGGAGGGTCCCCAGTGATGGTTCCTGTGGTCCTTTCGTTGCGTCTCCTGCTTTTGAGGTCTTTCAATTCCCAGTCTATGCCTGTGGAACCACAGTGCAGGTGGGTTATTCCCCTTAGAAATTTAAACTACTGCATTGTGCCAGCTTTTCTGTACTAATAGCTTGAAACGAAAAAACCCCCTCCCCTCTTCATCAAATACTCAGGTGGAAGGGGATTACGTGATCTATGAGAACAAGATGTCAGCCACATATGATGTGGCGACTGGTCCTTAGAGGGGTTAGGCTCCATCACAAGGGACAGTGTATTTGAGTAAGTGGTGGGTTTAGGGCATGACTCATTTTCTGCGCTTGGGTGGCTGCTAACTCGTGGCTCTTTCTCCAGGCTGTCCTTCCAGTGCAGGTATCATGGCAGTGCTGTGGTTTCTTTGGTGGCTGAGGTGAATACAGTGCCTCCTCCCCTTCCAGTAGCTGCTCCAGGGCCCCTTCGTGTGGAGCTCAGGCTGGCTAGTGGTCAATGCGACTCCAAGGGAGCTAAAGGATGTGCTGATGGTAAAGCTATAGTTTATAATGAGAAATATTAACCCCCCCACCCCCCCTCTATGGACTACTAACCTATGTTCCCTGATCTCTGTAGCTGATGTGTACAGTGACTACTACAGGGATGCGGACTACCCTGTGACCAAGGTGCTAACGGGAACCTGTGTATGTGGAAGTGCGCATCTTGGAGAGGACTGACCCCAGTCTTGTCCTGCTTCTGGAACACTGCTGGGCTACGTCCACCTCCAGCCCCTTCAGCCTACCCCAGTGGAGCTTATTGGTTGATGGGTAACTGGCTACCTGACTAGTCTTCCTTCTCCGTTCTTTAGCACCCCCCAGTACTGAATTGGTGTCTTTCCCCAGGTGCCCCTACCATGCTGACCCTTACCAGACCACCTTGGTTCCTGTAGATGGCTCCTCTGGACTTCCCTTCCCCACCCACTACAAGCGCTTTATGGTGCAGATGTTTACCTTTGTGGATCCTGCTTCTTCTATTCCACTGAATGAAATGGTATTCCATCAATTTGGTACATTACAGCTTGGGACATCCTGCTTAATCCATCAGCCTCCAATCCTTTCTGCTTGTCTGTCCCCAGGTGTTTATCCACTGTAGTACAGAAGTTTGCCACCCCTCTGCTACTGACCGCTGTGAACAGCGATGCAGTGGAAAACAAAGTGAGTGGAATAGAATCACTTTATTGTCATTGCACAAGTACAATGAAATTGAGGTAGCAGCTCTCAGACTCAGTGCAATTTATAATTGGTGCTGGGAGTTGTAGTGCTAGCAGCTTCTAGGCTGAATTGGGTGTGTACTGATTCCTACCTGTGGTTCCTTTATTCCAGGAAGGTCCATTGTTCCTGTAGGAAAGCGGTCCACTGAAGCGATGGCTGTGGTTTCCAGTAAGGCAGTGATCCTGACCAATCCAGAGCCCCCAGCCTCAGGCCAGACGCTTCAGAGTGAAGGTGAGGGAGATTCCCCTGTAGGTATCATGGTGGCAGTGTGATTTGTGCTAATCTTTCCCTTTGTTTCCAGTGCCCCAGTCTTTCCTCGGTTACGGTCTCCTGGGAGTGGCTGCGTGTGTCTTGCTCGTCTCCACCCTGGCACTGGCTGTTGTATGTACTAAACCATCTAGGATGGAACCGAAGGTGTGAAATGTTACAAATAAAGCTCTTATGGAAAATGTATTTGATTCAGTCTGACTTTCTTGCATTTTGACCACTCTCTGGGGTAGTAGTTTTTGGGAATGGGGAGCTTGTCACTGTTTCAGTATTATATTGTCCCTTGGATAATGGAATGGAACACCTTTTTTTTTCCTGTAAAAGAACTTCACTAGCCACTCGCAACACAGTGCAACAGCTCCTCCTCTGCCTCTGTCTTGAGCTGGCCAGTGTCACCAGGCAGTCTAACAGCCACAAGGACAAAGCTGCTCCAAGTCAACAGCGCAATGCCGATCTCCCAGATCACAGCTGATCCAAGCCCCGCTGACACACTAACTCCACCTCTGATTCTCCTCCGTGCGCGCAGTCTCTGTTCAGTCTAATCCACTTGGCCTCCCTAGTCGTTGCTCCACTTCCCTGTACTCTTCCTCTTTGGATGGAAAAATGGCAGAGTTGTATAAAATAATTTAAAGCTTGTATAGCATTGCTTTGGAACAGAGCTAGTGTAATTGGTGTGATCTGCAATATGTTATAACTGGGCCACATTCTGATATCAACTTTTAAAGGCAGGCATTACTTTTGCAAGGTGGAATTAATGACTTGGACAGTGCTTTGTATGCAAGTGTGTAACTTCGCATTTCTTTACATAAATGTTTTTGTGATGGCATTTAAAAAAAGGCTTGTAATATGTCCTGTTCATGTACTATAAGTTGTAGTTTTTACTTCTGGTTTATTTCCTGAAATCGGGAGCTGAGTACAGTTCTGTAAATGAGGGTGCTCCTGAATCCCCTCAACAAAACCCTTGAAATAAGGGTTTTATCCTGTGATTGAAAATGTTGACTCGTATGCGCCCCCAAAGAGGTTAAGGGCAGTGTTTTAGTCAAGTCCACACTGAGTTCAGCGCTACCATGTATATTTCCCAACTTAAATTGTATTTAATGCTTTTTTTCTTTTTTCGAAGTCCTAGATGTATGTATATAAGTTCTAGGCAGGGACCATTTGTATTTGTGCAAGCTGAGTTGAGTGCAATTTATACATGTATATGAACAGGAACATATAATGTAGCACTGTACTCGTTTCGTGCCAGTATACCAACATCAGTCAACGTTGAATATCAAGTCGCGTCACTGGGGAACCCGCGTAAATCGGTGCTCATGCGAGATTTACTTATTTTAAAATGAAAATGTTGCCTCGTATACATGCATTATAATCCCCTGGATGGTTCTCTTCATACTCCTCGTGCTCATAGTAACCAAAACATATTATTCGAGAACTTTTTAAAATTTGGTTGATGTTTCGCGTGGCGTGGAAAGCGCAACGATATGGTACACGGTACCAAAGATCTTTGACAGTATGTACACAAGTACCCGACACTGCGCACGTTTCTGTTTACGTGTTAGGATGCGGCGGCGCGGGTGTATATAATTGCTACGACGAGTGACACGCACGGAAATCCCTGCTGCGTCTTAGCGACACGGAAATCAATTATTCTAGACCTGACTGGACAACTAGACAACGTTTAGTCTTTTATCCACACTGGCTGGCAAAAATAGTCACTTTGAACGACAAAACTAAAACAACGACAACTTGCTGGACAGTTCAGTGGATGCCGTGTATCAGAAATGAAAGTATATTTTATTGACATTACAGAATGGGTATATTTTTGAGAACTGGACGAACTTTGCGATGCCGTCTTTTCCGCAAGTTCATTGCAGTGACAAATTGACAATAACAATTATATTTTTATGATTTTATTTCTCAAGTCACCCATGAAGAGTATAGGAGAAAATTAAAATTGTATAATGTTAAAAGAGGCTCAGTGTAATCAATTGAATTGAAATAAATCCTTCCCCCCGAAAAAACACATTTTCGTAAGCCCGCGCGTACGCACTTAATTCGTTTACGTATGCAAATGTTTAGCCTTTGGCGCGGTACCACATGTTTCTTGCAAGGTGATGTTCGGCCCTTTTTGCGCAGTTTTCTTGCTGGAATCCATGCGCATGTATGACTATCAGTAACATGTCTAGTTTCACATGTGAAAGGGCTGTTATCGCGATAGTCGATAGCTCAGATTTTTTAAATCAAAATAAATGAAAGTGCGCCGCTTCTTTGGGCGGCTGTGTATACATGTGTATGCGTGTAGAGCGCTGCTGCTGGGATGTGTATGCGTGTAGAGCGCTATGCTGCTGGGATGTGTATGCGTGTAGAGCGCTGCTGCTGGGATGTGTATGCGTGTAGAGCGCTGCTGCTGGGATGTGTATGTGTGTAGAGCGCTGCTGCTGGGATGTGTATGCGTGTAGAGCGCTGCTGCTGGGATGTGTAGGCTTGTAGAGCGCTGCTGCTGGGATGTGTATGCGTGTAGAGCGCTGCTGCTGGGATGTGTATGCATGTAGAGCGCTGCTGCTGGGATGTGTATGCGTGTAGAGCGCTGCTGCTGGGATGTGTATGCGTGTAGAGCGCTGCTGCTGGGATGTGTATGCGTGTAGAGCGCTGCTGCTGGGATCTGTATGCGTGTAGAGCGCTGCTGCTTGGATCTGTATGCGTGAAGAGAGCTGCTGCTGGGATGTGTATGCGTTTGTAGAGCGCTGCTGCTGGGATGTGTATGCGTGCAGAGCGCTGCTGCTGGGATGTGTATGCGTGTAGAGCGCTGCTGCTGGGATGTGTATGCGTGTAGAGCGCTGCTGCTGGGATGTGTATGCGTGTAGAGCGCTGCTGCTGGGATGTGTATGCGTGAAGAGCGCTGCTGCTGGGATGTGTATGTGTGTAGAGCGCTGCTGCTGGGATGTGTATGTGTGTAGAGCGCTGCTGCTGGGATGTGTATGCGTGTAGAGCGCTGCTGCTGGGATGTGTATGCGTGTAGAGCGCTGCTGCTGGGATGTGTATGCGTGTAGAGCGCTGCTGCTGGGATGTGTATGCGTGTAGAGCGCTGCTGCTGGGATGTGTATGCGTGTAGAGCGCTGCTGCTGGGATGTGTATGCGTGTAGAGCGCTGCTGCTGGGATGGGTATGCGTGTGTCTCGTGCAGTCTGGGTCTGTGTATTGGTATGCATGCGCTGTCCAACGTTGCTGCACGTACATAATGGGCGTGTTCGAGTAGACATCGGTGAGCAGGTGGCTTACCTGCCTCAGGCGGAAATGAAAATCGCCTGAGCAGATCCAACTGGGACAGTTTCGGACTTTTCTGAAACCGGCTGGGAGAAAAACAACATGGAGGAGTTAGCCGTGTTGTTTGTGGTTGCGGAGGACTTGGAGGCGACACAGATGTCCTTTTTACTTCAAAATCTTGAAGAAATGGAGGAGAACGAATGAAGGTTGTTTTAATACTGCCTTACATTATTTCATGACTTGTATTGTTCGGGTAGTCAATATTTATCTTTTGCTACGCGACTTTGGCTATCACCCTGAATTGTGCCACAGTGAAACTCCAGTTAAAGTTCTTGAATAAATACGTATCATTTCCATTGGAATTAAAGCGCTGGGTGCCCTTTCATTGTCGAATAACTAAATTATTTAGCTAAACTGTCATCTGTTATGGTAACATACCTGTAAACATTAGGCTGCTTATGTTCTATTGCTCATATTCAGCTGTTTCTTGTCTGTCAATTCATGAGATGGCCTAAACTACACCTGTCATCTCTGTTTAGACTTGCAAACATGGTAGACATGTCATTTTAGTTCATCTAAACCCAGAAGACATCGTAGCCATCGGTAGTCATACATTGTAATGTGAGAATCTATGTAGCTATGTTAAGTATCATAACTTACATGCATGTTTTCATAGACCTTTGAGTAGTGGTTCTAAAGCATATTTTATTGCAGAATATCTGTACCAATATAAATGAGAAATGTCTCTTTCATGGGACTTTTTTTTTTTTTAGAGTTGTACAGTTAATGCATTGAATATATTCCTTGTGACATAAGGGGAAAGTGTATTAATCCTAATCATTAATTATGTTGCTGTGAAAGAATAATACTTGGTGGTTGCATGTCCTTTGCATGCAAGGACTGCCTGAAGTCTGCGAGCTGTAGAAATCATCAGATGCTGGGTATCTTCACTGGTGATGCTATGCCAGGCCTGTACTCCAGCCTTCTTCAGTTACAATATGGATGAGAATGCCCTCAAATTAAAGCTTACAGTCTGTACTTTAGCCTCACAGTTGTTGTATCATTTCACATCAAAAGTGCTGGAGTACAGAGCCAAAACATAGGGGAAAATGAGGTGATTCAGCTACTCATAATGTCAGTGTTCATGATTTATTCAAATTACATGACAGCACGTGGTCCCTTTGGACCCTGACAATGAACGTATTGAATTGAATGCCATTCAATGTCTTTAACAAGATAAATTGAGTTTATATGAATGAATAACTAATATAGTACATATAGGGACATTGGGATACTGGGAGTTGTTATGTGTTTTGAGGGAACAATGTCAAGAAAGATGACATTTTCCTTGCCAGTTATGGTAACGTATGGATAAATAGAATTGTATTTGCATAAGATGTATTCCAATATCAACATGTTGTCTTCCTTTTACCTGTCACCAATCATTGTTCATATATTTCTGATTTGACAATAAACATACAAAATGACAGAAAGAACCCGGTGTCGTTGTGGCTTGAATGGTGGTGGAGGGGAATAGTCCTACAGTTTATTTACCTTTTGTGAATGTCACCATATTGTGTGAAATAAATATTCTGAAAATGTGGTCTTAATTGCTAGTATAATTTATCGGTTTTGTTTTGGAGACCAGAACACCCACATCTAATGAACCCATAGCCATAATAACAGTGTTAGATCTTTAATCTCAATCATTAATCTTTCAACAATTTGCAAAGTGGATGTACAGCACAGTAGCACCAGGATGTGTTACATAATATTGTTTAATTCGTCCTTCCCTTCATTATTATGGAATTGGCTTATTTGTATGTGGTCCCCTCTGCTGGAATGTGACAGGCAGAGGTCTGCCTATACACTGTCCCATCTGGAGATAGGGAAAACTCCACTTCTCAACAGAAGAACATCAGCAGAACATCCCTTCAGATCCGAATGAGTTGTCTTACTGATAACAAGGATGGTGAAGAGAAATATAAATTAGGTAACTTCCCAAATACTTTGACAAAAATGAATGTGTTATCATTTGGTGGTCCTACCTTAATGTTCTATATGCTCACACCAAATGTTCTGAAGAGGACAATTTTTTGGACAACAGTCCAATTAGGATTTTACTCTTAAACCAGCTGTTATACAAATGCAAAATACAAAACACTCATAACAAAGTTGCATCTTTAATTTAATATAAAATATGTTAATCCAATATAGTTACATTATTGAACAAAACATTAAGTTACCTATATTTGGCCAGGCCTTTTTGTTTTTGGTTATTTCTTGACACTTCTAGGTTCAGACAACATATTTTATAAAGTTAGAGGTAGGCCTACAGTTGGATTACAGAAGCAGTCAAGAATGAGAATTGCCATTTGTTAGTGTAACATTACCAATATTGTACTTTTCACATCCATATTGGTAATCTCAAGAAAGTACATGTAAGGTACAGTATATAATAACCACAGTAGTGACCGTATGTGCTACAATCCCAAACTCCCAAAACGCATATTTATTTATTTATGTATTATTTACATGAATAAAAAATAAATTCAAGTACACAAAAGTAATGTACAGAAATGTGTTCGATAGGTTGGGCTTATACTAGATCCTCACATTATGAAACAAAATCGCATTATTTGAAGTACAAAAAAAGGATCGTATTAAATAATATATTTTTTTAAATAAGAGCAATAAGAAAAACAACAAAATAAATATTAATTGTGAAATTAGATAAGAGACCAGAAAGAGGGGGGAAATAGACTACTGCTGTTACATTGTAAGATTGACTAAATAACTCTTATAGCCTACCTGTGTTTGAACACTATTAGGGAGGGGTACATTTCATTTAGATTTTTTTTTAGAGTAGAATCAATACGCCGAGATAGGTGGCGATATTGTGAAATTATCCGCGTTTGTCATGAGGAAACACCACTCTCTCCTCGCTCTCTAACTAATTCTGTCGTTGGTTAGTTTGAAGGCGCGGCGATGTTGTTGAAGGCGCCCGAGAGCAACTGCACCGCTGCTAAGGCGCCTGGAAGCGAAATTACGAATCCTACTATGGCCACGCCAAGACCCGCCCTCTTCTGTCTCTGATTGGCTGGGCGTTCTGTGCGCTCTACCCACCTAATCTTCTTCAGTCTAAGAACGCGCTCGATTGCCCTGTTCTCGAAATTCAGGTAGGTAAACGTTACAGGATAAAACGTACTGACATCCATAAGCGTATGTTTTTAATAAATACCACCAATGTTGATAACAGTTCTTATATATTCTACTATTCTAGCACAATCTAGCTCGTTTCTACTATTCTAGCTAGTGCTAGCCCATCACTGAGGGGAATTCATAGCTAACAGTTTTTCTAGGCTATGTGTCTCATTGCACATTCTAGCTCGTTTCTACTGTTCTAACTAGTGCTAGCTGATCACTGAGGGGAAATCAAGTTTAATAAAATAAATTAATACGTTACGTTTTTTAGTAAATACCACCAGTGTTTCGCAGTGTTTTCCCTGGGCATGTTTTCTTATGCCTTGTGTGCATGTAGGCCTAAGTGAGTTTGTTCACAGGCAGATAGAAGACGGTTAAACCCGATAATGGAACAGCAATAAAGTGTTTATGTACAATAACTATTCCAGCACACTGCAACATCCTATGTGACTAATTACTTTTCAATGAGACACATAGGATAATTGTTATCAACACGGGCGGTATTTATTTATTTTTAAAACGTATGCTTATTTAAGGCTTCATTAATAGACTAGCTGAATAATCCCATACAGCACTATTCATCAACTTGAATTCCCCTCCGAGTGATCAGCCAGCTGATTTTCTAGCTAGCACTAGAATGTGCAATGAGACACATAGCCTAGAACTATTATCAACATTGGTGGTATTAAAAACGTAAACTTATTTTAGGCTAATGGATGTCAGTACACGTTTTATGCTGTAACGTTAGTTAGGCTACCTGAATTTGCATGCAATTTCGGAAAATAAGTTACTGCAATGCGCTCCAGCGAAGAGAGTCACCTTAAACTCAAACAGAGGGTTGGGTGGGTAGAGCGCACAGAACGCCCAGCCAATCAGAGACAGAAGAGGGCGGGTCTTGGCGTGGCCATAGTAGGATTCGTAATTTCGCCGCCTGGAAAGGCGCCTGCTTAACCTTATGTTGTCATTTCCGCCTTAGTTCACGCAGCACAGTTTCCGATGCAGGCCGACGCAGATATGACGTAAATCGGCTCTAGCCGAACACGCCCACTGTATATCGATCGATGGCGTAAACGCGTATCAGATCAGCGCGATCATAGCGCGCGTATAGCGATATGCATGCAGTGATACACGCTCGCGATCTGTTCCTACTTGAGATGGGAATCGTTAGATTTTATTGATACCGATGCCATTATCGATTCTGCTTATCGATCCGATTCTTTATCGATTCCTTAAATATAATTTGCTCCCAGGCTATTAAAAGATCAACTATTAGGCTAGGCTACTATTAGTATCGGGTGCTCATCTAAAATGGATCCAATGACATAATATTTATAAAGTATAAAGCATTCGTTTTTCATTCATATTTCTTAGTCATATCATGGAAAATATTTATCTGCTATATTTATGCCTGCACAGTGGCAGAGCATCCAATAAAACAGTCCACATTGTATAATTCTGTAAATTGAGATGGCATTGTAAATGTAATTTGGCTTGATCGATACGAGTGCTTAAAAATATCAGACATCAAAGAAAATAAGAGACACCGGAAAATAATTAAAAAGCCAGGACGCGAGAAGAGGATAAATTATCAGTTTAACGTTATGTCAAAACAGATGGCTAAAATATTGTTGTTTAACCGCTGCTCTGTGATTGGAATATTTAGGAGTTTCATTATCTAACGAAGATCGCAAACTTTACTTATGAGTTAGTTACGCTCCTAGGCGTGTTTCATAAAGCTGCACCGTAACGTTTGCGTTGGTTTCTGTATTATCAGAACAGTTTCAACTGTCACCATTCTCCCCTATCTCATTTAGCCTATACATTTACATGAAGAGAGATGAGATCTTTAATGTTAACTGACCATTTTTTGGAGGCAAGCTGGCTCCTCTTATTAACTGAAGATGACAAAGATAGGAGATTATCATTTAGCCAGAGGTGGAAATCCAGGGGACATAAAGTAAAAATCCTACCGTGCGTTTCTTCCACCCATAGACTCAGCCAGCTGATTTCACTAATTAGTTATACCTCCTCGCTGAAGAATTATGTTAATTAGCAAATCCAGATGATTGGAGCAAAATACTGGGAAGGAATTTTACTTCATGTCCCCTGGATTTCCACCTCTGCATTTAGCTAATTTAGGTTAGTTATCATCATCATCCATCAACCCGCTTATTCCTATTCAGGGTCACGGGGGGTGCTGGAGCCTATCCCAGCATGCATTGGGCGAGAGGCAGGAATACACCCTGGACAGGCCGCCAATCCATCACAGAGCACTCACACCATTCACTCACACTTATGGGCAATTTAGAGTCTCCAATTAGCCTAACCTGCATGTTTTTGGACTGTGGGAGGAAACCGGAGTACCCGGAGAAAACCCACGCTGACACGGGGAGAACATGCAAACTCCACACAGAAAGGCCCTCGGCCGGGATTCGAACTCGGTACCTTCTTGCTGTAAGGCGACAGTGCTAACCACTGCACCACCGTGCTGACTCTAGGTTAGTTATTCGCTTTCCAAATATACTCATCTGTGCGTGACCAAGCAGGAAATCGTTGTCAGATTATCCTACCACCAATCAAAACACTGTAGTTTTACACTTGTAGTTAGTTATAGCTCCCGAGGGAAGTCCACACACTCCACAAATCTGTTTAATAGTTGATCATTTCCGAAGACGGATCACAAAATGGAGAGCTTACGCGAACACATTTTATATAGATTGTTAAATGATAGTAGCTTAAATTAGTTTTTTAAAAATGACGTTTACATTTAATAGACTATTTTTAGATGGAGTGCCAAACTGCATGCCAGCATGCGCTGACTGAAAAACGACAGCGCGCATGACGTGACGCTGTTTTCCTATGTGTAGCTGTCAGAAATACATGCTGGAATCGATAAGAGAATTGATATGCTCGAAGGCGAACGAGTCCAAGGATTCCCATCCCTAGTTCCTACAGACATGATACCATACATTTTCAAGTAAGTTTAAAAAATAGTGCACAAATCTAAAGTAATTGAAACAGAAAACAAGGGAAATGATGGGAACAATATGAGTCCAATTTGTGGGCCTCGATTCGGCCTCGACCCGAGTCATCGAGTCCGGAAGGGTCGAGGTCGAGTCTGAGTCCTTTCCGAGGCCGAGGCCTTTAAAAACGGCCTCGAGACCTCCAACACTGGTTAAGGGATCGTATTCGGTCACGGCCCAGGGCTCAGAAGGTAAAAGTCCCACCATGTATTTCCTCCACCCATGAACTCAGCCAGCTGATTCCACAAGTTAGTTACAACTTCTGGCTGAAGAACTGTGGCAGTTAGCAAATCAACATGAGAACAAAATAGTCAGGAGCGTCTACTTTCTGAACCTGGATTTTACACTTTTATTCAATTGTAAAAAGCTATTCATTGTTTATAGAAAATGTAAACATTAAGACCACATGCCAAAAATGCATACACGTCATTTTGAATAAATGTCCCATATTCACATCCACAGAATTCGAATCAGTCCAATGAATTAAACTTTGTAACTTTTTGTAATATGCTAAATGGCTAATTATTTTATAAAACATAAAATTTTTCGTATTGATTAAATTATAGACTGGCGAGAGATCAGTGGGATCCTAATTGCATAAAGTATGGACTCCAGATAACTGAAAATAAAATAGAAATTGTAGAAAGTTTACTGCAAAGACAAAGAAAATAACAAGCAAAACCTGTATCTTATTAATGTCTCTACGGAAAAATATCAAATAACTTCATGTTTTTCACAATTGATTGAGAGGTTCGCCTGGATTCAATCAACATTTGCCCTTAATTTTGGCTTACAAATTAACTCAAGTGTTTCTTTCTTTAAATACAAACACAGATTAGCGAGTTTCAGAACATCTGTTCTAGAACAATCCACTCAGTGTGATAATTTGTTAAATAGATGGATAGGACTAAGACCATTATTACAGGCCTCTATCAAAATTATTGGAATTTTGAAATCACAATAAATAACATGTTTTATATTCAACATGGCAGATTTTGATTGGGTTGAGGCTGCTTCCTAATAGAAGGATTTTACTCCTGTGAACTGAATTAATGAGGTAAATGCAGTGCTGCAAATCACAGGCACACACGCTTATGTAGAACGAGGTGCACCTTATTGTGGAGGTCTAATCATCATGTGGAGTTCACATCACCTAATTGCCCAGCTGAGACAATCAGAGAGCAAAGGTATTTAAAGTCTAGAAGATGGCTTCTCTGAGTGTGATTTGTCTTTTTACATCATGGAGAGCATTGTGCTTAAGTTTCAGCTTGGAGTATGGCTTGGGGTTTTGGGCTTTGTTTTGGCGCAGGATCAGAATAAATATTATGGATCAAAAGATGATACTTTTCATAGGTGCCAAGTTGGTGACTTTGCGAGAGTGCAGTGTGGAGAACCTGCTATTACTCGTGAGGATTGCGAAGCTCTCAACTGTTGCTTTGATCAGCAGTGCTATTATGCAACTGAAGGTGAGTTGTCCATAATTATTGTCTGCAGGTCTCACTGCATGCCTCCATGTTTGGTTCATGCTGCTTTTTGCTACAGTTACTGTCCACTGCCTCCGGGATGGTCAGTTCAAGGTTGTGGTGTCCAGAGCTTCCACCTTGCCTCCGCTTGACCTTGGATCAGTGAACTTGCTGGAGGGTCCCAGTGATGGTTCCTGTGGTCCTTTCGTTGCGTCTCCTGCTTTTGAGGTCTTTCAATTCCCAGTCAGTGCCTGTGGAACCACAGTGCAGGTGGGTTATTCCCCTTAGAAATTAAACTACTGCATTGTGCGGCTTTTCTTTACTAATCGCTTTACCCCTCCCCTCTTCAGGTGGAAGGGGATTATGTGATCTATGAGAACAAGATGTCAGCCACATATGATGTGGCGACTGGTCCTTTAGGCTCCATCACAAGGGACAGTGTATTTGAGTAAGTGGTGGTTTTATGGCATGAACCATTTTCTGTGCTTGGGTTGCTGCTAACTCGTGGTTCTCCTACTGCAGGCTATCCTTCCAGTGCAGGTATCATGGCAGTGCTGTGGTTGCCTTGGTGGCCGAGGTGAATACAGTGCCTCCTCCCCTTCCAGTAGCTGCTCCAGGGCCCCTTCGTGTGGAGCTCAGGCTGGCTAGTGGTCAATGTGACTCCAAGGGAGCTAAAGGATGTGCTGATGGTAAAGCTATAGTTTATAATGAGAAATATTAACCCCCCACCCCCCCTCTATGGACTACTAACCTATGTTCCCTGATCTCTGTAGCTGACGTGTACAGTGACTACTACAGGGATGCGGACTACCCTGTGACTAAGGTGCTACGGGAACCTGTGTATGTGGAAGTGCGCATCTTGGAGAGGACTGACCCCAGTCTTGTCCTGCTTCTGGAACACTGCTGGGCTACATCCACCTCCAGCCCCTTCAGCCTACCCCAGTGGAGCCTATTGGTTGATGGGTAACTGGCTACCTGACTAGACTTCCTGCTCTTCCTGCTTTAGCACCCCCCAGTACTGAATTAGTCTTTCCCCAGGTGCCCCTACCATGCTGACCCTTACCAGACCACCTTGGTTCCTGTAGATGGCTCCTCTGGACTTCCCTTCCCCACCCACTACAAGCGCTTTATGGTGCAGATGTTTACCTTTGTGGATCCTGCTTCTTCTATTCCACTGAATGAAATGGTATTCCATCAATTTGGTACATTACAGCTTGGGACATCCTGCTTAATCCATCAGCCTCCAATCCTTTCTGCTTGTCTGTCCCCAGGTGTTTATCCACTGTAGTACAGAAGTTTGCCACCCCTCTGCTACTGACCGCTGTGAACAGCGATGCAGTGGAAAACAAAGTGAGTGGTGCTGGGAGTTGTAGTGCTAGCAGCTTCTAGGCCAAATTAGATGTGTACTGATTCCTACCTGTGGTTCCTTTATTCCAGGAAGGTCCATTGTTCCTGTAGAAAAGCGGCCCACTGAAGAGAAGGCTGTGGTTTCCAGTAAGGCAGTGATCCTGACCAATCCAGAGCCCCCAGCCTCAGGCCAGACGCTTCAGAGTGAAGGTGAGGGAGATTCCCCTGTAGGTATCATGGTGGCAGTGTGATTTGTGCTGATCTTTCCCTTTGTTTCCAGTGCCCCAGTCTTTCCTCGGTTACGGTCTCCTGGGAGTGGCTGCGTGTGTCTTGCTCGTCTCCACCCTGGCACTGGCTGTTGTATGTACTAAACCATCTAGGATGGAACCGAAGGTGTGAAATGTTACAAATAAAGCTCTTATGGAAAATGTATTTGATTCAGTCTGACTCTTGCATTTTGACTCCCCTTGGGTTGTGTTTTATGGGGGCTGGGGAGCTTACCACAACCTTGTCCCATAGTTCTGCATTTCAGTATTCAATTGGCTGCCAATTGTCCCTGAGTAATGGTGATGCTAGAATGTAATTGTCCCAGACTAGTTAACTGGCTATGGGCCCAGGGCCTCTAGGATGTTCCAGCTCACTGCGCCCTGCCTTCTGGTCTTGCTGGAGGGTAAATGATGCCAAATGCCGTGAGCGCTAAAGTAACGTCTTCAATGCTGGGGAACATTTGAAACCAACATTGGAGGAAATCCACTATTAAAATGCTCTGTTTGATGTATTTGATAATTGGACAGCATCACTTGCTGCAAATGTTGGCTGTGTCCATTTTACTGGAATTGATTAATTGAAGATGCAAAGGCCATGGCTCGGTCATGTTCAGTGCAACATACACACGTCAATGCATGGCTTCAGAAAATCACCTACAACCATTCATCTGTAGATTACTTGACAACGCCTGTTCCTGCACTTATTAAGGAGCCAAACTACTCACTCAGTATGTTTGCTAGTTATTTGAGCACAAGTGATTGCCAATGATAGTGTCCAGTTTACTGACTAGTGTTTGTGCAGCTAGGAGGCAGTAAGGCTTGACATGGGACCGATGCTGCATTGGTGTCGGGTCGTAGCTTTCTGTTGGGAATACGTCAACTTGGCCAACCGACTCGTTCGTGTTCCTGTGATTTATGGTCGAAGATCTCCTGCAATGTTTGCTCAACTGTCAAAAGTTTAGTCATCTAAGCAATCAAATGGCTTGTTATAGCATGCAATCTTTGGCTATTTCAGGGGGTTGAAAGTGCAAATACCACATGGAATTGAATGCTACTAGTTATCAAAGAATGTCAAATTTGTGTCACTTGGGGCTTTATTGTATGAAATGTGTTACCATTCAACACAGGACTGTTGTTCCCATTTTGGCAAGAGGAAACGCGGCACAACAAAAGCCAATCCTGACTTGATCTGAGAAGGTGTTCCTGTGGCCCTTACTGGTGGGAAACTCATGTAAACCATAAATCTGACCACAAATGCAGCATAACTCTGGTGTTTAAGCCTAAACCCTCTTCTGAATTTTGTCTGGTACAATAAGATTTGTATAAAACCAGTGTTTTTCTTGAAGGAAGAGGAAATCTAAGGTATGACACCAATTTCTATGGATGAATGCAGGTATGACCTTTTTTTTATAGATTAAACAAATGTACTTGAGCTGTTGAAGGCTGAATCTATATTGCTTCACTTACTAGTTTGTACAATGACCCAGCTACGTTCTGGAAGATCATGAATGCCAATAAAAATAAAGGCTCAACTATTCCCACTCACTTGAACTCTGATGATCAATTAATAACTGGGCAACATAAAATTTGTTCTGCATTTAATAGGCATTGTATTGATGCTGGTCATCTTTTCGATAAAAAAATGTGGGTTCTACGGAGTACTATGGCTAACAAAGAGCCTCCTCCCGTCGATTTATCCCATGCTACGGATGCTCCATATTTCACCCTGAACCCTTTTGTTCTCTGAGGTTTACCATGCACTTGTTTTCCATCAATACTAAGAAATCAACTGGTGAAGATGGCATAGATCTTTTCTTTTTTAAACTTACTGCCCCTTTGATTGCTGAATATATTGCACATATTTTTTATTTATCTTTGGTTTCTGGTACACTGCCAAAAGTCTGGAAAACGGCTCATGTTTTATCACTCTATAAAGGTGGGGACAAAAGTGATTGCAACAACTATCACCCTATTTCTAAATTGTCCCGTCTGGCTAAAATCCTGGATTCACTTGTATACAATCTAGAAACCTAGTGCTGAGTTCTTATCAATCTGGTTTCAGGGCAATGCATAGCACTATCATGGCTACTTCGCTGATCGTTAATGACATTGCGTCTGCCCAAAATAGGGGGCAACATTGTGCTGCTCTATTTGTCGACCTTTCTAAGGCCTTTGATACTATTGACCGCTCGCTATTATTAGATAGATTATCGCTTGTTGGTTTTGATTCTGCCGCCTACAGATGATTTCAGGATTATCTTTGACAGATATCAGTGTGTAAAGGTTGGTGATGTACAGTCTGAATACTGACATGTAACTACATGTGTCCCTCAAGGGTCAACACGGTCCAGTTCTGTTTTCAATTTATATAAGTGATATTGTTAATTCTTTAATTCTAATGTTCATCTGTATGCAGATGATACTCCATTCAACAGGTTGCTGAAATTCTGCAACAAGCTTGTGTCGCTGTACAAGAGGCACTTATCAGTCTAAAACTGGTACTGAATGCTGCTAAAACTAATTATATGCTGTTTTCTGGAGCAAAAAAAAAACTAATTATGACAATAACCAGATCTGCACATTAAATGGTAAACCTATTAAAAGAGTCCCTCACTATAAATATCTGGGCATTTATATTGACGATAATTTCACCTTTAAAGCCCATATTGATCTTCTTGTAAAAACATTGCGGATAAAACTTGGCTTCTTGTACCGAAACAAAGCTTGCTTTCCTATGTCTGTGAGAAAGAGGGTTGTGAAATCCATTTTCTTTCCTGTCCTGGACGACGGTGACGTAATTTATAGACATGCAGCTGCTACCTCTCAAACCCCTGGACGCCATTTACCATTCAGCTCTGAGATTTATATCTGGTGATAGTTATGATACACATCATTTCACCCTGTATAGCAAAGTTATTTTTATGTGAGATGTAATCTTCACTTTTATATTTTTATCTAAAACTTCCAATGTACCTCTCAGGACTTCTTGAATTGAAAGTTAGTAATTTTACCCATTCACAGGACTGGCTAGTTCTTCACATTTCTCAGGCTGCCACAGTTCATGGTCAAACTGCTTTTAAATATTGCGCGCCGAGAATCTGGAACAACATGCAACTTGTTTTTAAACTAGACTCTATTAGTTTGGATCATTTTAAATCTCAAATTCTATTGCAATTTTCACTGCTTGTTGAGTTTGAATGCTTTTGGTTGGGACAATCTCATTCTATTTCTTGTTGTTGAATGTAATTGCTTTAACTGACATGGTCTATTCCGATTTTATTTATAATTTAAACTTTTTTATTTTTTATTGTACCTCGGCACCATTGAAAATTAGGGTGTACACCCCCAATGTGTTCTCCGAGACAAATACATTTTAATTTGAAATAGCCAAATTGTTATTGTATCAAATAGCAATGTTATGTGAACACAATTGAATGTCTAAGCTCTGTAGGACCACACAGGTTTCTATTCAAAAAGATATTTAAAACAGTGAATTATAATCATCCTGTGCTTAGACCCAAAGCACTGGATGCAGACAATTGTTCAAACATACCCTATAGTCCAGTCATTTCTCTTTTCCACATAACACATCTGATTAAGATTATTTCCATTATGAATTATTTTTAGTTTGATGTGAGAGTGATTGACCATTCTCTTGATGTTAAAATTAAAACACAGGGTCAAATTACATGAAATTTAGGAGATTGGATAACATTGCTTTGGAATAGAACTAGTTTAATTAGTGTGAGCTGCGATAGGCAATATAGTTTGTTGTAATTTGGCCACATTTGGATATCAATACTTTTAAAAGCATAGTATTTGCAAGGTAATTAATGACTTAATGCTTTGTAGGCTATGCACAAGTAACTTTGTATTTTTTACATTGAAAGAGTTCAGATTTAACCATTTAATCTATAAAAAAAATATTGAAATTGGTGGCATATTTTAGATCTCCACTTCTGTCAGCACTGGTTTTATACAAATCTTATTGTACCAATAATTATGAAACTTCAGAAGAGGGTATAGGCTTAAACACTAGTTATGCTGCATTCATGTAGTGTCAGATTTATGGTTTACAAGTTTCCCACCAGTAAGGTCCACATGAACACCTTCTCAGATGATCAAGTCAGGAAATCACGATTCTAGATGCAACAGGAAGTGGCCGAGTTGATATATTCCCCTCTTACCAAAATGACAGTCTTGTGTGAACAGTAATACATATCATACAGTAAAGCAGCTACAAATTTAAGACATTCTTTGAAATCTGAAGTACTGCAGCATTCAATTCCATGTGGTATTTACATTCTTAACCCTCTGAAATAACCAAAGACGCTTGCTATAACCAGTCATTTGATTGCTTGTCTAGAAAATTGGACCAAAAATGAGTTTAACAGTTGAGCGAATGTCACTCAAAGATCTTCCAACTTGAAATCATGTGAACAGGAACAAGTCAAAGCATGACTGCATCCTAACTGACCGCTGCTAGCATCTACACAAACACTAGTCTAAACAGGACACTCCATCTTCAGCAATCACTTGTGCTCAAATAACTAGCAAACGTAGCACTGAGTGAGAAGTCGGGCTTCTTAATAAGTGCAGGAACAGGCGTTGTGTCAAGTAACCTACAGATGAATGCTTGTAGGTGATTTTCTGAAGCCATGCATTGACGTGTGTATGTTGCACTGAACATGACCAAGCCATGGCCTTTGCATCTTCAACGCATCAAATCCAGTAACATGGACACGCCCAACATTTGAAGCAAGTTATGCAGTCCAATTATCAAATACATCTGACAAAGAGCATTAATAGTGGATGTCCTCCAATGTTGGTTTCAAATGTTCCCCAGCATTGAAGACGTTACTTCAGCGCTCACGGCATTTGGCATAATTTACCATCCAGCAAGACCAGAAGGCAGGGCGCAGTGAGCTGGAACATCCTAGAGGCCCTGGGCCCAGAGCCAGTTAACTAGTCTGGGACAATTACATTCTAGCATCACCATTACTCAAGGACAATTGGCAGCCAATTAAATACTGAAATGCAGAACTATGGGACAAGGTTGTGGTAAGCTCCCCAGCCCCCATAAAGCACAACCCAAGGGTAGTCAAAATGCAAGAGTCAGACTGAATCAAATACATTTTCCATAAGAGCTTTATTTGTAACATTTCACACCTTCGGTTCCATCCTAGATGGTTTAGTACATACAACAGCCAGTGCCAGGGTGGAGACGAGCAAGACACACGCAGCCACTCCCAGGAGACCGTAACCGAGGAAAGACTGGGGCACTAGAAACAAAGGGAAAGATTAGCACAAATCACACTGCCACCATGATACCTACAGGGGAATCTCCCTCACCTTCACTCTGAAGCGTCTGGCCTGAGGCTGGGGGCTCTGGATTGGTCAGGATCACTGCCTTACTGGAAACCACAGCCTTCTCTTCAGTGGACCTCTTTCCTACAGGAACAATGGACCTTCCTGGAATAAAGGAACCACAGGTAGGAATCAGTACACATCCAATTCAGCCTAGAAGCCACTAGCACTACAATTCCCAGCACCACTCACTTTGTTTTCCACTGCATCGCTGTTCACAGCGGTCAGTAGCAGAGGGGTGGCAAACTTCTGTACTACAGTGGATAAACACCTGGGGACAGACAAGCAGAAAGGATTGGAGGCTGATGGATTAAGCAGGATGTCCCAAGCTGTAATGTACCGAATTGATGGAATACCATTTCATTCAGTGGAACGGAAGACGCAGGATCCACAAAGGTAAACATCTGCACCATAAAGCGCTTGTAGTGGGTGGGGAAGGGAAGTCCAGAGGAGCCATCTACAGGAACCAAGGTGGTCTGGTAAGGGTCAGCATGGTAGGGGCACCTGGGGAAAGACAGCAATTCAGTACTGGGGCTGGTGCTAAAGAATTGAGCAGGAAGACTAGTCAGGTAGCCAGTTACCCGTCAACTAATAAGCTCCACTGGGGTAGGCTGAAGGGGCTGGAGGTGGACGTAGCCCAGCAATGTTCCAGAAGCAGGACAAGACTGGGGTCAGTCCTCTCCAAGATGCGCACTTCCACATACACGGGTTCCCGTAGCACCTTGGTCACAGGGTAGTCCGCATCCCTGTAGTAGTCACTGTATACGTCAGCTACAGAGACCAGGGAACATAGGTTAGTAGTCCATAGAGGGGGGGTGAATATTTCTCATTATAAACTATAGCTTTACCATCAGCACATCCTTTAGCTCCCTTGGAGTCACATTGACCACTAGCCAGCCTGAGCTCCACACGAAGGGGCCCTGGAGCAGCTACTGGAAGGGGAGGAGGCACTGTATTCACCTCAGCCACCAAAGAAACCACAGCACTGCCATGATACCTGCACTGGAAGGACAGCCTGGAGAAAGAGAATCACGAGTTAGCAGCAACCCAAGAGCAGAAAATGAGTCATGCCCTAAACCCACCACTTACTCAAATACACTGTCCCTTGTGATGGAGCCTAAAGGACCAGTCGCCACATCATATGTGGCTGACATCTTGTTCTCATAGATCACATAATCCCCTTCCACCTGAAGAGGGGAGGGGTCAAGCGATTAGTAAAGAAAAGCCGCACAATGCAGTGAGTTTAATTTCTAAGAGGAATAACCCACCTGCACTGTGGTTCCACAGGCATAGACTGGGAATTGAAAGACCTCAAAAGCAGGAGACGCAACGAAAGGACCACAGGAACCGTCACTGGGACCCTCCAGCAAGTTCACAGATCCAAGATCAAGCGGAGGCAAGGTGGAAGCTCTGGACACCACAACCTTGAACTGACCATCCCGGAGGCAGTGGACGGTAACTGTAGCAAAAAGCAGCATGAACCAAACATGGAGGCATGCAATGAGACCTGCAGACAATAATCATGGACAACTCACCTTCAGTTGCATAATAGCACTGCTGATCAAAGCAACAGTTGAGAGCTTCGCAATCCTCACGAGTAATAACAGGTTCTCCACACTGCACTCTCGCAAAGTCACCAACTTGGCATCTATGAAAAGTCTCATCTTTTGATCCATAATATTTATTCTGATCCTGCGCCAAAACAAAGCCCAAAACCCCAAGCCATACTCCGAGCTGAAACTTAAGCACAATGCTCTCCATGATGTAAAAAGACAAATCACACTCAGAGAAGCCATCTTCTAGACTTTAAATACATTTGCTCTCTGATTGTCTCAGCTGGGTAATTAGGTGATGTGCACTCCACATGATGATTAGACCTCCACAATAAGGTGCACCTCGTTCTACATAAGCGTGTGTGTCTGTGATTTGCAGCACTGCATTTACCTCATTAATTCAGTTCACAGGAGTAAAATCCTTCTATTAGGAAGCAGCTTCAACTCAATCAAGATCTGCCATGTTGAATATAAAACAGGTTATTTTTTGTGATTTAAAAATTATAATCATTTTGATAGAGGCCAGTAATAATGGTCTTAGTCCTATCCATCTATTTAACAAATTATCACACTGAGTGGATTGTTCTAGAACAGATGTTCTGAAACTCGCTAATCTGTGTTTGTATTTAAAGAAAGAAACACTTGAGTTAATTTGTAAGCCAAAATTAAGGGCAAATGTTGATTGAATCCAGGCGAACCTCTCAATCAATTGTGAAAAACATGAAGTTATTTGATATTTTTCTATTAGAGACATTAATAAGATACAGGTTTTGCTTGTTATTTTCTGTTTTTGCAGTAAACTTTCCACAATTTCTGTTTTATTTTCAGTGACCTGGAGTCCATACTTTATGCAGTTGGGACCCCACTTATCTCACTCAGCAGTCTATAATTTAATCAATACGAAAAATTTAATGTTTTATATAATAATTTGCCATTTAGCATATTACAAAAAACGAAAGTTTAATTCATTGGACTGATTCGAATTCTGTGGATGTGAATATGGGACATTTATTCAAAATGACGTGTATGCATTTTTGGCATGTGGCCTTCATCTTTACATTTTCTATCAACAATTAATAGCTTTTTACAATTGAATAAAGGTGTAAATTTCAGGTTCAGAAAGTAGAAGCTCCTGACTATTTTGTTCTCATGTTGATTTGCTAACTGCCACAATTCTTCAGCCAGAAGTTGTAACTAACTTGTGGAATCAGCTGGCTGAGTTCATGGGTGGAAGAAATACATGGTGGGACTTTTACCTTCTGAGCCCTGGGCCGTGACCGAATACGATCCCTTAACCCAGGGGTAGGCAACCCTGGTCCTAGAGAGCCGCAGGGTCTGCTGGTTTTTGTTTTCACCTTAAACACAGCAACTAATTAGACCAAAGAAACCAGGTGAGGTGAGTTAACTGTGTAATCAACTGCTCTAATTGACCAATTAAGTGGTGAGTAACAACAAAAACCAGCAGACCCTGCGGCTCTCTAGGACCAGGGTTGCCTACCCCTGCCTTAACCAGTGTTGGAGGTCTCGAGGCCGTTTTTAAAGGCCTCGGCCTCGGAAAGCAAGGACTCAGACTCGACCTCGACCCTTCCGGACTTGATGACTCGGGTCGAGGCCGAATCGAGGCCCACAAATTGGACTCATATTGTTCCCATAATTTCTCTTGTTTTCTGTTTCACTTACTTTAGATTTGTGCCCTATTTTTTTTAACTTACTTGAAAATGTATTGTATCATGTCTGTAGGAACTAGGGATGGGAATCCTCAGAATCGTTCGCCTTCGGGCATATCAATTCTCTTATCGATTCCAGCATGTATTTCTGACAGCTACACATAGCAAAACAGCGTCACGTCATGCGCGCTGTCGTTTTTCATTCAGTCAGCGCATGCTGGCATGCAGAGTTAGGCGCTCCGTCTAAAAATGGTCTATTACAGTTTTTTACGATTGCTTTGACTCATTTTGCACAGCAGAATTTCAATGTATAAAACTCAAAATGCAAAGTGCCAAACTGACTTTCAAAATTCGTACTCTAAGACAGTACATCCTATGCTGACATACAAAGTGCAAAACTGTTAATACAAACGCAGATCACTAAATCAATTTAACATGTGTTTGTTGTCATGTCTCAGTACTTCCAACAACCTTGCCCAGGTGAGTAGCATTGCAACACAATTGATAATCTCTTCACCACTACATAAAATGCCACAGCGTGGAGCCAACATCTCAACGTGTGCTGTCATTTCCCGCAATGGAGTTGAGGCTCGTGACCCTCTGCTGGGGGCATACAACTCCATGCGCCTCATACATTTTCTGGAGGGGCTGTACAATCGTCTCGTACAGCCAAATGCTCAGATGGTGTTCATCATTGTCTGGGACAATGTAAACTTCCATCGTGCATTGGCTGTGCGAGACTGGTTTACAGCCCATCCAGAGTTCCGATCACAATTCCTTCCACCTTACTCCTCCTTTCTAAACGCCATAGAGGAGTTTTTCTCGGCCTGGAGGTGGAAGGTGTATGATCGGCGTCCGTATGAGCAGGCGACACTCTTTCAGGCCATGGATGAGGCGTGCGATGACATTACAGCCCAGCTGTGCCAGGGGTGGATAAGACACTCCCGAAGATTTTACCAACGCTGCCTTGCAAATGAAGACATCAGATGCGACGTAGATGAAATGCTGTGGCCAAATGCAGCAGAGAGGCAAGATGCTGCTTAAGCACTGAAATGCTTTTTTTTTTTTTTACTGCTTTTCCTTTTACTGTTTTTGCTGTTACTGTTGTTTTTGCTTTTACTGTAAAATACACTTGGGTTTACTGCATTACTGTATGATTTGTTTTCAATGATTAAACATCATATACAGTCACCTACTGCAATCTAATATTTAGTTTGTCTTCCATAAAAACACAAGCTATATATATATATATATATACACTGCAGTCTATCACAAGGGATGCTTGTTGTACATCATTTCAAGTACTTATGAGGAAATGACCCTTGCATTGTCTTTTTTGATGGCAATTATTTTGTGTTTGACAGCATTATTTGATAATGGCCGTTGTATTTGGAAATGCACCAATAATTAAACTTCAACGATGAACATATCCAATGTTCTGGTGCTGTTATAAACATTTGGATATAATGTTCTCTGATTTGACACAGGTATTTTTATTTTGCATGCTATATTACATTTTGAACCCAAAATGAGCAGTATAGCATTCTCTGTTAAGAGTTTTGCACATTGAAACTTTGTTGTGCAAAATGAGTCAAAGCAATCGTAAAAAACTAAATGTAAACGTTATTTTTTGAAAACTAATTTAAGCTACTATCATTTAAAAATCTATATAAAATGTGTTCGCGTAAGCTCTATTTTGTGATCCGTCTTCGGAAATTATCAACTATTCAACAGATTTGTGGTGTGTGGACTTCCCTCGGGAGCTATAACTACAAGTGTAAAACTACAGTGTTTTGATTGGTGGTAGGATAATCTGACAACGATTTCCTGCTTGGTCACGCACAGATGAGTAGATTTGGAAAGCGAATAACTAACCTAAATTAGCTAAATGCAGAGGTGGAAATCCAGGGGACATAAAGTAAAAGTCCTTCCCAGTATTTTGCTCCAATCATATGGATTTGATAATTAACAATTCTTCAGCGGGGAGGTAGAACTAGCTGGCTGAGTCTATGGGTGGAAGAAACGCACGGTAGGATTTTTACTTTGTTCCCTGGATTTCCACCTCTGGCTAAACGATAATCTATCTTTCTTTGTCATCTTCAGTTAATAAGAGGAGCTGTCACAACAAAATGGATCCGGGCTGCGTCTTCACATTCTGAAACAGCTGTTAAAACCCTCTGTGACGTACTTAACGTTCTAAAACAGCGTCTGTTGCCATAACGACGCTGCCTGCTCGCTAGGAGCTGAAGATTCTAAGATGACCTAATCATTCCTCTGGTCAAAAAGTTTTATCCGGACTACAAAAATGATCCGGGTGACGTAATTAACGTTAGAAAACAGCTGACCGAAGCTGCCTGCTAGTTGTAGTTAGGTTCTCTGGAGATAAAGATTCTAAGACGACCAAGCTAACGTCAACCATTCCTCCGTGTTTATGGGTCATTTTCACGGGTTTGCTGTGTTTGTTCATCCAAAGAGGAAGAGTACAGGGAAGAAGTGGAGCAACGACT
>JAKUDI010001445.1:0-37087 GCA_022702515.1 Ilyophis sp. 1 JC-2022
TTTTTAACATTTAATAGATATATATATTTTATTTTTAATTTTTTTTGTTTGTTTTTAATGCCTACTACATAGTTGTTTGCGTGCCATGACCTAAAGAATTTCATTGTTTCAGAATGACCATGTGTTATACCTGTGCACTTGATAAAATAAAACACTTGACTTGATGTCGTAATAAACCTACATGTAGTTCAACCTTTTCATACTGATTTCTGTAAGGCTATATGTCAGCTAGTCATCATCACGTTTCAAGAGACCAACCAGAGTAATCTCCGATGAGTAAAACAACAACCTAGATTGTATCGTGTTTTTTTTTTTTTTTTTTTTCAATAAATCATGCATTTATTATTATTCTTATATGGTATTTTGGAATATGCCGGTTTAATATATACTGTTTAGTTAACCCTTAGTTTTTGGGAGAAAAAGCAGGTTTCTAATTATAGCCCAAGCGGGAAATTGAGAGTGCAGGCACTGGAACCATATGGTTGCTGTAACTTTGCAATAGAAGCAAGCGGTTAAGTCCGTTCAATATCATAGAGTTCAGTGTATTGGCCACTTTTTTTTGGTGTCTATCTCTCTGAGTGCCATTCTAGTTTTGATTTGTAAATTATCTTCTTTTAACAGTAGGGTTGTGGGAGATATGGCAGGACATGGAGGAGGCGGAAATGGGTTTTCGGGATTTTGAGGTATCAGAGGAAATGGCCAGTTCTGAGACTGGTGAAGACTGCTCCCAAATTTGAAGACACGTTCGTCGGGAACCACAATAATAAGTGATCAGCGGCGTTGCCACTGCCGGATACACACATTTCATTGTTAACCACAGCAGGAGCTTTATTGATCCTAACAGTGGGGGACATACACAAAATATAGAGAGGGCTAAGGGGATTTATAAAAATCAGATATGGCGACAGAGGAAATGGGAGTGAGGTCCTTTTGAATGTCTTAATAAATTTGTGTTCCACATGTATAATTAATAAAACATTGATGTTCTATTTGGATGACTTTTGACTGGTTTATTTGAATAATTAATTAATTAGGTTTTTCAAGGGTGCAGAAATCATTGAGCTATTTATTAAGTAATAGTGATGTGATGATGGGGGTAATCATTACTATATGAAGAATCGTGTGTGACTTTACTTGAAGGGTCACAATTCATTGAACTCATAATTAAGTAATGATGAACTCATGGTTAACAAATGCTTGCCTCCTATCAATCTACATTAAGTAATCATTTACAAATTAGTATCATGCCATGACTTTACTTAGAGGGACACAAGTCAGCCAAGTACTTAGGAAGTAATGGTGATCGCATGTGTGAATTAATGATGAAATTTAATGATAAATGGTGAACACATGCATTCAGTGATAATACTCTGCTCACCACTGTTGTGGTAAAAAAAATTATTTTATTTTTTGGCCTTTCTGTTAGCTTGAATGTGTCTGGCCATTCTCCTCTGACCTATCATTAACAAGGTTGTTTCTGCTCTCAGAACGGCCACTTACTGGATGTTTTTGGCCCGGTATCGCACTCAACCCTGACCCAATTTTTCCAACAAATAGCGTATATATATCAGGCTTGTGCACAATTCAGAATTTCAGAATTGGCCTCCATTCAATTCATGAATTGAAACTTTGAATTGAATTGACTCCGCCCCACATGAAGTTGAATTTGAATTGGAATTGGAATGACAGGAAGTGGAATTAAATTCATGGCAATTCAAAGAAATTCCACACAGACACACAAAACAAAGAATGTGTTGAATCTCACATACATTCAGTGTTAGGAAGGCTTACTGTTATGATTTATAAATGTGGTTTGGATTACTTTATTTGGATTATTTTATCAATGCAAAGTAATTTCCTTTTAACTAATTGAATTACACATGTTACTTCAGTAATGCAACTAAATACGATAACATTAATTTTGTAATTCAATAACATAATTTCATTACATATAACTAGTTACTCCTCAACCCTGCATACATTTTGTTCCAAAATATAGATAATGATCAAATTCTTGAAATAAATTATCCCCTCAATGTTGTTTAATTAGTTTTGTTCAAATGTTATTTTCATTTCAATGTAATCAAAGAACACAAAGTCATTGTAAATGCAGTTATCATTTATTCCAATGCAAAACTTATTGAGCAACACTGTTGCATCTAATTCGCAATAGCTCCTCAAATGTTTTGTCATTAAGTCTGCACCGTTCTGGTCTGAATATCTTTCCTGCAACACTAAAGATTCTCTCAACAGGTGCAGAGGAAGCTGGTATGGCAAGATATTTACATGCAAGTTGAGCTAGGGTAGGAAAACAGCTTTGGTTTTCTCTCCAATAGACCAAAGGATCAGTATCTTCTGCAAGACAAGGGGTACTGAAGTACACAGGGACCTCATGTGGTGCTGTGTCAGCTGGCATGGTAGATGATTGACCATCCATGTAGGAAAACAGTTTTGGGCGTTTCTTTGGTTGAGCACTGCCATTCATGGTTGCATTCCCTTTTGGGGAGGCAGACTCAACTTTTGCAGTGAGAAGGTTTTGGATTATAACCCGCTCTTCACCAATACACCAGTCCAACTTAAACCTTGGGTCGAGCGTGGCAGCCACCTGGAAGCATTCCATGTCTTCAAACTTTGTTAAACGGCTCTCAAGTGAGGATTGTAGAGTTGACACAAACTTTCTATTACCGGTCATCTTCATGTTTTTGATAGCATGTCTTAAGCCCCTGACACAAGGGATGATGAAGCTGGAGGTTACTATTTTTTCAGCCTGGCATCTGTCTGTAGCCTCCTCAAAGGGTTCCAATACCTCACAAAGCTCCTGGATCATTTTCAGCTCATATGATGTCAGTTGGATGGGGCAACGGAGCTCAGCAAGTACATCACTTGGAACATTGAGAACAGACCTCAGCATCTTTAACTGGCTATTCCAGCAAGTGGCATTCGCAGGCTGAAGTTTGTGCAATCCCTCTAGGGCATCAGTAGCCAGTGTGGACTTGTGACAAAAAGAAACAAGTTTTTGGACTTTGCCCAGTAAGTTCTTTATGGAGCCAGCATCATCCATGGCATCACGAACTACAAGTTGAAGAGTGTGGATAAAGCATGAGCTTCTTTCTGGTGGGAAGTATACCATCTCCTCTTCAACATCCACCACTTCAAAATCAGATGTGACATCCTGCTCTTCCTCTTCACTTTAAACATGTATTGGAGGGAAGAGGGTGAAAGCCTTTATCATATTGGAAGCATTATCTATCACAATGAAAGAGATTTTGTTTTGAATATTATAATTTTGTAGAACATCCTCATAAATGCTACAAATGTTCTCAGCTGTATGCCTCCCCTTAAAACGCTGACAGCTCAGCAATACACTCTGCAACATGAAATCCACAATGAAATGGCCAGTCATTCCAAAAAATGACTTCATTGAACGGTTTTGACCAAAGATCTACTGTCAGGCAAATATGCTCAGTTTTTGCCATCTGATTAATCAGGTGGGATTTTACTGTATTTGAGCGCTGAGGTATAAGGTCCTGACTAAGAGCTCTTCGGGAGGGCATTGTGAAAGAGGGTTGGGCCAAATGCAAAATATTAATGAAGTCCTTATTTTCAACGGTATACAGAGGAGGAGACCATTTGCAATGAATGTAACAACACTGTCAGTCAGAGCAACTTGTTGTCTGTTAGTTGGTGACCACTTAGCACTGGAACTTGCTGTTTCAGGAGGATTACGATGACCTTCATTCTGATTTGGCTGGGTTGTGTAACTGCTGAGTTCACAGTCTATCAAGATGTCCTGATGTTTCTTCTGTAGAAAAAAAAGTCCCTCAATGTAAATCAGTCTTTAAGAGAACAAATAATTATATTAATTCCACAATTGACAAGAATTGTTTTGTTGATTTACAATAGGTAATAAGTAAAAAGTGTGCTTGCATGCTTTTAAACTCATATGATATCCAGCGTTGGGGGTAACTCCTTTCGAAGTAATGGCATAATATAATCACATTTGGCTGTAACTGACTACTGTGACACATTAATGTTACTGTTGTGTGAGTTGAAGGTGTGTTTAAGCCCTTCATGAGCTATGCCAGGCTCTAATGCCATTGCTGTGCTAATGAGTAGAGTAATGAGTTACTGTCCATACAGAATAACAAGTAAGGCAATGCATTATGTTTTTAAAGTGAATAATGTGTACACATTCTTGAGTAGTGACTCCAAAACTGATGATATCAAACATCAGTAGCATAATACGATCCAGACATGGTTGTCAAAATAAAAGACTTACTTGTAGATGCCTTTTGAAATTTGAAGTAGCCTTGATGGAGCCACAGACTGGAGCACTGCAGTGCTTGCATATGGCTTTGTGGTTTCCAGGTGTTCTTGTTGGAACTGGTTCCTCAAAATGATCTAGTACAGATGATCTTTTAGGTCTGCTATTATTTTCCATGTTGCCGTTACAGGTGTCAAATCTATAAATGTTTGTAACCTGAAGTTGTAAGGGACTTCTGAAACTGGTACAGTGTTGACCATCAAATTGTGAGACAAGAAGCTTTCAAACAAATGTCCCCTCAAATTGTTTGGCAACCATTTTAAATACTTGGTAAAAGTAAAGCATTCTGGGAAATGGAGTCGTGTTCCATCATGTTCCACAAAATTACAATTACAATAAGTACAATAAATCAAATTTAATTATGTGTTCTGTGACTAGAGCTTTTAACAATAATTGCTGGGGGAAAACATTTCCTGTTAATGTTATCTGTACAAGTAGTTCAAACTAATACCATTTATAGAATATGTAATGCAGTCATATCTGACATATATTGTAAAGCTTCATTGTTAAACACTTCACGTATGTAAATTAATTTCTTTGCATTTTTATAGAATTGCAATTCTGTTTCCTTTAATTCAAATTCGAATTGTAATTCTAGATCCTGTTTTTGACATCAATTCAAATTCAATTCAAATTCAAGAATTGAATTGGAATTTAGGAGTCATTCTCAATTCAATTCTGAATTGTGCACAAGCCTGATATATATTAACCTTGAGTATTGGTAACTATATTTTGGCGGCCCCAAAACCAAAATGGATAAATCCACCATTGATAGTCAGAGAAGCTTTTGTCTACCTAACTGGTTTGCAGCTACTTTGATGACATGTTACTTAATGTATTACTTAACGATGAGTTAATGTTCATTAATTGATGATGCATTAAGTGTACAGTAATCACATTAATTAATAATGGCTTGATCGTTTATTAATATTGAGCCGCACAGAGTTCATGATACATCATGCATTAATTCATGCATTAAATCATGATGAGTCATGCATTAGTTAACCCCTTAGTGCAGATGGCATATTTGGTAAATCATGGGGGTACTCTGTTTAAGGCTTTATAACTCCAGGTGTGAGCATCACATAAACTTGGTAAATGGCTTAAATGAAACAAAACCGGTGTACCATTTTTTGTACAAACTTAGATTTGTTTATTTTCAGAATTTAAGGTCAAAATAAAGTGCCGGAAATGCAAGCAAAACTTTGCTAAAAATGCTACAAAATATATATTTCTTCAAAATACTGAGAGGTACATAAGTGAAACAGGTAAAACTACACATTTCCTGGATCATAAACTCCTTGTCCACAAGCATTCAATAATCGCAGGGTGATATACAGAACTACTAAAGATCTATGACACGAAATGTAAGCAGTGTAGCCTGATGTACCCAGGGTCTCCAAACCTATCCAAATTGGCTAAAATGTGAATAGCTGTAAATCTTAAACTAATCATACATTTCAGTGCAAATCAACCGTTTTGACTCATTTAACTCACCTTTGTATCATTTTCATGTGGGAATTATTTTGGATCAGTACAGGGGGGTGGATATCTAGGTGTCCAATAACCTACCCAAAACCTCTCCGAGAAATTATTTAAAAGCCTTTTGTCCTTTATAAAGCATATACATTTTACCTTACGATCACTTAATGGATGAAAACATTGATATTGCACAGTTTCAGTTCAGTGTTTGATGCCAAGTGTGCCATTTTTTCACCATTATCCTTCAAATACTGCTTCATCCTGTGCGGTGCCTTCGTGGGCAACATGCACTCATCAATGGCACGGTCTTCAGTATGCTGGAAGGATCTGGTCCTGCAGTGGCTTCACTCTGAACAGTAGAGGGCACTGCTGGAGTGGCAGAGGTGGAGGGTCAAGCATGTTATAGGAACAAATTACATAATGCAGAAGCATTATAACACTGTGGTACACACAGCTAAATATGAAATCATTCACTCTTGTACTTCAGTATGCTACATTATGTTATATTTTGTTGCGTGCTCTAGGATGGCATTACTCTGTAGTGTGTTTCACAACTGTTGCTTATTTATTTTATTTATTTATTTTACATTCATCTTGCACACATCTGGACACAGTACATTTGAATACATATTTTCCATTCCCTAAGTGAAAAACATCACCCATGGATATACTAATACCCCATAGAGTACATTATGCACAAAGAAATTACAATACAATACAATAATATCGGAAAACACTACCAATGTTCTAGCTTCACGGCAAATCGAGGCATAAAATAAACTCCTCAAAAAAAGTTTGGAAACGTTATTTCGGTCGATTATTCCTCCCCTTTAATAATACCAATTGGTATTGTATTTTATATCGTTGGAAAGCCTGATTAGTCACCTTTACAACGAGGTACAACTTGTAAGGATCATGCATTCGTGGAATGAGCAACACAGCTAACCGTGTGGGTAGCGGGCCAAAAAAATGTGCCTAAATGCCCTGCAATATTCTTCTGTTGGTATTCACTCTCGTTTTGAGCTTCAAGTGCTGGCAGGTGTATGCCAGTGGGATGGAATGGGATGCCATCCCACAGCAGTGTGTGACCAGGCTGGTGACCAGCATGAGGAGGAGGTGCCAAGCTGTTGTGGCTGCGTATGGATCTTCCACACGCTACTGAGGTCCCTGACAGTGTAAAATGAATAAAGTGTAAAAATGGCCAATATGTGTTGTTTTTTCCTTATTACTGTGGGAGAGTGCAATCATCCAGTCCACCAAGCAACTCAAAACGAGAGTGAATACCAACAGAAGAATATTGCAGGGGATTTTGGCACATTTTGTTGGGCCGCTACCCACACGGTTAGCTGTGTTGCTCATTCCACGAATGCATGATCCTTACAAGTTGTACCTCGTTGTAAAGGTGACTAATCAGGCTTTCCAACGATATAAAATACAATACCAATTGGTATTATTAAAGGGGAGGAATAATCGACCGAAATAACGTTTCCGAACTTTTTTTGAGGAGTTTATAACTTACGACTGAGCAACCAAACAGAACAGCGCTAAAATACGCAATTTCATTGTGAATGCTATGAATTCTAACAAAGCAGGCCACCACGAGCCACTACGGGAACGTCACGAACACAATAGTATCAATACATTACAGTTATTTGGCAGACGCGTTTATCCAAAGCGACGTACAATAAGTGCATATTGAAGGTCATAGACACAATCTACGAAGCTAAGTCACGAAAGCGCTACTTTCTCACAACATAGAAGCTATCGCTAGTCATCAACCGAATACAGTCAGCTATACATTCTAAGCTATGAGATAGCTAAACCAAATAGAAAATAACAAATAAACGGAAAGAACGTACTATATAATTTGCCGTATACATGTAGTTATTCAAGGTGGAGTCTGAAAAAGTGTGTTTGCAAATATGTTCAGCATTATTAGCAGGCTAACAGTGGTCTATTACGACCGATGCAAATACAAAAATATAGCACGCAGTGGAAAAACGAATGTATATACTCAAAATATTACAAGCAGTAATACTTACATGTCGAGGAGGATATCTTCCCCATATTGATAGGCACCTCTTCCACAGAATCTATGCTACAGGGATTAGAAGAATCTCTGTTGTTGTCCTCTTCTGACCGACTTCGGGGGAAAAGTACTAAAAAGTCTCTTCAAAGTTGTGCGCCGTTTTATTGCGTAAGACCAACTGCGTCATACCAAACGCGTCAAACCAAATGCGTCATCTGCGCATGCCCGCGTAAAGTTGTCGTGATATAACAAGTATTGCAGTTACGCTCGCCCTTAAATAGTTAATCCAAGCTTTCAATTACACATGTAAATAACTTTTGGGAAGCTTGTCGTGCCTTCTATTGGATAAAACAATTGTCGATCAAACCAGAATAAAATTGAAAGCGTCACAGCAGTGCTATCAGGGAGGGGGGGTTACGCAGAGATAGTTTCGTTTGTCTAATAGTGTTCCAATGCGCTGTGTATTTTTCAAACGGATTGTCCAAGACAATAAATGACCACGGAATCTTGAAAGGGACATATCTACGCTTAAATCCACGGGAGGATTGCACACGAATTCCATATTTAATAGCAGATATTGATAGTAGAATGGCATTGTATGATTTCACTTGTTTATGTCGGTATTGATTGAGCAGCGATTTGCACCGCTGTATTTGCATACGGTCGGGCTATTGGTGGGTTTATCTGGTTGCTGGACGGAATTCTGATATTATATGATGAATACATATATTTATGAACTCCCAACATAGACGCTATTGCCCACTATGTCACGCATGGGTAGGTATAGGCTGGGTGGGGAGTGCTTGTTAAATGGACTTGCTACGGAAAGATAGTGACACTTAGAAACTACGCATTGGCCAGAAATCGTCGCGAATCGTCTACCAATAAAGTTAAAATACCGCGTTTGGGTTTTCCACTAATAGTTTGGCTGCAGGAGCAACGCGTGTCTCAGTTGCGTAAAACTGTCTCGCAGGCGAGAAAAAATAGACTATCTGCACTAAGTAGTTAAGGCATGAGGTGTGTCCCCTTATTGTAAAGTGTTACCAATAAAACTAATCAAAATATATAGTACATGTATTTTACTATGAAATATCATGACTGCTGCTAACTAGCTAGCAACTTTCATTTTTTGTGGATTACTTGTGGATTAATTTACTTGGATATAATGCAAAGAAGAAACCTAAGGTAGGCAAGTTTACCTTTTAACAAAGTTAGCTGTCTGATGTGGTAAACTTAATTAACCTAGCTCATTGGTTCAACACTGGTTGTGTTGATGCTTTCTGAAGATTGAAGTGAAAGCTAATGCTAGGTAACGTCAGATCTAAAAGCTATGTCAACTGCCACACTGGCATTTCCATTTTCGCAGCCGAGTGTCAGCCTGCTTGAGTGAGGGATTAAGTTAATTTTCTAACTGTAACGTTACATTAGAACTCTGACAGCAGGCTTCTAGTTACCCTGGTTACAGCGCCGCGATGAAGTATGGGAGTTGGAGGCTTCAACGGCTGCGAAATATCGGTGCATGCTGTCTATAAATAAACATTTCTTCATATTTTCAACATAAATAAAAAATGTAACTAGATATACAGGTGCAGCTCAAAAAATTAGAATATCGTGAAAAAGTTCAATATTTTTTGTCACTCATGTCAGAAAGTGAAACTCATATATTATATAGATTCATTACACATAGAGTGAAATATTTCAAGCCTTTATTTCTTGTAATTTTGATGATTATGGCTTACAGCTAATAAAAACCCAAATTCAGTGTCTCAGAAAATTTGAATATTACATAAGATCAATAAAAAAGGATATTTTAAACAGAAATGTCAGCCTTCTGAAAAGTATGTTCATTTCTATGCACTCAATACTTGGTTGGGGCTCCTTTTGCATGAATTACTGCATCAATGCGGCGTGGCATGGAGGCGATCAGCCTGTGGCACTGCTGAGGTGTAATGGAAGCCCAGGTTGCTTTGATAGTGGCCTTCAGGTCGTCTGCATTGTTGGGTCTGGTGTCTCTCATCTTCCTCTTGACAATACCCCATAGATTCTCTATGGGGTTCAGGTCAGGCGAGTTTGCTGGCCAATCAAGCACAGTAATACCATGGTCATTGAACCAGCTTTTGGTACTTTTGGCAGTGTGGGCAGGTGCCAAGTCCTGCTGGAAAATCAAATCAGCATCTCCATAAAGCTTGTCAGCAGAAGGAAGCATGAAGTGCTCTAAAATTTCCTGGTAGATGGCTGCGTTGACTGTGGACTTCAGAAAACACAGTGGACCAACACCAGCAGATGACATGGCACCCCAAATCATCACTGACTGTGGAAACTTCACACTGGACTTCAAGCAACGTGGATTCTGTGCCTCTCCACTCTTCCTCCAGACTCTGGGACCTTGATTTCCAAATGAAATGCAAAATTTACTTTCATCTGAAAAGGATGGACCACTGAGCAACAGTCCAGTTCTTTTTCTCCTTAGCCCAGGTAAGACGCTTCTGACGTTGTCTCTGGTTCAGGAGTGGCTTGACACGAGGAATGCGACATTTGTAGCCCATGTCCTGGATTCGTTTGTGCGTGGTGGCTCTTGATGCACTGACTCCAGCCTCAGTCCACTTCTTGTGAAGCTCCCCCAAATTCTTGAATGGATTTTGCTTGACAATCCTCTCAAGGCTGCGGTTATCCCTGTTGCTTGTGCACCTTTTCCTACCACACTTTTTCCTTCCACTCAACTTTCTATGAATATGCTTGGATACAGCACTCTGTGAACAACCAGCTTCTTTAGCAATGACCTTTTGTGGCTTACCCTCCTTGTGGAGGGTGTCAATGACTTTCTTCTGGACATCTGTCAAGTCAGCAGTCTTCCCCATAATTGTGTAGCCTACTGAACCAGACTGAGAGACCATTTAAAGGCTCAGGAAACCTTTGCAGGTGTTTTGAGTTAATTAGCTGATTAGAATGTGACACCATGAGTTTACAATATTGAACCTTTTCACAATATCCTAATTTTCTGAGACACTGAATTTGGGTTTTCATTAGCTGTAGGCCATAATCATCAAAATTACAAGAAATAAAGACTTGAAATATTTCACTCTATGTGGAATGAATCTATATAATATATGAGTTTCACTTTCTGAAATGAGTGACAAAGAATATTGAACTTTTTCACGATATTCTAATTTTTTGAGCTGCACCTGTAAATAGAAGAAAACAACATGGCTACACATTTATTCTGGTGATATTATAATACAAAAATTCTAGGTGTGTTTTACAGCCATATAAAAATGACTCCCCTATCAATTTTCATGTTAGACATTTCAGAAATGCAATTCAGTGACATGATTGAATTGTATTTTTCGGAGTTCACAGCATGCTCAGGGCAGCTATCACCCACAGAGAAAAATTTGTTTTTATTGGTTTTTTAAAATCATTCCTAATAAAAACATTTCCATACACACACTTCACATTCAAATTTCATAAAAGCACATAATTTATGGGGGAATTTTTCCCAGTTACAATACATTCAAACAATTAAGACACCACAATAACTGACACTATTTACAAGACAGACAAAAAAGGAAGAACCTCCAAAGGCCCTCAGGGCTCGATATACATATGGGGGGTCCCAGCTATATGGTATTGTCAGGTCCAGCACACACAGGCCCATTGCCCTCAAGAAGGGAGTGGCATAGTACCTAGCAAAAGTACCAGAGGCCTTCTTAACCTTCTGAGTGTTCTGGACCAGTGTGGCCAGACCCTGCACCAGGATGATATTTACTACATCTGGGACCCCAATGCCCCCATTCTTCTCTTTCTTGTGGAGGGTAGCTCTTTTTAATTTCATGGTGCTCCCCCAGACAAAGCGAAAGGCCATTCTAGCAATAAGTTTACTAGTGGCTTTGTCTGGGGGAAACACCCTCCCCACGTACAGAAGAATGGGAAAGACTATTGCCTTCAGGACCAGGATCTTACCCGTCTGAGTCAGAGGGCGCACGCTCCAGCTCCGGAGTTTGGCCTGGACGTGGCGGAGGGCTCCCTCCCAGATCAGCCTTCCCTCTCCATCTGACTGGAAGGTCACCCCCAGAAGCTTGATGTTATCCCTGCATACAGGAAAGGAAGCAGTTAGTGGCTCACTCCAATCTCGAGACAGGAACAGTTCATTCTTGTCCCTATTGACTAGGGTGCCCGTGGCTGCACAGAAGTCACCTAACACCTTGTTGGCAGTAGTTATAGAGTGACTGTCTGTGCCGACGATGGTGATGTCGTCCATGTACGCCATCACCTTAAGCTGCTCCCTCCGGGCACCGGGCAGTGGGTAACCAGCAATGCCCAGATTAACCCTGATGGCCTGGAGGAACAGCTCAAGGTAGATGACGTACAGGAGGGATGCTAGAGGACATCCCTGCTTGACGCCGGACTTAATGGCAAAGGGATGCATTCTAAAAATATTAGCCTAAAAATTAATTACAGTGGATTATCTCTGTAACAGTCCTCACACGGGGTGCCACTTATGTAGGGAATATACATTGTAGGATATCTAATATTTAGAGTAACGTAGCCTGCTCCTCTTCTCCTCCCCCCCCCCCTCTCCCATCCGTAGGGTGTCGAGTTTATTATTTCTGAGGAGACCCAGAACAGGAAGCAGTTTATGGCCCAACATGCCTCAGAATTTATTAAAGGGCAACATGCAGGTTACATTTCTTAACGGATTTACAATTTTGGGCTCATGGAGAGGGTGATTTAAAAAATTGTTTCCATTTTTTTCCAGAGGCCACAAGGGCAAAATACAGAGAAAAATTGCGCCCCCTAAAAACGTTCCTTTTTTACATATTGCCCAGTGACGTCACAAGAGGTTTAGTTTAGTTTTAGTTTTATTGAAGTTATAAAGGACAGTGTGCATATACATTAATTGTTTCAAATAAAACAAAGAGATGATTACACCAGATTTAGCAGAAGAGCTAATTTCCATCTGTAGTCCTTACAATGAACATATACACAATAAAATACACAATCATGAATAGACAAAACCACCTGTTCATTCAACGAGGACAATACATAGCATAAAACATACTTCAATGTGCTATTACTTCTATTACCACAGTTATTTCTACTTTCTAGTAGCCTACATAAAATGCCAAGGGGTCTCAGTTCTAGCCTAACCTACCTAGATTCATATTAAAACAACATGGAATTTAGTACCCCCCCCCGGACAGCACCCCCCCCTCTCCCCCAATCAGTGCTGACACTGTTGATTACTTAAAATACTCTTCTTAACCACATGGGAGAAATTGCGATGATCTGTGATAATTTTAATGTGGTCAGGGAGCTTATTCCATTCCTCAATGGCCTTATAGGAAAAGGCAGTTTGACCAAAAGCTGAGGTGCGTTTTGGGATGTTGCAGTCACCCCTAGAGGTGGACCTAGAGGCTCGGCTGGTTGATTCTGAGCGGAGCTGAACAAAGGGCTTCAGGGGTGGGGGGGCTGCATTATGTATTATCTTGTGGACTAAACGGACATTAGAGTAGATCATTAGGTTGTCTAGACTCAACATATTATACTTCTCTAAAATTCTACAGTGGTGATACTGACGTGACTTTTTGTCTAGAACCTTAAGGGCTTGTCCGTATAGTGACCGTACTGGGTTCAGGACAGACCTGTTGGCCTGAGACCAGCATACTATGCAGTACTGGACATACGGTAGTATCATGGCATTGAGATAGGTCTTGGCTGCTTCAACTGACAAGGAGTTTCGAATGTGACGGAAATTTGCTATGCTAAATTTAAGAACATGACACATCTTTTTAATGTGTCTTTTGAAGGTCAGTTGTGAGTCTAGAGTGACCCCTAAATATTTGAACACTTCTACATTTTTTATCTCTTGGCCCATTATATAAATGCTTGGGTGTTGACACTGTTTGCGCTTTGAAAAATACATGGTGACCGTTTTATCTGTGTTCAGAGTGAGGCTAGATAGTCTCAGCCACTCTGCTACCCTTTCCATTGCTGCAGATAGTTTAGCAGCAACTGTCTCACTATTTTTCCCATGTGCATACAGGACCGTATCATCAGCATACATCTGTATCTCCACATCCTTACAGACAGCAGGAAGGTCATTGATGTATAGACTGAACAACAATGGGCCTAGGATTGATCCTTGCGGCACTCCCATGGTACAGGCTCTCAGTGGGGATGTTTTATCCAGGATTTTGACACATTGAGAGCGATCAAATAGATACGACTGTATCCATTTGAGTGCGTTGGGCGAGAGTTTGAAGTTCGAGAGTTTAGATAGAAGTACAGTATGATTTACAGTGTCGAATGCTTTACGGAGATCTAGAAAAACTGCTCCAACCACCCCTCCCTTGTCAAGTTTCATCTTGATAACCTCAAGGAAGTAGCAGCATGCAGTGGCCGTAGAGTGGTTTGCTCTGAAGCCAAATTGCATAGGGTGTAACAGCTTTTCTTTGCTTAGATGAACTGTGAGCTGTTTAGCTATAACCTTTTCTAGAATTTTTACAGGGAGTATGCTAATGGGTCTGTAGTTGCTGACTTCCTTTTGGTTACCAGATTTAAATATTGGTGTTACAATAGCTGTTTTCAAGGTGGAAGGAAACATACATTCATTTATACACAGGTTGACAATACATGTAATTGTCATGGTTTCTCCGCCTGCTTGTTGTATATTGTCCACTTCCCTGGAGAGCGCTCACGTTGCGTTCCTTCGTTTTGGTTTCCTAGTCCGTTTCAGGTTTTGGTTTTCAGTTCAGTGTGTTCACCTGTTCAGGGTTACCTGTCAGTATTTAAAGCACACGTCAGCGTTATTATACGCTTCCATATTGCCATTCGTTTCTCGAGGAAAGCCGGTATCGTAGGATAGCATCCTTTTCCAGTCCCGCTCTCGTCGCGTTTTGGAATTCGTAAGCGTTATTTTGTTTTCATTGCTTTCACCATTTATCGGGCGTTATAGTCCACGTACCGAGGGTGCAATTGTTTTTTCGTTGTCGTTTATATCACCATTATTGTTACCGCCCGTGTGTGCAGGGCTATCTCGTTTTGCAAGAGAGTTTTTGGTTTCGGTTCCCTCGTTGTGAGCTATAGGGTTTTTGTTTGTTGTTATTGCATTGTATAAAGTGTTAAGAGTTTTCGCCTTTAGGGTTGTTTTCAGTTGTAGCGGTATCTCTCCAGGTGTGGAGAGTTATATTTTGTTTGATTATTGTTATTCCCTGTTAGCGGGGTTTTCGCTCCCGCTTTGTGGTGTTCAGGTAGCATCCTCTGTACACCTACTGTCGCGTCTGGTCCTTCGTTCCCACGCTACCCCTGACAGAATATGGAAGCCAGTAGGGAGGCACCAGCGACAGTCGAGAACCTAGGGCAAATTCTCTCAGCTCAGGAGGCTGCAATCTCCGGCCATGAGGCCGGCATTAGGGCTCTTCAAGCCTCCGTCCAAGCCCTACATTCTCAGCAAGCACAGTTCGGCAATCAGCTGCGCTATCAGGGAGACGGGTTGCGTGATTTAGCGGAAAGCATTCGCACTTTAACTATGACGATTACATCTCCCCAGGTTACTTCACCTTCAATCCCGGTAATACAAGCACCAACTGCGGCGGCACTAATCCCTCCTGATCCTGTAGGGATTCCCGTTCCACGCGAGCCCAAATTACAACTCCCGCTTCGCTATGGAGGAGAGACCGGGAAGTGTAAGGGGTTTTTGACGCAGTGTCTTATATTTTTTAAATCACAACCCTCTCGGTTTTCCACTCAGGAGGCCCGCGTATCGTTTATTCTCTCACTTTTAACAGGCACGGCTCTCGCTTGGGCGGATCCCTTAATCAGAGCAAGCTCCCCCGTGATGTCCACTATGGAGAGGTTGGCAGAAGAGATGGCGTCGGTTTTCGACCATGACGTTTCCGGTCAGGAGGCGGCGATGCGACTCACTTATCTTCGTCAAGGCTCCGACACGGTGGCGTCATTTTCTATTGCTTTTCGTGCACTCGCAGGGGAGACTGGGTGGCCGGACGGACCGCTTACCGCTCTATTTATTAAAGCACTTTCGGATTCAGTTCGAGATGCCCTTTCTGCACTCGAACCACCCGCTTCGTTCGGTGCGTTAGTGTCTACGGCTATCAGAATAGACAATCGGATTAGAGAGAGAGAGAGAGAGAGATTCGCTGGTCCACGCAGTGGTCGGTCCTCTATTTATGTGCCTCGTCCGGTGGTTGTTCCGGTTTCCTCATTTTCTGAGGAGCCCATGCAGGTAGATGGGACGGCTGTACGGGATCCCAAGTTTACCAGGGCGAGAGAGGCATGGTGTCGTTATTGTAAACGCGCTGGGCATTACAGAGATCAATGTCCTAAACTAGCGGGAAAAGAGGAGTCTCGCTAAGGGAATCGAGGTCCTTAGTGAGACAAGATCAAACTTCTCCTCGAACTCTAGTATCTGTGCAGCTGAGTTGGAATAAGCATTCCAACAGCTGTATCGCCTTTATTGACTCCGGATCAGTAGAGTCCCTTATGGACATTAAGTGGGCTAGGGAGCAGGGGATTCCCTCAGTTTCTCTTTCCGTTCCACGGTTAGTAACGGCTCTCGACGGTCGCCCTTTGGGTACGGGCGCTATTCGACGGGTTACCAGCTCCTTAAAACTGTCAGTTCCGTTCCAGGATCACACGGAGCGTATAAATTTTTTTTTAGTAGATTCTCCCACATACCCCCTTGTTCTGGGTCACTCATGGTTGGTTCAGCACAAGCCCAATATTAACTGGGGAGCAGAGGATTCGGTTATTCTCCGTTGGGGAGTTCAGTGCAGACACCACTGTGTTAGAGATAGAGCTGTTAGATCTGGCAGCTCGCGCCGCTCCCTTCCCGATTTCAGTTCGGACAGCGAACAGGAGGAGAGTGTTCTCCATGGGGCTCACGGGTCTGTAGCGTCATCTCGCGACACCAGGGGGAGTCTTTCTTGGGATTCGCTTGCTGATGGGTTTAATTTATGGGAGGAGGAGAGCTCTCCTTCTGAGATCGATTGGGACATCCCTCGCGACTCGGAATCAGATTTGGAGAATGTTCAGGTGGGCGGAGCTATTCCATTTCCAGTGCCAGCTAATGTTCCTCAGCAGTACACTGATCTTGCGGAGGTTTTTAGTAAGCAACGCGCCACTTCTCTGCCTCCTCATAGGCCGTATGATTGCGCCATCAAGCTATACCCTGGCTCGATTCCCCCCAGGGGAGCGCTGTATTCCTTATCGGCCCCTGAGAGTGCCGCTATGAGGAATTACATAGAGGAATCCCTCGCCAACGGGTTCATTAGACCCTCCACTTCTCCGGCGGGCTCCGGGTTTTTCTTTGTCAAGAAGAAGGACGGTAGTCTTAGGCCATGCATCGACTACAGGGGACTTAACGCGATAACTATTAAGAATCGTTATCCTCTCCCGCTTATGAATTCGGCCTTCGAACGCCTCCAGGGGGCGTCTATTTTTACCAAACTGGATTTACGCAGCGCTTACAACCTCGTCCGCATTCGTGAAGGAGACCAGTGGAAAACTGCGTTTAATACCCACTCGGGACACTACGAGTATCAGGTGATGCCGTTCGGGCTCACTAGAGCCCCCGCAGTTTTTCAGGCGTTAGTTAACGACGTGCTAAGGGAGATGCTTGAAAAATCGGTTTTTGTTTATATTGATGATATTTTAATTTTTTCTCCCGATCTTTCCACGCACGTTCGCCATGTCAGGCAGGTCCTTAACGCGCTGCTCAAGGCTCAGCTATTTGTAAAGGCAGAAAAATGTGTCTTTCACACTAAATCAGTGTCTTTCCTGGGGTTCATTGTGGCAGAAGGCAAGGTTCAGATGGACCCAGCTAAAGTCTCGGCCGTTAAGAATTGGCCCACGCCATCCTCTCTTAAACAGGTTCAACGTTTTTTAGGCTTCGCAAATTTCTACAGGAGGTTTATTCGTAATTTTAGCGCGGTAGTCGCCCCTATTACCTCACTTACAAAAAAGACTTCTTCCTCCCGGTTCCAATGGAACTCGAGGGCCGAAGCGGCGTTTTCTGAACTCAAAAGACGCTTTACGTCGGAACCTATCCTTGTCACGCCCAACCCCTCCCTTCCTTTTGTTGTAGAAGTAGATGCATCGGAGTTAGGAGTGGGGGCCATTCTCTCCCAGCTATCCCCCATTGACCACAAGATGCATCCTTGTGCTTATTTTTCTCGTGCGTTAACACCTGCCGAGAGAAATTATGATGTGGGGGACCGGGAGCTCTTAGCAGTCAAAATGGCTCTGGAGGAATGGCGTCACTGGCTGGAAGGGGCGGAGCATCCGTTCACGGTGTGGACGGACCATAAGAACCTGGAGTACGTGCAGCTAGCCAAGAGGCTTAATTCTCGCCAAGCCCGGTGGGCGTTATTCTTCTTGCGCTTTAATTTCCTGCTCACGTATCGCCCCGGCTCCAAGAACGTAAGCCATATGCTCTTTCTCGCGTCTTTGATAATTCGGACAGGGCTCCTGCCCCCGAATTTATCATTCCCGCCGACCAAATTGTGGCTCCAGTTATTTGGGCCATTGAAGCTGCAGTTCAGAGGGCAGTGCGATCAGATCCTGGGCCTGGGGGGGGCCCTTCTCACTGTTTATTCGTTCCGCTGAAGCTTAGGTCCCGGGTATTACGTTGGGGTCACACTTCTCAATTAGCGGCCCATCCGGGCGTTCACCGCACTAAGGACTTTCTTTCTCGGCGGTTTTGGTGGCCCAGTTTGGAGAGGGATGTTCGGAGTTTTGTTGCGGCTTGTCCGGTGTGTGCCCGCAGTAAGGGTTCTAGTCTCCCACCCTCTGGGCTTTTGCGCCCTCTTCCCATTCCCAGCCGTCCTTGGAGCCATATCGCCCTCGACTTCATCACCGGTTTGCCTATGTCACTGGGTAAATCGGTGATCTTAGTCGTGGTAGATCGTTTCTCCAGGGCGGCCCATTTTATCGCATTGTCAAAACTACCTTCAGCTTCTGAAACGGCGCAACTCATGATAGACCATGTTTTTCGGCTACACGGGTTGCCGTTGGATGTGGTTTCTGATCGCGGCCCCAGTTCACGGCCAAATTCTGGCGCACATTCTGTTCTCTGCTTGGTGCCTCGGTCAGTTTGTCGTCTGGTTTCCATCCTGAGACGAATGGACAGACCGAGCGCACTAACCAGACGCTGGAGAACACTCTGCGTTGCCTGGCGGCCTCTAATTCCACTTCCTGGAGTACACACCTGGCCTGGGCTGAGTATGCCCATAATACTTTGCGCAACGCGTCCACAGGTCTCTCGCCCTTCGAGGCTCAACTGGGGTATCAGCCCCCACTATTCCCTGAGCTGGAAAGTAATATAGTGGTTCCCTCCGTGACATCCTTTATTCGGAGGTGTCACTCTGTTTGGAAGCGGGTGCGGACTGCGCTTCAGCGCGCTGCTGCTAGACACAAGGTGGCAGCTGATAGACGACGTCGTCCTGCCCCCTCATTCAGGGTAGGACAACGCGTGTGGCTCGCTACGCGTGATCTGCCATTAAAGGTGGAGTCTCGCAAACTCGCACCCCGGTTTATTGGGCCTTTTAAAATTTTACGGCGCATTAATCCGGTTACGGTAAGATTACAGCTCCCCCGTGCTATGCGTATCCATCCCACGTTTCATGTCTCCCGGCTTAAGCCAGTCCTCATTAGCCCGCTGGCCTCCGCTGAGAAGCCACCGCCGCCTCCTCGGATGATGGAGGGAGGTCCAGTGTACACTGTCCACCGTATTTTGGCCGAGAGACGGGTTGGGAGAGGTTTCCAATTCTTAGTCGATTGGGAGGGTTATGGTCCGGAAGAGCGTAGTTGGGTTCCCTCCAAAAATATTCTGGACCCTCAACTTATCAGGGATTTCCGGGGTCGCAGGCTTGAGGGATCGTCTGGGGTCGTCCCTTAGTGGGGGGGTCCTGTCATGGTTTCTCCGCCTGCTTGTTGTATATTGTCCACTTCCCTGGAGAGCGCTCACGTTGCGTTCCTTCGTTTTGGTTTCCTAGTCCGTTTCAGGTTTTGGTTTTCAGTTCAGTGTGTTCACCTGTTCAGGGTTACCTGTCAGTATTTAAAGCACACGTCAGCGTTATTATACGCTTCCATATTGCCATTCGTTTCTCGAGGAAAGCCGGTATCGTAGGATAGCATCCTTTTCCAGTCCCGCTCTCGTCGCGTTTTGGAATTCGTAAGCGTTATTTTGTTTTCATTGCTTTCACCATTTATCGGGCATTATAGTCCACGTACCGAGGGTGCAATTGTTTTTTCGTTGTCGTTTATATCACCATTATTGTTACCGCCCGTGTGTGCAGGGCTATCTCGTTTTGCAAGAGAGTTTTTGGTTTCGGTTCCCTCGTTGTGAGCTATAGGGTTTTTGTTTGTTGTTATTGCATTGTATAAAGTGTTAAGAGTTTTCGCCTTTAGGGTTGTTTTCAGTTGTAGCGGTATCTCTCCAGGTGTGGAGAGTTATATTTTGTTTGATTATTGTTATTCCCTGTTAGCGGGGTTTTCGCTCCCGCTTTGTGGTGTTCAGGTAGCATCCTCTGTACACCTACTGTCGCGTCTGGTCCTTCGTTCCCACGCTACCCCTGACAGTAATGGGGTTACTTAATCCTTCTTTATGATTTTTAAGAAATACCGAGTTTAGTCCCCAGGTATCCTTCGCCTTTGAGTTGGACAGTGATGAGAGGAGTTTGTTCACTTTTGTTTTGTTTACAGGTACAAAGCTTAACATCGCTGATCATAACAGCGCTAACTGTGGGGAGCTGGACGTCCATAAAGGGTCTACCTAATTCTAAGACTGACTCAATGAAATAGTTGTTAAAAATATTAGCAACCTCCTGGCTATCCTTTTGTGTTTCTGTGATAGCTGCTGGACTATTCCGGTTATGCATGTTGAGTTCTATGGGCCCATTACTAGCTCGCACTCTTCCTGATAGTTGATCGATGCAGTTCCATAGGGCTTTGCTGTTCCCTTTAGCTTGATTTATAACCTCTAAGAAAAAATTTGCTTTGGTTTTTCTAAGCTGTCTTGTCACTTTATTTCTGAGGGTTTTAAAAACCATTCTATCAGTTACCAGGCCTGATTTAAGAGATTTTTTAAGAGCTGCGTCTCTTTCTTTCATAAGGGTCCATAACTGCTCATTAAACCATGGTATGGTCTGCCTGTGGTTGTGTTTCCTCTGTGCTGTGATGGTGAATTTGGAGAGGACCTGTGATATGGCTGAGTTAAAGGCCTCACATGCCCTCTCACAGTTCTCCTCCGTTGTTACTGACTCCCAGTTTATCGCAAATAGTTCATTTTTCATACGTTCTATATCTTTATTCGGGATGAAGGATGTGGGATTTTGACTTTTACTATTATGTTGGGTTCTATAACGTCCCTTAGATAGCTGTCGAGACACCAGTGTGAGGTTATGGTCAGAAATGCCTGTGATCAGGTTATAGGTCTTAGATATACGGTCAATTTTGTTTGTAAATACCAAATCTAGCAGAGTTTTAGAAGAACTTGTAATTTTAGTTGGGTTCTTAACTAACTGTGTTAGGTTAAATCTGGTTGTGATGTTCTTAAGCTTCTTTCGCCGCGATTTGTCGAGCCAGTTTAGGTTAAAATCACCCATCAGGAGAACCTCCTTCCCACTGCAGGCCTTCAGGATTTCTGACAGGTGATCATAAAAACCTTCCTTTGCGTTCGGCAGCCTATACAACACAATGACACTGAAAGACATTTCAGTGGAAAGTTTGATGGTAACACCAACACATTCCAGGGCGTTGTGAGGGAGATCAATCTGTACACATTGAAAACATGATTTTACATATAACAGAACACCTCCGCCTTTTCCGCAAGTGCGGTCTTTCCTAAATATGTTGTAGCCTGGGATGTTAACGGCACATAAAGGGGATACTGGAGTTAACCATGTCTCTGATAGTCCTAAATAATCCAGGTTTGAATCTAACAGAAGCTTTTCAAGTTGTTCACATTTGGACATAAGACTTCTAACGTTAATGTGCCCTCCAAAAACTCCTTTTGGTTTAACTTTAGGGTCCCATATAACCTTAGCATGATTAACGGTCTGGAAAAGTTTGGTCTGATGCTGTTTTGAACTCACCGTGTTAACAGGTAGCTGGGTAGTCTCGTGGCTAGCTGGTTGTGACAACGTATCGGACAGTGGTACAGGACCCGGATTGGGTTTAACGTTGCCAGACAGTAAAAGCAATAAAAAAATAAGGCATTTTTTCCTATAAGAAGCACAAATAGCATCCTTTGTTTTTGAGAAGTCAGAAACATTGCGAGATGCATCGGATTTCAGAAAACAATCCTGAAGGAGCTTGACTGAGGTGAACTGTGCAAAATAGGCATAATTAAAAGGGCAACTAAAAACAGAAACTAAAAGAAAACTAAAACTAACAGGGATAGAACTGGAACCTTTGCAGGGGACACTCACCACTGGAGAAATCACATGTTCATAGACAGGTGGTTGAACGGAGTTTGTATGAGTCCCAGGGTCCAGGATAGATAAAGCAAAAAATAAAATAATAAAAGATAAAATAATAAAAGAAGCCATCTTGGCTGTCCGGCAGAGATTCTTTTACTTTGTCAGGCAGTGTGCAAGGCCAGCGAGGATTGCCAAGGCAGCCAGCCTGGGCCTGGGCCTCTCCTGGTGGATGAGCTGCTGTAGCCTGGGCCTGGGCCTCTGCTGATGGATGGGCTGCTGTAGCCTGGGCCTGGGCCTCTCCTGGTGGATGAGCTGCTGTAGCCTGGGCCTGGGCCTCTGCTGATGGATGGGCTGCTGTAGCCTGGGCCTGGACCTCTCCTGGTGGATGAGCTGCTGTAGCCTGGGCCTCTGATGGTGGATGGGCTGCTGTAGCCTGGGCCTGGGCCTCTGATGGTGGATAGGCTGCTGTAGCCTGGGCCTGGGCCTCTCCTGGTGGATGGGCTGCTGTAGCCTGGGCCTGGGTCTGGGCCTCTGATGGTGGATGGGCTGCTGTAGCCTGGGCCTGGGTCTGGGCCTCTGATGGTGGATGGGCTGCTGTAGCCTGGGCCTGGGCCTGGGCCTCTGATGGTGGATGGGCTGCTGTAGCCTGGGCCTGGGCCTGGGCCTGGGCCTGGGCCTCTGATGGTGGATGGGCTGCTGTAGCCTGGGCCTGGGCCTGGGCCTCTGATGGTGGATGGGCTGCTGTAGCCTGGGCCTGGGCCTCTGATGGTGGATGGGCTGCTGTAGCCTGGGCCTGGGCCTGGGCCTGGGCCTGGGCCTGGGCCTGGGCCTCTGATGGTGGATGGGCTGCTGTAGCCTGGGCCTGGGCCTCTGATGGTGGATAGGCTGCTGTAGCCTGGGCCTGGGCCTCTCCTGGTGGATGAGCTGCTGTAGCCTGGGCCTGGGCCTCTGCTGATGGATGGGCTGCTGTAGCCTGGGCCTCTGATGGTGGATGGGCTGCTGTAGCCTGGGCCTGGGCCCGGGCCTCTCCTGGTGGATGAGCTGCTGTAGCCTGGGCCTGGTCCTGAAGGATGGGCTGCTAAAGCCTGGGCCTGGGCCTGGCCTGGCCTGGCCTGGGCTGGTAGCTGGGCTGCTACTGCAGCCTGAGCTTGGGCAGATAGCTGGGCGTTTGCTAAATTTAGGCTGATAGCAGGCTGCTGAGTAGGCCAAGCATGTGAAATAGGCCACAGTTTGGAGAGTAAGGCAACTCTCAGAATAGGCCACAGTTTGCAGAGCAAGACAGGGACTTCCAACAATATATAAAACAGCAACTAAAAAACCTTAGTAAAAAGTGAAAAAAAAAATGATGCTAAAATTCAATAAAAATTGCTAGTAACAAACAAACAAACAAGCACTGAACAGAGACAATAGACATGCTGCCATCTTGGAAGGGGGGTATATAGTCTTTGCCTGACCTTTCCACAGTGCAGTGACTGAGTGAATACCTTTTCACCATTGTGTTCTCTTTTACCAATGTATTATCTGCTGTAGTTAGTGTGTGCTTTAAAACTATTCATTTTGGTGAGGTCCCGAAAATGAATGGGAGTGACTGGGGAGCCTGACAACCAGGACTACCGGGGATACCGTTAACGGTCAGCAGGGACAGCTGACGTTGCTAGTATTCACGCTATGCAAATATGATGGGGTAGGCTCCACAAAATTACTTCTGTCACATGAATGTGAAATATCCCTTTAACAGCACAAGATAAATTCAATTAATAAGAAATTATCCGCCTTTAAATAAACCAGTCCTTGTCATAAATGACCACCACCCCTCCCCTCTACACCTTAACCCAATCAGGGCTGGGATCCCCTCCCTGTGGAGTAGGTACTTAGGGGGCCAAAGGAAAGAAGCCTCAATTCAGTTGGAGTTGGTGATTAAGCTTTTCCCCCTTTTATTTTTTTGTGGTGGTGTTTTTTTTTGTTCCTGTTCAGCTGAAGGAGGGTAAATGTTTTCTGGTTTATTAGTCTCTCTCTCTTTACTGGTATCTTCTAATTAATGTCTGGGTTAATGTCTTCCTTTTTGTAAATTATATGTAGTCAGCCTACATAAATTAGTGATTTTAAGTCTGTTGACTGTTTTTCATTTAATAAAATGATTTAATCTTAAAACCTGATTTAGAGTTGGAACCGCTGAATACAGAAAATACACATTTTGCCTAATCCTCGCTTTCCCGACAACATATAAACTCTTACATGGGGTGCCAGAAATATAGGTAATAACTATGGAATATTGAGGTTTACCCTTATTATTCCTAAGTTAGGTTAAAAATTAATCAGTCTCATTTGATTAATGAAATGTGGAAATGTCGACTGTACTGGACCTTGGGGAAATGTAAGATAAACTCTCCAGGGTTTTATAAACATATTTATATGAGAGATTTTGGAGAAAAAAATGAGGTTTCTTCTAAACTGAAAGTGCATCAGGTAGGCTACTGTAGCCTATATAGTGCAGTAAGCAAAGGAAAACGCAGAATGCTGATTTGTACAACATTTAAAATATATATAATTGTTTCTATATCTGAACATGATTTTCTTAGCATGTATAAATGGTGCATTTTACAGTCTGTGGCCGTGGCTAGACGAGGGTCGTAAGCGCTTTGGGCTCTTAATAGCACCCTCCTATTTTATTGCCCTGCAGTGGCTAAACATTTACAAAGTTTTCTTAAAGCTGTAGCCTAGTTTATTATTTCAGACAAACATGAATACTGTAATTGAAACTGATACGTCTACCACTAGGGCGCCAACGTGGATAGGGTTAAAGCCTTTATCTTTTCAGAAGTTAGAGCTTCAAAGGTCATTCAAAGTTGGAGAGCGCTCTCTCTTCACTATCACTTTCTACCAAGTCAGTCGCACGCACTGAACAACTGAGTCGTGGTTCTATATTCTTCTTCCCATCTCCTAGTACCGACATGTTAAAGGCGTCTAGTATAACATATCGCCATCCGCTGGCGGAAAAATCCAAATGAACTGAAATTCATTCGGATATGATTTTATTTGCCGTTTTCTCAATTATTGTCATTTTGGCGGTCGTGATTTCCCTTTGTCGGTCCGTGAAATAATTTTGGCGGCTACCAAATAATTTACCAAGTAGGAAAAACCCTGGAGGAGGGGCCGGCAAGCCAAACGCCCATAATAGCTTTGGCCACTCAGGCCCGGAGAAAGAGGAACGGCAGAGGAAAGGAGTGCTGGGCGGGTGCCCCCAGGTGGAGGTGGAGGTTGCTAGGCGAAAATTCCCTTGCTTGCTGGACACTGGCTTACAGGTCAACCTGTTCAGTGAGGGGTACTACAGGCAATGTTTTGGAGACCGGCCCCTACAGAATCCCGGTGTCCTGGAGTGGCTCAATCTGCGGGCAGAAAATGGTTTGCAAATCCCTTTTATCGGTTATGCAGTGATGGATTTTGTAATGGGGGGTTCATGTACCAGAAAAGGGGGTTGTTATTGTGCAGGACGATTGCCAGGGGTCTGACTGTGGGGTGCTGGGGATGAGCGTTGTTCAACATTGCTGAGGAGAGGTGATGCGGGGCACACAGCCAGTGGCGCTAAGGTTTGTAGCCAGCCAGCAGGGGAAGGCATGCCACGAGTGGGAGAAAGTGTTCGCAGTTTGCTACCACCTTCAGAATGACCCCCCTGGCCCGGACCAGTTGGGGAGTGCCCGTCTCACCCGGCGAGATCCTGTCCAGTTCCCGGTCCTCTAGGAAGTATTACACTGGGCCCAAGTGAGTGGTGGAGGACAGTGCTGGTGGAAGGAGTGGACGAGGGGGGTGAGTGGAAGGTGGCAAGAGGGCTGATCCGAGTACGAGGAGGCTATGTACTCCTACTCATTGCTAATGTTCACCCTTACCTCTTTGAGTTGCCCTGACAGCGCCCCCTGGTGACCATTGCCAGTATTGACCCCTCACAGGTGCAGGGTGGCTGCGACATGGTGCTGCAGACTCCCAGCCCAGGAGAAGTGGTTGTGGATGTCTGGACTACTCAAACCCTGGCGGGTTAGGAAGACTCCTGGACCTACCGGAAGCCGAGGGCCTGGCACCCGACTAGCAACAATGGTTCTGGGAGCTGATTCGGGGGTGGGCTGGGGTGTTTGCGGCCCATGAGGAGTAATTATCATGGGCCGCAAACTGGTAAGACCGATGCTGTTTTCCATAATATTCCAACAGAAGATGCTCCTCCAAGCCGCGAAAGGTATCGCCCTCTCCCCCCTAGTCTCTTTCCAGAGCTGCGGCCCCTGCTGTGAGATATGCTGGGGAGTGGAGTGATTGCGGAGAAGGCCGTGAGCCACGCTGGTAGTCCTCGTGAGGAATGCTGTGACGCACAGTGACGCTTACCTTCTGCCCCGCATCGAGGAGTCCTTGACGGGATTGAAGCGGCCAGGTATTCAACCCTGGAGCTGGCTAGTGGCTACTGGCAGGTGGAGGTAGATCCCGCGAACCGTACGAAGATGGCCTTTACTACCCCCATTAGCCTGTACCATTTTAACCGTATGCCTTTTTAGCTAATGAACGTGCTCACGACGTTCCAGTGGTTAATGCAGAGGTGCCTGGGGGACCAGGTGAACAAGTCATGACTGATTTATCTTGACGACATAATTGTATATTCACCTGACTTTCAGACATACCTGAGACACCTGGACGAGGTGTTCCGGTGGTTGTCGCAACACGAGTTGAAGCTCCACAAAAATGCCATTTTCTGAGGAAGTAGGTGTCACAACAAATTTGATCCGGGCTGCAAAATTGATCCGGGTGACGTATTCAAGTTCTGAAACAGCTGTTAAAGCCCTCTGTGACGTATTGACGTTCTAAAACAGCATCTGTTGCTATATCGACGCTGCCTGCTCGCTAGGAGCGGTGGAGATGAAGATTCTAAGATGACTTAATCATTCCTCTGGTCAAGAAATTTTATCCGGGCTCCAAAAAATGATCCGGGTGACGTAATTAACGTTTACGTCAATTAAATGCCTGCTAATGTTAGTTAGGTTCTCTAGATATAACATCTCTGAATGGATGACTACCCATCACCTGAAGCTCAACCTCGACAAGACAGAGCTCCGCTTCATGCCATACAAGACCTCCCCACTACTTGACCTCTCCATCACCGTCGACGGGACCATGGTGGCTGCCTCCCGCTCTGCAAAGAACCTGGGAGTGGTCCTAGACGACCAGCTGGACTTCAAAGACCACGTCAGGGCGACGGCACGGTCCTGCAGGTTCCTCCTGTACAACATCAGGAGGATTCGACCGTACCTGACCACCTTCTCCACCCAGATTTTGGTCCAGACTATGGTCACCTCACGCCTGGACTACTGTAACTCCCTGCTCGCAAGCTTACCAGCCTGCGCCATCCTGCCTCTTCAACTCATCCAGAACACAGCTGCCCGGCTTGTGTTCAACCTCCCGAAATTTTCCTATGTCACCCCCCTGTTGAGGTCACTCCACTGGCTGCCTGTTGCAGCCAGTATCAGGTTCAAAGTTCTGACCCTGGTCTACACTGCAGCCAATAGGACAGGCCCTGTCTACCTGCAGGACTTGATACAGAACTATGTTCCTGCTCGACCACTCATCTACAGCAGGGCGACTCGCACTTCCCCCCCCTCCGTGTCAATGGCACCCGCTCGTCCCGACTGCGGAGCTTTTCCACCCTAGCTCCCCAGTGGTGGAACGAGCTTCCCATTCCCCTACGTTCCATGCCAACCCTGCCTGCTATCCGTCGTGGCCTGAAAACACACCTTTTCAGACTCCACCTGGACTAATACTTATCTAGGACCTCATGGTATGTGTTCTTGTTGAACTGTGTATCCAAGTTTATAATGTTTAGAATAGAATTGTAGTAGAGCTGATTTACCCAGTTCACTGTGAACTGCATTCAGTGTTCATTACTAGGGATAGCTGCTACTGTATGGGAAGAATGTGCTTTCCTATCTGTTCTGTAGTTACTTCGTTTCAGTAAATAACGGCCACACATTTCGACTATATCCATGACAGAATAGTTATTTGTCGTCATGAATACGAATGTAATGTTTTTAACCAAGATAAATCTGGGAATGGCAGTGCTTTGGGCTGGAAACTAGCTTGGAATAATCACCCCGAATTGAAGCACAACGCGACCTAACTTACTGATCAACTTCGTTGATAGTTAAGTAGCGTACGTTATATTTATTTAAATAGTCAGCAAGTTAATGTTATATATTTTGTTTGAAGAGTTTTATAAGAACCTGAGCTAACATTATTAACCAAAGTTAGCTAGCTTAATAATAGCCAAGTTAACATTGACGTTACTATGCGCTAACGTCAGATGTAATTAATATGCTTGTTAGATTTGTGAACGACGACGTCAGGCAAATTGCCCCCACATCATACATCAATAATTTTAAACTTGAAGGAGAAGACTTCGACAAAAAGAATAAACATCTCACCATACTCTGGGGGAAAATCCACCGCCCGCGACAAGGTTTTTTTAGCTAAGGTTACAAATGATGAATTTTAAAGCTTGCAGGTAAGATGTAGCGATCACTTCATCATGTATTTTTGGATAACCATATGAATTAAGCCGTGTATGCTAAACCTTTAGATAAAATTATAGACATGTTTTTAATCAAATGTTAGCAGTATTCATACTCTCTCCTTTGTATGCTATGCTGTTTTGGGTGGGTGGTTTCTCAGCCTCATTTCCATAATATTTTCCCCAGATTATCTATACGGTACCTACAATGGAGATTGAGGAGGATGCAAGAGTAAGAGAGATGATATCCTTGATCAGAGTGCAAAATAAATGGTACAGTAGACTGACTGCTTTGAAAATTGTACATATCAGTATATGCCATCTCTACCCTAAACACAGTTTTATGATTGTTAGGGGGAACTAAGGTATAGTGGGACACTTTTTTGTAAATCCTCCTGGAAACCCTGGAAATGCAGTTTACGCACTCAAGTGATGTTTCTATAAATGATTTTATGTCTGCAACATTTATGTGCTGAAATTATTTTGGAATATACACTACATGGCCAAAAGTCTATGGACACTTGCTCATCCAACATCTCATTCCAAAACCATGATCATTAATAGAGCATCCACATTAAATAATCATAGATTTTTTCACGTGGACACGCTTAGTCTCCACTTTGTGCATCCAAGGAGGGCACATACAGTACATGGGGTATATTTGGCATGCTTGCAATGCAAACGGAGGCGATTATGACAAATAATTTATAACTCTTAACTTAGCTCTAGTGCTGAAGTAGCCTTGCTAGCTAGACAGCTAGGTAGCACCACCACAACATGATAGAGAAGGTGGGAGAAATTAAATAGCAGGTTGAAGAAGGAGACTGGGAGAGGCATAAGGTTGGTACAGGGATTAAGAATGGAAAAATAGATAAATAACTACAGCTAAGGATTACAAAACTATTGATAACGCAGACAATGTTCTCGATGGCAAAACTATTGTTTTTCTCAGACTCAAAGAGGCTGTTTTAGGTGGACAGAGTTTTATTTGCCTCTAACTATGGGACGAGATGTGCAATGACATTAAAACATTTATTGGCCATTACGTCAGGTCCTTCTTGACGTCATAAAGGATCTGTGCCTAATAGGACTGAGCCCAGTAATAATTTGAACGCCACCCATTTAATCCCCACATCGGAATAGATGGAAATTGATAGATGGATATAGATCGAGATTGAAATATACTGTTGCTTAATGCATACCATAACAACCCCATATAATGTAGTCTGAAGCAAATTACGGATTTAAATTTGCAGTTCCTGTAAGATAGACTTTTTCCATTTTTGAGAAGTCTAAGGGACTGCTGTTAGTATCAATGATACATTAAGAAATACATTAAGAAATATTTAAAGAAATGTGCAGAGTGTTAATTATGCAGGTGTAAATGTTACCAGCTATTTTATCAGTTGAACAAAATCATGGAAATTGGAGGTCAGCAAGGAAATGTCAATGTTGAATTACAGTACATTGATTGTATACTATGTGTATCTCATACTCCTGGAGGCTACCATTTTGTTATTGTATTTCATATGCAACTAGTTATGTGCTTAATTTCTTATGCTTCTTACACAAGACAATACGTTTGTACATTAACTAATATCTAAATATCTTCACAGAACCTCACAAGAAACAAATGACCAGATTGTGACTCCAGAGATCTTGAGGTGGAGACCACCATTAACTTGGAGAATGATGGAAAGGTAACATAAAAAGTAAATAAGAAAAAAAATATTAAAGTAAAAAATCTTTCACTGAAGTAGAGCACTTAAGTAGTGTTTCCTAACAGTTTATCACTAATCCAAGATCTATTTTTCCATTGAAAAATGTCAAAATTTCATGGTTATGAAAACTTATTTTGCTGATGTTTGGAGAGACTAAAATACAAATTCAGCCCTCTCTTCATCTGAGGTTTCTTGTTGAAATGACTCAATGACAAATTAAATCTTTCAGTATATAGGCAGGGATGTGGAAGGTAGATCGGTTCGTACACTGGTGCCCACTAAAGACCCCCACACAATGAAAATTGTACCTCTTTTAAGTGATTAAATGGTTATCTGTAGTTCAATTACTTCAAGGAACGATGTAGACCAAAAAAAGTAAATCAATTTTCCCTGTACTCTACAGTATGTATACTTTTGCCCTGATTGCATTTTTCTGTTTCTGAGTTTTTTAAATATACCAAGTCATTTGATTCCAAGGGAAATCTTTACCTTAATCTACCACATATCAGCGCACAGAAATTGGAATGAGGACTTGCCATTCCATAAGTGACAATATATACGCCATAAGCTATATTATGTATGATAACATGAAAAGAAAATAGTATTCCACCATCTGCAAAATGCTGCCAAATGTTCTATTTTCAATAAAAAAAAAAATCGGTGGGCTACATCAAAAATAAAAATCAAATCAAATCAAATCAATATTTATTTATATAGCGTATTTCACAACAAGTTGTCACAATGCGCTTCACAGAAAAAACCCAGCCTAAACCCCCACAAGAGCAAGCCAGAGGCAACAGTGGCAAGGAAAAACTCCTGGTGTAATTAGGAAGAAACCTTGGGAGGAACCAGACTCAAGGGGGAAACCCATTCTCCTCAGGTCGGCTCAGGGTCTAGATCTTAATGACCAGCATGGTCAAACTGACTGGCAATATCCATGATAGTGGAAATTGCAGCAGCTAGATGGCAGTCCAGATGTGGCGTTAATGATGATGGGAAAACGGGTGCTGATGGCGACAGGATCGGCTGGCAGCGGTGGTGGGGAGGGAGGGGCAAGCGGTGATAGACAGGAAGCTGGACAGGAAGCTGGACAGCAACTCTCGAGATGCGGGGCATGAGCCCCGCCGGCGGAATGTGGAAGAAAGAGAGAGAGAGAACAGTTAGGGGGGGGGGGGGGGGGGGGGTTGGACAAGTACCCCCGCCAGGAGTAACTTATGGCTGCATAGCTATGAAGACAGGGTTTGAGAACCCATCCAGTCATGAGAGAGTAAACAATCCTACCCACCTATCAAGAGCCAGCCCAGGAAGATGGGGTCACAGCTGTTGACAGGTGACAGTAAGGAAAGGATGTCACTCCGCATTACTCTATGACAAAAGGGCTTCTCTGGTCCTGTCTCCGGACTACAACTCATTATAAGCCTGATCATAAAGGTGCGTTTTTAATCTAGACTTAAATATTGAGACTGTGTCTGATTCCCTTATAGATTTTGGAAGGGTGTTCCACAGTAGTGGTGCTCTGTAGGAGAAAGCTCTACCACCCGTCAAGTTTTTAGATATTCTAGGGACTACTAAGTAGCCTGCGTCTTGGGAACGAAGGGATCTTTTCGGCTTATATGGTACAAGCAGATTACATATATACACTGGTGCAAGTCCATGTAAAGCTTTAAAAGTCAGAAGCAAGACCTTAAAGTCTATCCTATGCTTAATTGGTAGCCAATGAAGTGATGCTAGTACTGGGGTAATATGCTCATATTTCTTTGTTCTCGTTAAAATGCGAGCGGCTGCATTCTGCACAAGCTGGAGATTATTTAGCAACAGCTTAGGACAGCCAGATAGCAGAGCATTACAGTAATCTAGCCTAGACGTAACAAAAGCATGAATCAATTTCTCTGCATCCCCTTCTGATAGGAAATGCCTAATTTTAGCTATGTTCCTTAACTGAAAGAAAGCAACTCTAGATATGTTTTTTATGTGCGCGCCAAAGGTTAAATCTGGGTCTATAGTAACACCTAGGTCTTTCACAGCTGAATTTGGAACAACTAAGCAACCATCAATACTTAAAGTATATGTACACAATTTCTCCCTTTGTTTTTTAGGACCTAAAACCAGCATTTCGGTTTCCCCTGAGTTTAAGAGCAAGAAATTGGAGAGCATCCAAGCTTTAATATCTGTAATGCAAGCCTCTAATCGAGTAAGTGGTAGTGCTTCGCCGGGTTTCATGGAAATGTATATCTGAGTATCGTCTGCGTAGCAGTGAAAATCTACCCCATGTGCCCGAATAATATCACCAAGGGGTAGCATATATAACGAAAAGAGTACTGGACCTAGCACTAATCCTTGTGGAATACCACATTTCATTATTGAGTAACTGGATACATCATCATTTAATTTAACAAATTGTTTCCTATTGTGTAAGTATGATCTGAACCATGCAAGTGCTTGACCATTGAGTCCAACACAGCCCTGGAGTCTGTTCAGTAGAATCTCATGATCTATTGTATCAAAAGCTGCACTTAGGTCAAGAAGTACAAGAACAGACACAGAGTTTTGGTCGGCTGATAACAGTAAATTGTTAATAACTTTAACAAGTGCCGTTTCAGTGCTATGGTAGGGTCTAAATCCTGACTGGAATAATTCATGAATATGGTTTGAGCTAAGGTATGCACCAAGTTGCTTCGCAACTGCTTTCTCTAATATTTTGGATAGAAATGGAAGATTTGAAATGGGTCTATAGTTTTCCAGTTTGTCAGGTTTGAGGTTTGTTTTTTTCAGTAATGGCTTAATAACCGCCATTTTTAGTGACTCTGGTACATATCCTGTTACTAAAGATGTGTTAATAATTTTTAACATATGCTGGCCAAGTACAGGAAAAAGTTCTTTAGCCAATCTTGTAGGGATTGGGTCGAGTAGACAGGTAGTCGGTTTTGAGGACATAACCAGTTTAGATAGCTCCTCCATGTCGATTGGCGTAAAACAGTTCAGTGCCACTGTTGATATATCTTCCTGTGTTGGCCAAGATCTAGGCTGTTCTTTGAATTTGGGAGGAGTGATGCCTAGGGGAATAGGCAAATTGGAAATCCGGTCTCTAATAGTTTCAATCTTCTGATTGAAAAAATTCATGAAATCATTACTGCTGTAAACGCAGGGATAAGATGAACATTCTGGTGATGGTTTTTTTGTCAATTTGTCCACAGTACTAAACAAAAATTTTGGGTTGCATTTGTTTTGTTCAATTAATTTAGAGAAAAAGGCAGATCTAGCAGATATAAGAGCTTGCTTGTACTGGAGGATGCTATCTTTCCATGCAAGACGAAATACTTCTAGTTTAGTTGACCGCCATTTTCTCTCCAATGTTCTTGTGGACTGCTTCAGGGCACGGGTAGTGTCATTGTACCAGGGAGTACGGTTTTTCCGACAATACTTTCTTTTTAGAGGGGCAACCACATCAAGGGTGCTTCTGAGAGCTAAACTTAACTGGTTGGTCAATTCATCCAACGATAACTCAGTGGTATTTTCTTGACTTGAAAAGAATGATTCCGGAAGCATATTTGTAAACTTTGGAATGACGTCAGAGTTTAACGACCGGCTATAATAATGTCTTGTCTCTGATATAAAAGTGGTGGTTGTCTTGATTTCAAAAGTAATAAGGAAATGATCGGATAATACAGGGTTATGGGGTGCAATACTAAGATTCATAACATTGATACCAGAGGATAACACTAAGTCTAGGGTATGGCTATAGTAATGAGTGGGCCCATAGACATTTTGTTTAAAACCAACAGAGTCAATAATAGAGGCAAAGGCAGTTCCTAGGGGATCACCCTGTTTGTCCACATGTACGTTAAAATCACCAACAATTACAACCTTGTCTGCCGAAATAGCAAGGCAGGACAAAAACTCAGCGAATTCTATTAGGAAATCTGAATAGGGCCCAGGTGGTCTGTAAACAGACACTAAGAGAAAGGACTGCATGTTACCCCTTATCTTAGCTAGGTCATGTTGTACACAGTTCATAGAGAGAACTTCAAAGGAAGAGAACGTATTTCCACACTTAGGGGTTAAGCTTAAGGTGGACTGATAGATCGCTGCAACACCACCCCCTCTTCCTGACTGGCGCGATACCTGGGTACTTAAAAAACCTATAGGAGACGCTTCATTAAGTGCGACATATTCACCAGGTCTTAGCCAAGTTTCAGTCAGACACAGTATCTTGAGATTATGATCTGTGATCAATTCGTTTACAAGAATTGCTTTAGGAGCAAGAGATCTAACATTCAGTAGTCCAATTTTTAGAAGTGATTCACAACAGCTGCTAGCAGCAAAATTGTTTAATTTTAGAGTAGCAAGATTATCCGTGTTAATACCACGGTTTGCTTTACGTTTAGCATAGATGCGTGGGGCAGACACAGTCTCAATATAATAAATACTAGTTTCTAGCTCAGATATGTTAGATAATGGGGCGCTGGGATAAGTACTATTGCTAATTACTAGCTCTGAAACGCACCTTGCAGACAACGGCGTTGGGCCATGTGTCTGAGTCACGGGCATTGGGAAACGCACAGGCTCCGATGTAGGATCAGAGGCCTGCTGCCTGGCCGGCGCCCTGATACGGTGTCAGGATCTGGCCTTACTAAGACTAGCATCTAAGTTTTTTGCTAGGACAAGAGAACCTCTCCAGCTCGGGTGGAGTCCGTCTCTCTTCAGTAAGCCAGGCTTTCTCCAGAAATCAGGCCAATTATTGACGAACCCTATGCCACTAGTTGAGCACCACTCAGACAGCCAGCGATTTAGTGACGTAAGTCTACTGTAGACCTCGTCACTCCTACGAACTGGGAGCGGGCCAGAGAATATTACTTCCCGACACAACTTTTTAGCCACTGCGCACACCGAAACAAAATTATTTTTAGTGACCTCCGATTGCCTCAATCAGACATCATTTGTGCCGACGTGGATAACAATTTTGGAGTATTTACATTTACTTTTAGCCAGCACTCTCAAACTAGCCTCAACATCGGTAGCTCTGGCACCAGGCATACACTGTACTATGGTCGCTGGTGTCGCTACAGTCATGTTTCTTAAAATACTATCCCCTATGATCAGGGCTTTCTCAGTAGGTGTGTTACTGAGTGGAGAATATCGGTTTGAAACGTGAGTAGGGTGGTGCTCGGCGGCTCTGAGCCGACAGCTATGTTTCTTTTGCACCGTGACAAAATTGTCCCGCAGTGAGGACTCTGACGGGGGAGAGATACTCGTAATTAAACTGGCATCCGGCTCAGGTAAAAGGGAGTCGAGCAAACTCTCACTATCCTGGATCTGATATAATGTCCGGATGCGGGCCTCTAACTCAGCTATTTTCCGTTCCAATTTTAAATTAAGCTCACATTTTGGACATATACCATTACTGGTAATATTGGCAACGGAACTAAGGCTAAACATGGAACACACAGCACAGGGAACACTTGGAGTGGAAGCCATAATGTGCGTTTACCGTATTTATCCTTGGTTGTTAGATTCTCCGGGTCTGGATGTGATCAGCTTCGGAGAGGTATTCACAAAAGAGTGAGAGAACGTAAAACGTAATCGTTAGAAATCTAAAATAATTTAGTTGAACAAGCGAAGCGAGACAAGCGAAGCAAACGCGCTTTCAGTTCAAGTTCAAAACAGGAAACAGGAAACAGGAAGTCGTGACTCCTGTACAAGTAAGTTACATTTATGTGCACTCAATTAATGTGCAGTTCATTTAGGCTTTCCTGAACTGTCCTATTTCAAAAAATGCTCGACCACATACATTTTTACAAAGTTGCCACTTTTATTTAATCTGGTTTCCATGTTTGTTTGTTTTTTCAGATGCAGGTCTGCAGCCTCCACCTACAGGTGTACACATAATAAGAGTGTATGCCTTTGTATTGTGCCACAGGCACACGTCAGTCCTGGGCCTGGCTATCAATACCAATAACAAAACTAACAACAACAACAAAAACCAGCCTTAATGTCTTTTCTCAAGGTAAGGCCAGGTATCTAAGAGGATTTAATTCAATCGTCTCATAATGCCTGCGTGGCGATATAAATCTCCCGAACCACTCCACTAACCTCAGGAACTTTACCTGTCATTTGGTCCAAGGTCTGGGACTGTTTTTTATCACCTCAACCTTCCTCACCAAGGGGTGTATTCACCTGTCTCCGACCACATAGTTCAGACTATGAGATTCTCCCAAAGCCAACTCACATTTCTTGCTATTGAGGGACATCCCGGCTGCCATGATGATAATAAAGATCTGTCTCCCATGGTGTAAGTCATTCTCCCAAGAGGTACTAAAGATAAGAATATAAAGAATATAATTCAAGTGTATTAATGGGATATGGGCACACAACACATGAAACTTTAACCACTGAAGAGAAACTAGGCCAAACAGGGCCTCGTTTCCCAAAACCATTTTAAGCCTAAAAGCCATCTTAAGAAGCATATTTTGTTAGCGAAATGTTTCCCAACTTAACTAAAGACGATCTTAGAAATGATCGTAGACTAACGAGCGCCTCTGACCACTTGTAGAAAGC
>JAKUDI010001449.1:0-12733 GCA_022702515.1 Ilyophis sp. 1 JC-2022
AGGTGAGTGCATACCCTACCCTAGGGAAACTGGCCTGGTTCTGCTGAAGGTGAGTGCATACCCTACCCTAGGGAAACCAAATATAACTACAGAAGTGAACGGTCAACTGCAGCTTCAAGTAATCGGCTCTGAGCATCCAAAAAACTTGCCATATAGGCATTTAAAAAGCCAAATAAAATAATCTTGAGACGTCCGTCAAACAATCCTCAGTGAATATCTGTAAAAGGCATAATGCTCAACATAATTTGCCATTTCAATCGGTGCAAACTTGCTGTACAGATTAATAAATCATGATTAAGGCTGGGTGTTTGTCTTGGAAAATATGCAAACAGGTGCTTCCTGGACTCCCTCTGTGACCAGTTTAGTTCACCAAAACAGAATCTGTCTCTCCACCGTCCTCGGACTTCTTTGCACACATCCGGTTGTGTTGCTGGACATTTTAATACTGTGACCAGGGAATGTTCCGGTGTCTATTTATGTTGCAACCTAAAACACTCTTTATTGCGGTTTTGTTCACAGGAAAGCAGAGATATCTGTGTGCAAGCAGGAATGATTGCACCATTGATAAGTTGAGAAGGAAAAATTGCCCTAGCTGCCGCCTGAAGAAGTGCTTTGAGGCCGGAATGACGCTTGGAGGTAGGAAAGACCTGCATGTCCGATGTCTGTTGAGTCATGATCCAAGGTTAAAAATGAAAAAAAAAAGTTTTATTCTGTATTGATTTTAGTGACACGTAGGTTTAATGTTTTGTTATTAGATTTTGCTACTTGATTTGAAAACGGCAAATTCTACAGACCCTTATGTTGTTATTTATATCACATACCTGCCTCGCTCTTTCAATTTCTTCCCATTCTGAAACTTGAATGAAATGAAACAATGAATGTGAGGTTAATGTGCAGACTGGCAGAATTCATATGAGGGTTTTCATATTAGGTGATCTGTGTAAGAATTGCATCCATTTCTATACATAGTCCCCCATTATGGGAACAAAAGTAAAAAGCTGCTCAGCTGTTTCTTGGCCTGCTGTGTGAAACACCCACAACAAATCTCAGATAAAAACTAATAAAGGTTGTGTGTTTTCTTACATTTTACACAGCTACCTCACAAATAACACACAACACATTTGTATACAAAGTTGGTACAGGACTAATGAAAAACATAGCATTATATGCATAAAAAAACATAACGTTAGCTAGTGTAAATAACCTAAAACAACTGAAGAGTTTATACCGGCTACTTTGTAATACTGTTTTAAAAAAGGTAATGATAGACCGGACAACATATAAGCAGGAAGATTTTCAAGATAGCTGAAGGAGTGAAAGGCTGCGTGCTTTCTATGTTTATTAGGCCTGGCCTCAATGCTTCTTTCAAGCAGCAATAATTGGAAATAAATAATTTCTCGATGATTATCGATATATATCTGCACATTTCAAATGAAAATACTGGCTGTAGACTTGTTGAATATGGCCTATAATTATGATAATAGTAATGCTGAATAATAAGAATGGAAACAAAAGCTCATGTAATGTAAACATTTGATTAAAATAAACTGCCCATTTGCCCCACAATTGCAGCGTTTGTTTTTATTTTATTTTCCGATTTAGGCTAAACTCCCCCCAAAGTATAGGTAAAAAAATAATAATCTCAACGTGGAAATCCATACTCTCGTTTTTGCCATTTGTAGGTTACCTAGAGTTTTGCAATTCGGGCATAGCCTTACGGTTTTTGCAATCCATGGTCTACGTGGGGTTTTTCAATTAAATCAATCGTTTTTGCAATGTTAAATCCATTTGTAAATAAAGGGTTCATTGTAGGAAAGTCAGACAAGAAAGTATCATTGCTACAATTCCCCCTCGAGGAAACGGGATAAATATTAAAGCGATATAACAACCTGTTGGTAGGCTATATTGGCATGGCTAGGGGATGTTGTGGCTTGAAGCGGGTGCTGGCAAACCCCACAGCTGTGTCAATATTCATGAAATACCATGGGATAGAGTGCCATATCGCTTTTATAAAATGGTTTGGGCCTATATTTCTTATAATAATCCACCAAAGAAAGGCAGCGCAACATTAAAAGTATTTTTAATAGATTGTGCGGTGTGTCTGCTGAATTTATCAGGTTACTAGCAGCGTGGATAACGTGGAAATACTCTATCCTCGATTCGGAGCCTACTCTCTACAATTGTTGTTATAGCCACTTCCTATTATAGGCTACATTATAGGTGTAAGTCAAGAAAGGATATTTATAGCCTAGGCTATCGCAGTTTTAGTGGCCATGTGTCCACACTTTCACCAATTAGGTGCCTATTGATTCAACCTCAGTTTTTTATTTGGTCAGTTAAAAAAAACGTTTTACTTCTCTTCATGTAATCGTTTGTAATATACCTCAGTGTGAATATGGCACTTGAATTCTTCATGGCAAGCATAACTATTTGTGCCATAATGAGAAAACCAGCATACACAGTGGTACTCCAGGATCGAGTTTGAGGAACAGCACACCACATAGAATGCACTGGTTTTCTGTGGGCTGTATTGTAATGTCCCAGCCAACCAATCGAAACATCGGAAACACATTTTTAACATTCCATGGCTTTGCTCAGATCTAGCCCTGCCAAACGCACGATTAAAGGCAAGTTGGTGGTGAGTTCTGGGCTCAATGTATGGAGGAAGTAGCCACAATTTTAATGGATAGCCTAACAGCCACCCATCCAGGGGAGCAGCCCCCTAAAATTCTGCAGGAATGACAGGGTAGTAGGGGTGGGACGATTCAATCTCATAACGATTCGATTCATTTCCGATTCTTTAGGCAAAGGTTCGATGCATCATAATATCTTACATTTGACCACGATTCGATTCGATTCGATTCGGTTCGATTAATTTAGATACTTTAAAAAAAGTAATAGGCATGCTAATGTGATTTGATACCGATACATTCAGCAGTAATTAAATATTCAATTAGAACCTTACACCAAGTTCACAGCATTATGTTTATTGTTAAGGCATGCCATACATTTTGCAGCTGTCTGCAGCAAATAATGCAGCAATAAACATGACTAACAGTGTATTTTCTAAAGTTGCCCTATTTAGGTTATTGTTTTTCAAACAGTGTCAGACATGGTACCCTAATACATTTCCTTTATTTACAAAATGAAAATGGCAAAATGTATAACAATTACTAAACTGGGGCAAGAAAAATGAAATAGCCTATAGGTTAGTGTCATGCATAGTACTTTCCTAAATCTTAGTACGATCTAGAACTTCGGTGGAGCAAGATGCCCATCCATCCGTAGTTAAAGCTACTCTCGTAGCGTTTTGCAAGGACAGTCGAACAGTTTTCTTCACCTCTTCATACAGAGCAGGTGTACATTTTTCACTAAAATGTTTTCTGCATGGTATGGTGTATCTAGGTTCCACGACATTCATTAAGTGAATCGGACAGTTAACGTAGTAATAATTAATTAAACGTAAGACATTGGAAATAGTCTTACTATTTTAGTTTGTCTCGAACGTCTACTTGATTTTGAATAGAAAATGGTTTAAATTTAAATATCAGAAAGCACTTTACAATTAACTGTCTGGACACGGTATGTGTATAAAAACTAATAAAAACAATTATACAAAAAAATAGAACTGTTTGGCCATTTATCCAGGAAACTCAGGGGAAGTGTCAATGACTCCCGAGTTTAGCTTGCTAACGCGCTTGCTGTCCTTCACGTTAATTGTGTATCGTCGGCTCAAATGGTTTATCATGTTTGCGGTGTTGCCTGTGTATCTGATTTCTACTTGGCAGATCTTGCATATTGCAGCGGTTTTGTCAAGTACACCCTCCTTCTTTCTAAACCCGAAATGCTTCCATACCACTGATTTTCTGTTCGGAACATCGCAAGTTCTGTAAGTTTCTGTCTCTTTTGTCGCACTCAGCGAGCACGCAGCTAGCCATTTCGCTCAGATCTGTCCGTCTCTGTCGCTTGATTTCCGCCTGTCCCGACTTTCAACTCACGCTTACGTTGGGGTTGGAGCAGAAACATGGATTGAAGCTGGTCAAAACAGTTTTAAAAGTAGTCGTGTCTTAGAAATATATATTTTAAATAATTTTTGAATAAATGAATACATGTGCACATTCTTTTAAAATGCGATATTAATCGATGCTTATCGATTCGAATCTTACAGATCGATGCAGTTGTATTTACACATTCGGATCGATGCACCGCGATGCACCGGTGCATTGTCCCACCCCTACAGGGTAGTGTTTGCGTCACAAGAAGTTTGTGACGCAAACAAATGTCATCTTGCAGTTTGCATCACAAACTTATTGGATATTAATGAAGTGGACCCTCTTATACAGCAAAAATGTTGGTCTCAATTTAACACTGATGGTGTACATTTAACACCCTTGGGTTACCGTAGGGTGTTAAATGTACACCCCCATTTTTGCTGTGTACGATTCACATAAATGATTCCCGGATCTGATGGCGTACGCACCTGCACGTGTGTGCAGTTAGTAACTCCCAAGAGCCCAGGGAACCCACATTTCTCACAAAACTCCTGGAAGGAGGCGCTGCCTCACACGGCATCCCATGATGCACTCCATTTGTACTCCATTTCACTGCACCTAGACACATTTAACTAATGCGTATCTTACACCATTTGATGGGTTTAGATGCTCAGATCCAACCAAATGCTTCAGAACTAATTGGACGGCGATTCATCTTGCAGCGGGACAATGACCTCATACATACTGCTAAAGCAGCTGTGGGTAATTCCGGTCCTGGGGGGCCGGTGTGTATGCAGGATTTTAATTCCACCAATCACCCTGGCTAAAATGTCTAATTGGCTGTATACACCAATACTGGTTCAGTCGTAGATTAGATCACAGTAAAATGTTTTATAAAGGGACACAAGAACATCTTCTTTTGTCATTTGCGTGTTTATCAAGATGTCAGATGACATTAAGTAAGTAAGACCAGAATTTGGCATGAAAAGCAGAAACAGAGAGGGCCCTCGTTGCCCAACTATGTGCTAAAGCAACCAGTTTTTCAGGGACAAAAAGTGGAATGTACTTGCCTGAAGTCAATCGCCCGACCTGAATCCAAGGTCGCGTGACCAAAGTGCGTTTCACTTGTTGAAGACAAGTCTGAAGGCAAAAAGCCCCCAAAACAAACAGGAACTGAAGATGGCTGCAGTACAGGCCTGGCACAGCATCACCAGGGAAGATACCCAGTACAGGCCTTGCATAGCATCACCAGGGAAGATACCCAGTACAGGCCTGGCACAGCATCACCAGGGAAGATACCCAGTACAGGCCTGGCACAGCATCACCAGGGAAGATACCCAGTACAGGCCTTGCATAGCATCACCATGGAAGATACCCAGTACAGGCCTTGCATAGCATCACCATGGAAGATACCCAGTACAGGCCTGGCACAGCATCACCAGGGAAGATACCCAGTACAGGCCTGGCACAGCATCACTATGAGGGATCTCTGTCCGAAAACAGAGATGGGAATATTGGAGATCCAAATGCACGTAGTTGACCAGTCTTAAAGTGTTCGTAAGAACACCACTAATACGGGCAATAATCCGTAGTGGAGAAACAACTAGAAATGAAAGACTAAACCTCGCAATGTAACCGAGGAGCTCGCTAAACGAGCAAAACAAAGGAATAAGCACTAACGCTTATCTAACTCCGTTTGTTGGAGCGAACAAAGAAAAACCAAAACTATAAGACCCCTAAAACTGGAGTCAGCGCAGTTAGAGCGCTCGTCGGTAGAAACGGTAACTAAAAGAAAATAAGCAGACACGCTTATCTTACTCCCGTTATTGGAGTGAAAACTAAAAGGAAAACCGAGAACTCAACAACCCAAACCTTTCCTGGGGAAGAGCACTCGTAAGTAGAGTAAATAACGAAAGAAACAAAAGAACCCTCCTTTCTTTCTAACACCCTATTTTCTAAACCCTTTTCGTTTTTTAAACTATCTTACTTTCTATTTCTCTATACCTTGTTACCGGCTCGAATGTTAAGTGGAAACAACATGGAAGCAATGAGAGCATCCAGAAGCGGGGTATAAATAGTGAGCGGAATTACCTGCCAGGTGAACTCACTAATGGCCAGGTGAACTCACTAATGACAAGGTGAAAACAAAACCTGTGACGGAACACAGGGAAATCCGATAGATTACCGGCAAACGATAACGACGAATAAAACGACGTAGAGATAAGGGAAGAAAAGTCAGATCCATGACAGGACCCCCCCTCTAAGGAACGGCACCGGACGTTTCCACAACCTTATCTCTGCGGAAGTCGGTGATTAACTGCGGGTCCAGGATGTGTCTCGATGGAACCCAGCAACGTTCCTCCGGACCATAACCTTCCCAGTCCACAAGAAACTGCCACCCTCTACCTACACGTCTCTCGGCCACAATGCGGCGAACGGTATAAGCCGGACCCCCTTCTATGAGTCGGGGAGGCGGAGGTGGTCTCTCAACTGGGGCGAGGGGGCTTACGAGTACCGGTTTCAGACGGGAGACGTGAAAAGTGGGGTGGATGCGCATTGAGCGCGGCAGTTGCAATCGAAATGTGACTGGGTTGATTCTTTTAATAATCTTGAAAGGGCCCACAAAACGAGGAGCGAGTTTGCGGGACTCGACCCGCAACGGAAGGTCCCGCGTAGTAAGCCAAACCCGTTGTCCCACTCTATAGGATGGTGCAGCTCGCCGATGCCTATCAGCCGCAACTTTTTGTTTAGCCGAAGCCCGTATAAGAGATGACCGCACTTGTCTCCAAACCGACCGACACCGCCGAACGAAAGATCCTACGGAGGGTACCTCCACCTCCTTCTCGAGCTCAGGAAAAAGAGGTGGTTGGTAACCCAACTGAGCCTCGAAGGGGGAGAGGCCGGTGGAGGCGTTACGCAGCGTGTTATGAGCGTACTCAGCCCAGGCGAGATGACGGCTCCAGGAGGTAGGCTTGGATGCGGCAAGGCAGCGAAGAGTATTCTCTAGAGTCTGATTAGTACGCTCTGTCTGGCCGTTAGTCTCCGGGTGGAACCCGGAAGATAAACTAACCGAAGCCCCCAGCAGAGAGCAAAACGCCCGCCAAAACTTGGCGGCGAACTGAGGGCCGCGATCGGACACCACATCCGACGGAAGGCCATGCGGACGAAACACATGGTCAATCATGAGTTGCGCTGTCTCAGGTGCCGAGGGCAGCTTGGACAGCGCAATAAAATGGGCCGCTTTGGAAAAACGGTCGACCACCACTAAAATGGTAGTATTGCCTGAAGATAACGGCAACCCCGTGATGAAGTCCAGGGAAATATGACTCCAGGGACGGGTGGGAATGGGTAGGGGGCGAAGAAAACCCGAGGGGGGAAGGTGAGAGGCCTTGCTGCGAGCGCAAACCGGACAAGCCGCGACAAATGAGCGTACGTCTCTATCCAGACTAGGCCACCAGAAACGCTGGGATAAAAAGTCCCTAGTTCGATGAACCCCTGGGTGCCCGGTGAGTTGGGAGGCGTGGCCCCATTGGAGGACCCGCGACCTAAGACGAGGAGGCACGAAAAGACAGTTTGCCGGTGCCCCACCTGGACCTGGGTCTGAGCGCAAGGCTCTCTGCACCGCTGCCTCAACCTCCCAAATAACCGGGGCAACAATGAGGTCAGTGGCGATAATAGGCTCAGGAACTGAGTCTGTCTCAGAACGGTCGTAAATCCGCGAGAGAGCGTCAGGTTTGACGTTTTTAGACCCGGGGCGATACGTGATAATAAAATTAAATCTTAGAAAGAATAGCGCCCACCTAGCTTGCCGTGAATTACGCCTTTTAGCCAGCTGAACGTATTCAAGATTCTTATGATCCGTCCAGACAGTGAATGGATGTTCCGCTCCTTCAAGCCAATGGCGCCATTCTTCCAAAGCCAACTTGACCGCAAGCAATTCTCGATCCCCTACGTCATAATTCCTCTCTGCCGATGTTAGGGCGCGAGAGAAATAAGCGCAGGGGTGCATCTTGTGGTCAAGTGGCGAACATTGGGAAAGAATGGCTCCGGCGCCTAGCTCGGAGGCGTCTACCTCTACCACAAAGGGCAGGGAGGGGTTGGGAGTAACCAAGATGGGTTCGGAAGTGAACCCTCTCTTTAATTCGGCAAATGCTGAAGCTGCCTTCGAATTCCATTGGAACTGGCTGCCAAGGTTCTTCTTAGTGAGCGCAGTAATGGGCGCTGCTACCGCACTAAAATTTCGAATAAATCGCCGATAAAAATTCGCAAAACCTAAAAAACGTTGTATCTGTTTTACGGAAGATGGCGTGGGCCAGTTCTTTACAGCGGAAACCTTCTCTGGATCCATCTGTACCTTACCCTCCTTAATAATGAAACACCCTATTTTCTAAACCCTTTTCGTTTTTTAAACTATCTTACTTTCTATTTCTCTATACCTTGTTACCGGCTCGAATGTTAAGTGGAAACAACATGGAAGCAATGAGAGCATCCAGAAGCGGGGTATAAATAGTGAGCGGAATTACCTGCCAGGTGAACTCACTAATGGCCAGGTGAACTCACTAATGACAAGGTGAAAACAAAACCTGTGACGGAACACAGGGAAATCCGATAGATTACCGGCAAACGATAACGACGAATAAAACGACGTAGAGATAAGGGAAGAAAAGTCAGATCCATGACAAGTACAGGCCTGGCACAGCATCACCATGGAAGATACCCAGTACAGGCCTTGCATAGCATCACCATGGAAGATACCCAGTACAGGCCTTGCATAGCATCACCAGGGAAGATACCCAGTACAGGCCTTGCATAGCATCACCATGGAAGATACCCAGTACAGGCCTTGCATAGCATCACCATGGAAGATACCCAGCTTCTGAAGATGTCTTTGGGTCACAGATTTCAGCCAATCATTGACTGCAAAGGATTATGACTGTTATATTAATTTGTCCAATTACTTTTGGTCCCCTAAAATGGGGGAACTATGTATAAAAGGGGCTGTATTTCCTATACAGATAACCCAATTTGGAAGTGAATGCCCTCACATTATAGCTGACAGTCTCCATTTAGGCGGCAGTGTGGTATAATGGTTAAGGAACTGGGTTTGTAGCCGAAAGGTTGCAGGTTCGATTCCCAGGTCGGACACTGCCGTTGTACCCTTGAGCAACGTACTTCACCTGCATTGCTTCAGTATATATCCAGCTGTATCAATGGATACTATGTATAAATGCAAAATATATGCTGTGTAAGTCGCTCTGGATAAGAGCGTCTGCTAAACAACAACAAAAATTGTGTCACTGTCCTAATACTTATGGACTGCACAGTAGCTTCTAGATTTGAAAGTTACATACATTAATGTAAGCACGTACTATAACTCACTGTGAACATGTTCATATATTAATGTGCTGATCTGTTGGAGGGGAGGGGTGAATTTTTTTGATATACAAGGTAAGATAAGGATTAAAGGTTGAACTTTACTTGGAGGAAATTTCAAGAGAAATTGTCTCCTTCAGCCGACGGGCTCATTCAGTGTGAATGTCCCGTCCCCATCTCCTGCACCTCTGGGTCTTCCTTCACTCCATCAATTTCAGTTGCACAATGGCCAGGAGGCAGCTAATCACGCCACCGGCTGAGCTCCAGGATAATTTAGACCTATTCCTTTTGCCCGTCTCAGAATCACCCCCCGAGTGGCTTGTCATATTAGGGCCCCTCAGATTGGTGTGTGGCGGCCTAATTTTAGCACGCCATTCAATTTTCACGCGCCTGAAATTTCTCATTCGGGCTAATGGTGAAAATTGTGCGGAGCCGCTCAAAGGTGACACGAGACTGGGGAATTAAAGGAGCCGAAATGCAACATAATGTAGTGATTGTCACTATAAGGCACCTCGCCTCCCGTTCTCCCGAGTGATGAAAGTGAGTGGAATGACAGGACTCTGAATGTGAGCCGGGGCTTCTTTAGCGGCGTTATTGGAAGCTGTTTGGGATGGATGTTGTGATGAGCGCTGCCGATGATGCGTTTGACTCTGATTGTGGCCAGGGCGCTGCCTGCTATCTCTCACTTTCAAAGGATGTCACAAAATCACACTGCATTCAGATTTAATCAGCATTAGAGGAGAGATCTTCACTTCCCACTTTTTAAAAACTCGCAGTTAAAACTCGACTATTTTATAATCATTTAAAGACTGTTTTTTTTTTTTGTGCATATCCTGGTGATCATTCAGCAATCTCTTAAGTTATGGATTAAGAAGTAGAACAGCATTATGCTTTATTTGTAACAATGAAAAACTTAATTTAAGAAGTGTTGCTGCCAGCCGTTGCCTCTTATTTAATTGTAGTTGACAGAAATGTTAATTTTCAGCGACAGGAAAATCAAAGTAGGAAATGAAAGTAAATAGTGAATGTAAGTAGTACTACTCAGTAATGAGTGTAAATAGTGAGTGTGTAATCAATCGGATGTAAGTAACATAATTAGATAGATGTAATTTAACCAGGATACTAGACTTAATATCCCTGAGGTTTTTAAATGTAGCCACTGAGCGAGGACACAAACGCCTCAGCCCCACCAATCAAATCTCATCCAAAGGACTATAGTCGTAGCTTATGACTTGATTCTTAATTGTAGCTATGACTACAGTGATTCAGGTTGCATAGTGGTCATAGTTATGGAGAATGTTGTGTAATACCCATGGTCATATGTTTGATTTTGTTATTCAAAGTTAAGGACAAAAGTGCTCAGTGAGTGTGCTTTTTGCCTCAATTTAAACAGATTTTTACTGAATGAGCCTTTTACAAAGGTTGCATAGTACAATGAACAAAACCAAGATAGTAGTTCAAATGTAGTTCAAGTTGTACTCCTTACTGTACCTTTTGAGCAGCATATTTGAAAAAATATATAAGACTATCCTTTTTAACATGAAGATAGATCGCGTTGAAAGTATCAGGCTAACCTTCAGTAAATGCCGTCTTTCTTTCTTGACCTGTGGTGCTCAGGGGGAAAAAAACACAAATGAATATTATGCAGTGACAGGATAAATTTGTACATTGAAGATACCCAGTAATCAACGTGTGAATTAAATGTGATGTGTCAGACTGGGAACACTTGAGAGTAATTACACCATCTTAAAAAATATCCAAAAATCTCTCTTTCTCTCTCTCCTCTCTCTCTCTCCCCCCTCTCTCTCCCCTCTTTGTCTCCCCTCTTTCTCTCTCCCCTCCCCTCTCTCTCCTTTCTATCTCCCCTCTCTCTCTCTCTCCCCCCTCTCTCTCCCCTCTTTCTCTCCCCTCATTCTTCTCTCCCCTCTCTCTCTCTCTCTCCTCTCTCCCTTCTCTCTCTCCCCCCTCTCTCTCCTCTCTCTCTCTCTTCTTTCTCTTTCTCTCGCTCTCTCTCCTCACTCTCTCTCTTCATCTCTCTCCCTCTCCCCCCCGATCCCACTAACCAACAATCTCCCCAAGATCTACTTCTACCAACCCCACTCCCCCATCCCACGCAACCTCCCACACCCGAACCACCTTAATCCCACCTAAACACCGACCCCAACGCACCTCCCCCAAGCATCAACCCCCTTCATACCCATTCCCAAACACCAAACCCTAAACCCAACACCCAACAACATCTTACCAACATCCCACATTCCCCCGCCCCCTACAATCTCTCCTCACAGCCCACATACAAACAAAAGATAATCCACCATAACATAACTCAACAATCAACTAACACCAAACACACCAAAACATCCCAAAACCCCAACTCCACCTAAACTCACCAACCCTCTTCCCTCACCCAAAACACCCCTCCAACCCTCTCATCCCCCCCCCCCCCCCTCCCCCCCCCCTCTACCCCCCTCCTTCCCCCCCACTCCCCCCAACCCCCCCCCCCCCCCAATCTTCCCCCTCCCACCACCCACCCCACCCCCCCCCCCCCCCATCCCCCCACCACCCATCCCACCAAACCACCACACCCTCCCCCAACACCCAACCCTGGGTATCCGATTCCATCCCCTCAGAACCCCCCCCACAACCACAACCACTCAACCCAACCCAAGCGAACTCCACTCCCCACAAAACCCACCCCCCGCCCACCCCACCTCCGCCCCACCCATCATAATACCCCAACCCAAAAACATAACCCAAACACCCCAAACCCCACCACCACCACAACCCCAACCACACCACCCCAACTCCACACCCACAACCAACCATCCCCCAACCCAACCACCCCCCCCACCCCACCCCCAAACCACCCCCCCCCAAAGCCCCCCTCCACCCCCAACCTCCAACCCCTCACACAACACACACCCCACACAACTCACCATACAAACCAACTATACGACAAACCCACAAACACCCACTCAACAACGCCCCGCTACCACCCCATACTCTTTCCCCCCCCCCACCCCCCCCCAAATACAACCCCCCAACACACCCACTCCCAAACACAACCCACATCCCACACCCCCACCCACACCAAACACCCCACCCCCACCATCACCTCCCCCCCCCCCACCACACCCTCTGCATCCAAACACCTAACAACCGTCCCCACTCCCCCACCACAACCACCCCCCCCCCCCCCCCCCACCCACCCCACACCCCAACCCCCCCCCCCCCACCACCCACTACCCCCCAAAACCACAACACCCCCCACCCCCACATCTACCCCCCTCCACCCCCCCCCCCACCACCCCCAAACACCTAAAACACCCCACCACCCCCCCTCGACCCCCCCCCCCCCCCCCCCCCCC
>JAKUDI010000145.1:0-21688 GCA_022702515.1 Ilyophis sp. 1 JC-2022
TTTTGTTTGAAACTGGGGGTATATTCATTTATTTATATCACCCATTCTTGAGAATTGGGACAAGTCATGTCTTACAAAAATCTTACAGTTATTACTTAATGCCAGAAATATTTGTTTTCTGGTGAAAATGTACATGTAAGTGTCTTATGTATGAAATAAATGTAATTTCTTAAATTTAACTTTTATACCTGCCAGGAAACACTCTTGTCCCAGTGTCAAAAAATGTGTTAAAAGCCTTCAAAACCTAAAACTAATCATTCCTACTGAAAACACAGGTGTGAAAATTTACTCTTATAATCCTCTTTGTTTTAAAATGTCATTTTTATGAAAATGTTGGCCCTTGAAAATTGTGTCCCAGATTTTTGTCAACAGTGTCAGATATCTATTAAAAAATGTATTTATTCAGTCATAAAATGTTATTTATTCAGTCATAAAAAATGTATTTATTCAGTCATAAAAATGGTTAGCCATATTGTAAGGACCCCTGTCTCACTCTTTGGTTTCATAGCAGGAAGCGAGGTTACTTTTATTTTTTTTATTTACTAAAGAAATAACATTGCAATCAGTATTGTCTCAAACATAACAGGTCAACTCCATCTGCCTTTAAAAAGAAAAAAGAATTATGGTTTTAAATTGTGGATTTTTTAACTTGCATTACGAGACCTCTTAAAATGGCTACGCACTGTGGCTATACCGTGAAATAAGATTTTTTTTGAACTATGTAAGACTGACTCTGTAAATACTATTACGGCAAAAAAGTGCTGTTTAAAAAAAATTATTATCACTTGGAGATCCCTTTCAAAATATATTTTCCCAGCATAATTGAAAAAGATTTTGTCCCAATTCTTAAGAATGGGTGATATATTCACTTTCACGTAAAAGACCTATGTTTCATTGCTTCATATTGTAATTTCAGAATATGACTTGTCTGTTTCTGAATAAAGATATGGAATATGATTTCCCCCCACTGTGAAATGCATGTTCAGTTGATGTGTTACTTTCTGTTTTGTGTTGATATACCACTGCCTGTTGAAATCCGTGTGTTATATTGATATCATTTTAATTTTCACCGCAATTCATACTGTAATTAATTCACTTAATTAGACAATATTATTTGAGTGGAGGACACAAATATAATCTTCAGATGTGATACACCATTAACAAAATTCTCCAAAAAATGAGTTCATAACTTTGGTAATCAGGCCATTAAGAGCAGAGGTTGGAGCAAAATTCAATAAATACTTTGCCCTTCAGGGATTAAATATGATACCTCTGTCTCACTGATGTATAATTTTACAGTAAAACAATGGATTTATTTGACCTATTCATTGTCTTTGCTTTTAATGATTGCAAAATAACTAATGTATATATATATATACGTATATATATCACACATACACACACAGTGCATTCGATATAAAAATGCATATTATGTTTTATCTCTAACTGTGGCTGGAGGTTTACTTTTATATGACAGGAAGCTGCTGGTGGACACAGTTATACGAGGCTGAGGGTTCTGGGATTGGTATGCGCAGTAAAAAGGGCAATGAAAGGAGGCTATTTGGAGAGAAGCCTGAACTGTCAAAAGAAATTCCATTCGAGAACCTCTATCCTCCTTGAAATCTGCTGAGACAAGGGTGTAGCAAGACACCTGAACACTCTGTCAATCAAACTGTGAATACTGCCCCTTTGAGGAAATTTGCTTTCTTGTCACACCTCAGCTATACTTCTTATATAAAAGAAAAAGAAAAAAGCAACGATTAAACTGAGCCGTGAGTATGAGTCTCAATAGAAAGAACTTCAGAATGTTATCTAATTGTCCTGCAACACTGAAGTAATTCTGCTTGGCTCAATTGAGATAAACTCTTATAATAGTGTATTTTAACTGGGTATCCAGGGATGCAGGCCAACTATCAAATGCTTTTCTTTACAGTTTAGGATATGTGTATTATAAATAACTTTTGAGAACTGATGATGGTGTAAAACTGAAATGTTTTCTTTTTCCTTTATTTCACCTTTAACTTTTTGCACTTATTCACATGAGCACATGTTGCGAATAAATATATTTTGCATCGGTATACCTTCGTTTGGATTTTCTCCTTATTTTACGCCAGTTCCTTTCATTCATTTTATCTTTCATTATAATTAACTGACATGAACAATACAAGAATATGTTGATTATACGCTCACCAGCCACTTTATTGGTAGACCTGCTTGTTAACGTGAATCGCCTGCTCCTCCAAACAACAAATCACGTGGCTGCAACTTGATATATAAATCATACAAACATGGTGAAGAGATTTAATTTTTTAGTCGATCATACTTTAGAATGGGCCAGATGCATGATCTAAGGGACTTTGACTATGGTATGATTGTTGTTGCCAGTTGTGGCGGTTCCAGCATATCAGAAAAAGCTGCTTACAGAGAATGGAACATTTTGAACATTCTGTGGCGAAAACACCTGGTTAATTAGAGAGGTCAGAGGAGAATGTGCAGACTTGTTTAAGCCAACAGAAAGGCCACAAATGCTCAAATAACAGCTGTTTAGAAACAAATGTGTGCAGGAGGGCATCGCTGAATGCACAACACATCGAACCTTGAAGCAGATGGGCAACAGCAGCACACCGGGTTCCACTCTTGGCAGCTAAGAAGAGGAAGATGAGGCTACTGGCCAAGGTCTACCCTTCATCAAATGGATACTTCCAGTAGTATAATGAGCCGTGTCACAAAGCACACATCATCTCAAGCTGGATCCACAAACATGACCGTGACTTTAGTTTACTCCAATGGCCTGCATAATCTCCAGATTTCAATCCAATAGAGCAGCTTTGGGATGATGTGGAACAGGAAGTTCGCAGCATGAATGTGTGGCCAAAATATCTGCATGAACTGCAGGATTGCTATCGAGTCAGCATGGACCAAAAATCCCGAAGGAATGTTTCCAGCACCTTTATGAATCCATGCCGCAAATAATTCAGGCTGTTCTGGATGCAAAAGTGGTTCTACCCGGTACTAGATAGGTGTACCTGATAAAGTGGCCGGTGAGCATATATTACCATTTTTATCTATCATTTCTAAATAATAAAGATAATAAATAATAATAATAATAATAATAATAATAATAATAATAATAATAAAGAATAATTCATTTGGATTTTTTGCTTTTCTTTATTCACTCCTCATTCAGATAATTAATCGTAATGGTTCAGAAAACATGGTCCAGCATTCAAAGTCTTATCTAGTTGGCCTCAGAATAGGATCTGGACTAATAACAGTAATGTGTATCACTCTTTTCGTGTCTTGCAACTAGTGCAAATACAATGAATATATAAAACCAAACTGGACTTTACATGGATTATTAAAATAATTATTTTGAATTATAACCATTAAATTTAGACACGGAAAATCGATACAGAGTTATTCTGAGTGATCACCTTTATCCTGTGATCAAACATTTCTATTCTGGTGGGAGTATTCTCTTCCATTGCCCCCATCCACAAGGCACAAGGGGTCACTAAATGGTTTGATGAGTATGAAAATTCTGTGAAGCATATGCTATGGCCTTCGCAGTCACCAGATCTCTACCCAATTGAACACCTATGTTAGATTTTGGACCAATGTGTAAGACAGCGCTCTCCACAACCATCATCAACACACCAAATGAGGGAATAACTTTTGGAAGAATGGTGTTCCATCCCTCCAGTAGAGTTCCAGAGACTAGAATATATGCTATGCTAGAGGTAGAATCTATGCTAAGGCGCACTAAAGCCTTTCTGATGTCTTGTAGTGGCCCAACACCTTACGTTGATTTAATTTCTCACCCGTCTATATACAGGTGCAGCTCAAAAAATTAGAATATCGTGAAAGTTCAATATTTTTTGTCACTCATTTCAGAAAGTGAAACTCATATATTGTATAGATTACAGCTAATGAAAACCCAAATTCAGTGTCTCAGAAAATTATAATATTGTGAAAAAGTGAAATATTGGAAACTCATGGTGTCACACTCTAATCAGCTAATTAACTCAAAACACCTGCAAAGGTTTCCTGAGCCTTGAAATGGTCTCTCAGTCTGGGTCAGTAGGCTACACAATCATGGGGAAGACTGCTGACTTGACAGATGTCCAGAAGACAGTCATTGACACCCTCCACAAGGAGGGTAAGCCACAAAAGGTCATTGCTAAAGAAGCTGGTTGTTCACAGAGTGCTGTATCCAAGCATATTCATAGAAAGTTGAGTGGAAGGAAAAAGTGTGGTAGGAAAAGGTGCACAAGCAACAGGGATAACCGCAGCCTTGAGAGGATTGTCAAGCAAAATCCATTCAAGAATTTGGGGATGCTTCACAAGGAGTGGACTGAGGCTGGAGTCAGTGCATCAAGAGCCACCACGCACAGACGAATCCAGGACATGGGCTACAAATGTCGCATTTCTCGTGTCAAGCCACTCCTGAACCAAAGACAATGTCGGAAGCGTCTTACCTGGGCTAAGGAGAAAAAGAACTGGACTGTTGCTCAGTGGTCCAAAGTCCTCTTTTCAGATGAAAGTAAATTTAGCATTTCATTTGGAAATCAAGGTCCCAGAGTCTGGAGGAAGAGTGGAGAGGCACAGAATCCATGTTGCTTGAAGTCCAGTGTGAAGTTTCCACAGTCAGTGATGATTTGGGGTGCCATGTCCACTGTGTTTTCTGAAGTCCACAGTCAAAGCAGCCATCTACCAGGACATTTGAGAGCACGTCATGCTTCCTTCTGCTGACAAGCTTTATGGAAATGCTGATTTCATTTTCCAGCAGGACTTAGCACCTGCCCACACTGCCAAAAGTACCAAAAGCTGGTTCAATGACCATGGTATTACTGTGCTTGATTGGCCAGCAAACTCGCCTGACCTTGCCCCTGAAAAATGGCTTTAACTTTGAAACATCTAAACCACAATTACAAAAGCATCTACACAGGTGATTCCTATTAATTTGAATGCTAATTAGCAACATGTGTCTGCTTAAAAGAGGTCTAACCAGCAGAACTTTGCTAGTTAAGTCTCCAAAAGCAAGGGTACTATGAGGAAATTAACAACAGTTCCAAAGGGGCCAAATAGTTGGTGCCTGAATTGCAGGTGTGTCGGTCACAAAAACGGCAAAATTATATAAGGTGGCAAGGGGAACAGTGTGAAAAATTATGACAACATATGCCCAACATCAAAAAATAGCATCAGCAAAAAAGAACTATGGTCGCAAGTCAAAGCTCTCTGACAGGGACAGATGGACACTTGGTAGGATAGTTGTTAATAACCACAGAACTACAGCTCTAAAAATCACCACAGAATTGAATTAATCCATATCTCAACAAAAACAGTACGTTGTGAACTTCACAAAGCTGGTATTTATGCCAGGGCCGCCATTCATAAACCATGTTGGGCCCCTTGTGGTAGTCGTATCCATCCCAATTAAAGTATTCATGTTTGCCTGAAATTATAAACTACAGCTTTAAGGAAATGCACTGGAGAGGCTAAATAAAATAGCAGGGTGCTATTAATAGCCCAAATAATTTGCGACTCATCTTGCCACAGCCACAAACTATAAAATGCACTGTTTATACATGGTAAGAAAATATTTTTCAGATATAGAAACAATTATATATTTTTTATAACACCACTGATGTAGCCTACAAGTCACGTGTGAGACATTGGCAACTAACATTTTATTCAGTCAAGGTAAAATGCATCAATAGTGGATATTAGACCATATTAGTAATTTAGCAATTACTTATTTATTTATTTTATCATTATTAGCCTTTTTTGGTGAAACACTTCAGGTAGGAAGTCAGAGTTCTGGCAAAGAGCCAAGTATAGTTTGATAGCTATAGGTTCACGACCACTGCTGTAAACCATGCTATACGTTCTATGACAAGCCTTTGACAAATGCAAGTTTTGCTCTGCCCCATGTGCATTCTAACGTCAATTCCTCCAATGCCTATCATTAGACACTGGTGGAAATTAATAAAATAAAATAACTTGCAGTTGACCAATTAAAAAAATATGTGACCCGGCGCGACGTTCGGATACATGTTTCGCAAACTACCATTTCACAGTAGAGGCAAAAACGTAACAAAATCACTATCTGGTCAAAATTGAGTTAACATCACAATCACATTCCTGAATATCAAATCTACTATTCACATAAATTTCTAATTGTTTGAGAACTTCTTGCAGTATTTTTGTTATACTTCAATAGGGAGAGCAGTTGTCAATGTTTTGAAGTTGCAATATAGTGGGTTTCATGCGAAAATAATTACAGAAGTGGAAGAATGCAAAGCAAAATCAGAGGTTAAACCTCATGTATGTATTTTTTCATATTTTCATGAATTTATGCTTTAAACACTATTATATATTATCAAACTTATAGAATATCATAGCAAGCACTGGGTTACGGACTAGCCAAATGTAACAATGTCATATGATAGTTCAAAGTCATATATCCAGAAATATTTACTCAATCCCATTGAGTAATAATGCAGCTCATTTTGCAGCTCTAATTCTGTTCTTTAACATGAGATGAAAAACTCAGAAAGTAAAATTTTGAAACCTGGAGCATGGATCCAGTCACATTTGTTTAAAAGTACTTGATTGTTTTAAAGCACATTTGACTGCATTTTAATTTGACAATTAAAAATCGATTGGACAAAAGAAGTTGACAGATTATATTAAAGCACAACAAATTATAAATTACCCCAGCTTTAACAACGTATGTATTGCAAAAGCATCAATATATACTAATTAAAACAAAGTTTCTTCCATGCAAATATGTACTTGATGCATTTGAGATACATAGCCTACTTTAGACTATTAGAGTTAAATTTTTCTTTTTTTATTATTCATGAGATGTGCAATATTTAACAGCCCTTTATCTTGCAATTGCTCAGTTGCAGAGTTCAACCAGCTTAGCAACTATTTTGCACTCAGACAGATGGTTTGTGCCATTTTGTTACATTTAATTTCTTGTCCACCGTATTATATTGTTTGTGCAGAATCTATGCTATGTGGTTGTATGCCTGCATTAAATATCCATACACTTAACCTAGTCCTTCAAATGTATTTCAAATATCTATTTTGTAGAGAATGACATCAAGTCATATTCCATTTCATAAATTAATGGGGGAATGGACACATTGTAACTCCATCTGTGAACTGAAAAGATTATTAAAGATGTTACCTAAGACTGCCACAGGGTTTTTTGTCTTGTGGCATGTTAAATAATTTAATGTATTCATAATATTTTAGATTAAAATCACTCCAGATCAGAATAAAGAACATTACTGAATGAATAATTGATAATTCTTCACCTTGAAAATACCAATGCCGTTTTCATTTCCAGTTGTGAAACATGAAATGCAATTTTAAACGTAGGGGTTTTAAACAATAAAATCGGCAATAAACCTAGGCAACTGAGTGTCTTATTAATTTCACTAATGTGAGTAAATTGTTCTTTCTTTTCAATCTCTTGACACAAAAAACAATTGTATTAAACTTGCATTATTTATAATGGTTATGAGAGTATTATCATAAAAAGCAATGCAAAAAGGAAGTATCACTACTGGCAGTAGATCCATTTTCCATCTTCATAATTTTGCATAGGTAGGACTGTTTTTCTGTGTGCTTATGTATTATTACAGCCTTTAAGTTAATCGGAAATGGCCACGTAACATTACCAGCAAAACAATAACTGCTCAGTGTGCAATCAAGCGTTTGCAAAATTCTGTCATCTAGAGTGAAAAGCCCACATTCAGACAGTATTCACATTGACTCTGTCTGAAGTATGGCTCATTCAAAGTAAGATTGTACCCTGAAGTAGGACAGAGATAAGCACCGCCTAATCAATGGTATTGACTCCTGGTACACTATATCTAAATAGAGGCAATGATTTTTACATGAACCTATAATGTGTAAAGGGCAGTGAGCAGATGGCCAGATGAAAATTGATGAGAGGTTTAGGAGTCATTAGTAATAATGCTCTCTGGCAGGAAAACTGCTGAGCAGCAACCATACCAGGATGATTTGCTGTGCTTGCTGTCTTTTGGCTTAAAAAATTTTTTTTTTGGAATATTGTGCTGTTCTGAAACCCCAAATTAAATTATTGAGTTGTTTCTAGCCAGCCTTGTATGACAGCATCTGGGCATAGGCCATTGCTGTATTCAGGACATAACAACTATGATATTGGGTTTCTATATATACAAACTATTTTTTAAGTCATACGAATACCACAATAAGTATTACTGAAATGCAATCTTTGTCTCTCACTAAAATACACCTCCAAATATATATATATATATATATATTTATAAAGGCAGCCATGTGTGTATGTAAGGTTGTTGGGTGGCTCATCATAGTAAGGCACTGGCCCAATGGCCTGGTATTGAATCCTGATCATGCCAGGCTGATTTGCTGGAAGTCTGTAAGTCTCACATTTGGTTGCATCACCAGGAATGGGAGGGCTTCAGTCAGCTATGATGACATTTGCAAAGAAGAAAAGGAAAACATATTTGACTTTAGTTATGATTAGGGCCACTAGTTTGTATCCTCTTGTTTTTTTGCATGGTATTTCAGTCTTCCAACCACAAGCCACATCTCAGACAATTATCCCATTTGCACCACCTCAATAATCTAAATTGATAAAGTAATAACCACAAATCAAGCACAGGCCATGATTGACAGTGATGTTTACATGCAACACTCACATGTTAAATTCAGTTTGATTACTTACTAGCGTGGACATGCTGCAGTATTTTTAAATGTTGTGTAGTACATGTCCATTAGAAATCAACACTCACCCAATCCAGTTTTTTTTTGCTCCACCCTCGTAAACTTCACTTGCAAACTTCACTTGGGAGGATGTGACGCACATACCAATAAAACAGGAGTATACACTTTGGGTGCGTCCCAATAGTCGAAAAATGCAACCTTTCCTCCACTACCACTCCTCTACTCTGTGCCCCGGAAACCGATCTTTCGTTCCTCCCTCCCTCCACTGTCCCAATAGTGTAGAAGACCAGCGAAGCGGCTTCAAACTCGATTTTTCCTCCCCTCCGGCGAAGCATACATCGATGTATGCTACTGCGGAAGTTTTTTCACATTTTTGGGTGACATAATCGCACTCACACCGACAGAAATTTAAGACAAGGCAAGGGTGATGATGCGTAACTATGCCTTATATGAGTTACCCAAAGATAATGATGCCCCAATGCAAGATATTTAGGCTAAATGGTCTGCGCTTCAGTAGATTATTAGCACACAAAGGACATAGCATCCTACAACGGAATGGCAGTCTGTTTTTGTGGTTCATATTCTTCATTTTAATGCCATTCTCTGCATGTGCGCTTTAACTTATTTAACATATTTTTAAAGTATCATATTTAATATTTGGCCGCATATCCTTTGCATGCTGTTACTTCCTGAAGTCTGTGACCAATCAACGTCAAAATACTCTTGATATCTTATTTTCAGGTACTGTTACAAGCGATACTATAACCTCTCTGCATTTGAACTGATCTCTATTGGAATTGGGGGGTGAGACTAGATTCAGCTGTAAATTACACTGGTACAGTATGGAACACATGGCTGGCTAAATGACTGTAAGTCATCAAGGGTCTGAGCTATCGAACGAGCCCCAAACCACCACTCTGTTGCCAGATATGGAGTAGATGTGGATGGATCACTGCAAGGGTTATTTCTCCTGACTCATTTTCCTATAGAACTCTATGGGGAAAAAAGTCAGAAAAAACAACCCTTAAAGGGATCCATCCACATCTACTCCATATCTGGCCGCAGAGTGATGGTTTGGGGCTCGTTTGATACCTTAGACCCTTGATGACGTACATCCATTTCACCAGTCATGTGCTCCATACTGTACTAGCGTAATTTACAGCTGAATCTAGTCTTACCCCCCAATTCTCATAGAGATCAGTTCAAATGCAGAGAGGTTATAGTATCGCTTGTAACAGTACCTGAAAATAAGATATTGAGAGTCTTTTGATGTTGATTGGTCACAGACTTCAGGAAGTAACAGCATACAAAGGATATGCAACCAAATATTAAATATGATACTTTAAAAATATGTTAAAGCAAAATATTCTAATTTTCTGAGACACTGAATTTTGTGTTTCATTAGCTGTATGCCATAATCATCAAAATTACAAGAAATAAAGGCTTGAAATATTTCACTCTATGTGTAATGAATCTATATAATATATGAGTTTCACTTTCTGAAATGAGTGACAAAAAATATTGAACTTTTTCACGATATAAAATTTTTTTGAGCTACACCTGTATATAAATCTATATATAAAAAATAACATGATCGATTCTCCCTTCTCCTCCCAGGAAGATTCACCAACATTCTTCCCCGCATCTTTCATGATATAACTTTACATCAGTAAAAATGTGCAATTCCTTCATTTGAAATTATGCAATAAAACCAAAATAGAGTTCCCTGTGTGGCATCTCTATTTTGCAAAACCTCTGCCAGTTTTTGTCCTGATAATGTCGGGTTGACAGTAATGTCAGCCAGAGAGAGCTTTGTTGCATGTTTTCCTGCCAATGTACTTTCACTGCTTGGGTTGTGGAAGTAGTTATCACTTGGAAATTAGTCATGTCGAGTAGACTATTACTGCATGGATTCCAGATTGCTCCGGCAGCTGTATTTATAAGTTACTGTCAAAGCAAAATTACATCTTCTTTAAACAAATGTGATGTAAAAGGTAAAAAGAAGGATAATTATAAATTCATTATCCTGGAGTAAAGTCAAATAACATAATGTTTTAAATCTATTGTTGCAACCCTGTTGTTTTTAAATTGCTAGCTAATTATATGTTACCATGTATTGTACTCTCTCTTTTTCTATATGCTGTGTGTGTGTGTGTTTGTGTGGGTGTGTTGGAGGGGTGTCATATCCTACATAATCCTTACCTTGGGACTACTAATAAGGAAAGAGTTCATTATGACTTCAGGCTCACGTTTTCTCTATGAAAGAAGGAAACTCCCTGTGACAGCTTCACCGACAGTCTACTTTCCAAATAAGCATTTTTTTTTGTAAGTGTTCACCTTGGGGGAGAATAAACAGCAATAGAAGAGACATATAGTAGGATCAAATCATAATGAGCCAAGAGCACTGAGAACACATGCTCCCTAATAATGCCATTGTGCAACACAAAGCTATATTGTCCTCCCTTAAACTCCTGAGGCAAGATTGTCTCAAATGTATGGCCTAATATAATTACAAATTTGAGGATTCCAAGTGTGTTGCAATAGTTTTCCCGTGCTTCCGATAATGTCTATATAATGTTGGTATATTGGTATAAACTGACATTTTTTTTATTTTTCATGTTGGTTTTATCCTAAGATTTTTTTTGTAGTGATAGATGGACATCTGAAAGTCTTGCAGGCTTCCAGAGAAAACATACATGTTAAATATACCATTCAACCTTTTGTTCTATCACACGGCCCACATTTAAACTTCAGATTAAATGTTAAAATTGACATTTAAACGGTGACAGGCCATTCTCATTTTACACCATGTGAAACGCCCTCTGAAAAAGTACAATTATGCTGTCATCCTTGCTGTTCTTTGTTGGACAGAGTTCAATTATTAATGTGTTTCCCTGAGAAAATGACTCGATCGTGTCACAACGCTAGACAAATACAGCTAATGCAAAATCATAAAATATTCACTTGAATACTGCTGATCTGACAGGAAATTAATTCCAAGAACACTTTTGGTATTAGCAGTAAATTAGTTCTTAGCACGTACAGCTGAAATAAATGTGTTCGTAATCGGCTCAAGGGTATTGTTCATCTGACAATCCACTAGTATCTTCATAAATATTGCAGATGCTCAATGTAGTTTTACTTATAGCTACATCTGAAACAAACACATTATTGAATTACTCTCCCTAAACATAAGAAACTATAATTAACAGTCAGAAAATCTCAACCAACTGGACTGGGCAGCACACTGTATTATTGAATCTATTATTATCTATGTCTACATATCTTAAATGTTTTGATCTGTATTGGCCAATGTAGTCATAGGTGCGCAAAGACTTGCCAAGACATGAAACTAGCCAACTGCATTTATCTTACTACCCAGTCAGCTCCCACTTAAGCCAAATGAGAAATGTAATATAAATTATAGATGGTGCTTATATAAGGACACAGAACATTAAGAACGTTTACAAATTAGTATGGCATATGGATTTCACAATTGACATTTTCTGCAAAAAAAAGTGTAAATCTGAAAACAGGATTAGAGTCTTGCTAATTGTTAGAAATTACAGATAGAAAACACATACAAAGCTGAAGAGGGGGATTGTGGGAAAACCAGTGTCATTTTGGTGTCTCTGCAGCAGCTCCTTAATCCCATAATTCCACTCTGCCCCAGAGGGCCAGAGCATCACCATAGAAACACCCAACAACCCAATCTCCAGAATTAACTTCAACCACTCTGTTTTCATAGCCAATTATGGCCACAAAATAGTCTCTAAAATGTGATGTGATGTAATATGGGTAAAATTTTAAAATAATTATGAACATTCAAGCATTTGTAAATGTAAATAGACAAATTAACTGTTTCCTAAGTACAAGGGGTCTGGACCTTGACATCTGGTGGAAGGTACTATTTATATCATATCTGCAGTTGAATTTACTCTTTAATTTCCTTTGTTGACATGCATTTTACCATTGGAAGTTTTACAGCACCTACTCAGCCCAGCTCTTAGTATAGACATTGGACATATGCCATTTGGACTACTACAACTACCTCCTCGCTGGTCTCTCTGCCTCTGCCATCAAACCTCCCCAGGCTCAGCTACACCCCTTCTCATCTGCCTCCACTGGCTACCTCTAACCGCTAACATCAAATTCAAAATCTTGGTGCTAGCCTAATGATAGTTCTGTTTTATCATTAAAAGATTGTGAGACACTACAAACAAACCAAACCTCTCTTGTCCAACCAGACTGCTCCCTCCTTGCTTGCCTGCACTTACGTAAACTCTCTTATCTGTTCTGGCCCCCTGGTAGTGGAATGCGCTTCCCACTACAGTCAGGGCAGCAGAAATCTACCAATGCAGACTGAATACCCACATCTTCAGATTGCATCATGGCTCCACTATCCTTTGTTTCTTTCATTGGATTTTCTTTAAGTATACTTTTATATGTGTGTGTGTGTGTGTGTGTGTAAAGATAGGATATCTGCATAATGACATTTATTTTTGTTACAAAATAAATTGTTGGTATGTTTTTGTGTCAACTAGCAATTTATTTATTTTCTGTTTGCCTGTAAATGAGCGTTTAACATAATTTAAGAGAGGCATAAATATCATAACAGATAATGAATATATTAGTTCCATTCTGGTTAATCTGCTCATTTCTAGGTGATGTAACTGTGAACTGAAAATAAATGAACCAGTGTTTTCACTTGTTATTACCTTAAACTTGCTTCCATCTGCTTAGCTGCCCAACTAATATATAATGGGGGAAAAAAGAGTTGTTGCTAACAGGACTTATGCAGCAGAACACCAAGGGCGTGAAACAAAGGCTTTCTTTTCATATACTGACAAATAAATTAACATTTGTTAAAAGAAACAGAACTGGACATAATATATTTTTTTGAACTCTTGGAACACACTAGTCATGTTGCCATCAGCTTCTTTTGTGTGTTTAGAAGTACTGTTAACAGGACCATGAAAAGACTTTGAGCAAAGAAGGGGAAATTATTATTTTCTGTCCAAACCAATAAAAAGACAATTTTATGAAAGACAGTATTGACAATTTGTGTTGTCACTACTTAATTAGCTTACCTATTTTTACTTCCCATGCTGCCCATCACCAGCACGAATGAGAAACTATAAACAGTGAATTAATGTTAATTTATGAAATATGAATAATATTCCACCAGACACCAGACAGATCACTAGAGCTCAAGATAGTCTCTACTTGCCATCTGGGAGCAACATATTTGGCATCAGAAATCACCACACTAGAGAGTTGGCAGTAGATAGTGGTCAGTTTCTCAGAGAACAAATCACAGAAGTCTGATGTATTTTACACATACCTCTACTTAAGTTTTATTTCTTCTCCTCATCGTACACTATGCTCCCTGTGCAATATTATTCTCTGGCAAGCTACTGTAGCATAGCTACAGATTTTGTGGTGTATGCTCTGACATTAAATTCTAATTACACCCGTCTTATCATTTGAGCATAAAATTTGTTTTTATCGCAATGGGTCCTGTTACTAAGAACTAATATTTATCCTGCAGCAATATTTTGTTCATAAGTCTTTATGAACTACATAGTGTTTTTCATAAATATGTCTTCCTACATCCACATCAGGATAGATTCTGAAGTTGTTTTTCCTGCCAATTGCTGAGCCATTTTAAAACTGCTAGACTGCTGTTCTCTCCCACGTGAGCTATACTGAAGCAGGTACAACCCTGTTTTTGTAAGCATCTTCTTGACTCTACAGCTTGACTCAGTGCTTCCACCTGTTCATCACTCTGAATTCCTCATCTTTCAATAGGCTTATAGCAGAGAGGCATAAGACCGCCATGGAATGTTATTGGTATAATTATTTCACAAGTAATAATGGAAAAAATGTACCAACATGTTTATCCAATCCACCAAACATGTTAAGAACTAATAAAATGATAGGATATACATCGCTAGGAATCTACTTGTGTTGCCTATAGCTTTTATTAATTAAACAATAATTCTTAAGAACACTTAGTCTCATTTTGTTGTGTAAGGTTAAAAATCCAATCGAGTGGCTTTAATTTAATTGAAAAATGATTAATCATACAATACAATCTCTAAAAGAGCAGAGACAGCTCAGTTGTTTGGGATTGAAATACTAAATGATTTAGAAGTCGTCGGTAAGAGTACTTCCTGTACTGTGTCATAAAATCTAAAAGCAAGCAAGTGTTCAGCAGCCATGCTATGAAAGATGCATCTGCATTCTAAGGTTTTTAGCCCTCCAAATTGTTACGGTGAAATTGTACTGACTACAGAATAATGTAGCTTTGCCTCATACCTAACATACCTAACATTATACTAAAATCCCTAAAATTTAACGATTTTTTTTCAGTTTGAGTAGACAGTGTGTCATGATTTGAGGTGTCATTTTACATGACCAGTCAAATAATTAAGTTAAACTTCAGCATGTTTAATTATATATATATATATATTTTTTTTAATTGTGATGCAATAAAACCTTTTTTAATAACAGGTCAACTGCCAACAATAATCTAATGGGCTCAGTGTATTAATTTAGGTTATATATCAACTTATATTTAGATGTGAGAAGAAGTTCAGTTCTGCCTGAAGTTGCCTTTTAGAATGTGGTCAAGACCAACGAATGCAAGCAATTTAGGGCAGCCTTGCAAATAGACCATAATCACGAGAACAACATTATTTATGAAATTATAATGCATATATAAATGTAGCACTTATTATTCATACTGAATGGGTGCAGCACAGTAGGTTGGAAACAGCACTGCCAACACTACTCTGCTGCACCCTGGAATGGCGTTTTAAATGTACTCCATTTAAATAGTAATTAGATGGAAAGGAAACAAAATGGCGGATGAGTGCTTTACAAAAAGAAAAAATTGCTGCAGCCAAAAGGGCACATTTGCTGTCTCAGGGCAGGGGAAATATGCTTCAGCATATGTGGGTGTTTATCTCTGTACATGCCTACTGTGTGGTCATTCAGCATGCACAAGTAAACTAATTTTCTTTATCATTGTGAGATGTGAGTAGATTGGAAGATAATAATAGTTGCTTGCCAGCTCCAATGCTTAGGTTTCTGTATTAATCTGCACTTGTAAAATCTGTATGCTATGTATAAACACATACAGTCAAGCCGGAAAGTCTGCACACCCCTTTCACCTTCTCCACATTTTATTACGTTACAGACATATTCTACAATAGATTGAGCTCATTTTTTGTCTCAAAATTCCGTTTTTTAGACATTTGTGCTATTTTATTAAAAATCTAAATGTAAAATATCATATGTACACAAGTGTGCACACCCTTTGATATGACACCCAAAAGTGAGCTGAGGTGCATTTTGTTTCCACTGATACTGCTTGAGATGTTTCTACAACTTAATTGGAGTCCACTTGTGATAAATTCAATTGATTGGACATGATTGGGGATTGCCAACACCTGCCTATATAAGGTCCCACAGTTGACAGTGCATGTCAGAGCAAACTCCAAGCCATGGGGTCAAAGGAATTATCTGCAGACCTCAGAAACAAGATTGTGTTAAGGCATAGATCTGGAGAAGGGTACGGAAAAATTTCTGCAGCTTTACAGGTCCCAAAGAGCACAGTGGTCACCATCTTTCATAAATGGAAGAAGTTTGGAACCACCAAGAATCTTCCTAGACCTAGCCGCCCGGCCAAACTGAACAATCGAGGAAGACGGGCCTTGGCCAGGGACCATCTGGTTTAACTTTTCCTGAACACTTCATGGTAGAGTTTGTTTCTTCTAATCTAGGTGGCAGATAATTAGCAGAAAATGTATATTGATAGATCTAGAATTGTCAATATTGAGAACTACATTCAGGCTGTATCAAATATTTTAAGTTGGCATGCTCCTGTAGCAGTTCCTCTACAAAATAAACAAATAAATAAATAGATAAATAAAAACCTATTAAAAGGGAATAGCATAGATTGCAATTAAAAGGATATTGGATAAAACCATGTCTACCTGAACACCAATAATATTATTCAGAATAATAGGCCGCCTTCTTTTTTGGCATCTTGACTTCCATTTGTAAACCATGATTGAAGGAACATTCATATGCATAAACATAAATATGTATACATGTACATAAATAGGAACATTTGTACTGTGAATAACTGTTCAAAATAGCAGTTCCTATTGAGTGGTTAACTGCAGAAAATATACCAGAGAAAAAGCTATTCAGAGGTACGCTGTGTCTGCGCACATCCACAGCTTATAAAATGAGCAGCTGGGAAGCATTAAAACCCATCAGAAAATGCAATTATGCTAATAATCTGAAGACAATAAAGCTATAAACCACAGACTGAAAAAATGAAAATGCCATAACTATTTGACACTGGTTAACAAAACAAGTAACAATATTAGATGAGGACCCAAATACAAATCATTTTATAAATGTGTAGTCATGATAAAAGGATGAATTTATCATATATTTTGTGGTAAACCTTGTGTGAGAGTGGGTTGGCCCTCGGCGTTAGTCTTACATATTTATTCACGAAGGACATCCCACAATAATTGGATATATCCAATATTGTCTTGGCCAAATAGACACCTTTTGAATATTTTCTCCATTTCATATGTTTTACTTAATTATCTGCTGTAACTAGTAGTATGATCTGAAATGTACTGGTATCATTTTATATTAGATTTTGTGCAGATACCCAGCTCCAAATTGTATCTAGTTGGGCTAATGGTGGACACAGGTGATTACAACAATCCATCCGCATAATGCAAATATCAGTCTCTGCTCTGCACTGAACTGAACAAGACGGTAATAATAAAGTGGAGCTTAAGCATTTACTGCCATCTACTGTTAATGAAAAAATGGACGGCAGATTATTCAAATGTGATAATGGTGCAACTGCCTGCAATCCAATATCACATGGCAACACATGGTTCACTTGTGACCTGTTTCCAGGCTGTACGTTTTAGACGCGTTTGTAATCAGTGTACTTTATTATGTTTTATTCCCATTGATAATGTTCCTCAATACCATAGTGTTAAGAGCTTCTTGGGGATTAGATACAATAAAGTAGAAGTACATGATTGGTACTAAGACATAGGCATGCATAAGCTGTCTAGTGGAATCTAGTGGTGTCAGTGAGTGGGAAAAAAGGGAAAATAGAATGAGGCAGACATAGACATAATGAAGATGTTATTTCCACTAGTTTGCCATTGTGGGGTGCCATGGATTTATATTCATACAATCAGAGCGGGACATTGTTGGTTGACGCCTTTGTCCGGTTGTGAAATAACATGGTCATAAAGACTAAAATATCCAAAGTCTATAATACAATATGGTTTCACTATAAACTACAATTACACTTTACAGGAAAGAGAGTGACTGCAATAACTACATATGACAGTAAGACAGATTCAATTTGCTTCATTTATTTTAAACATTTCTATTGTTGAATTATATTGCTTATAAAATCGGTAATTTGTATTTGCAAGCTGCCAGACAATGTCATTTTCACAGGTTTTGGCCCTACTTTGAAGGGTTTTTGAAATATTGGTTAAAGTTAATGTTTTTTTTTATTTTTTTAAATATTCTTAATCAGCATGCATAAGCAAGCTTTGAAGTATATAATATACCAGGAAGGTATACAATACAAAAAAAAAACCTTCCAAAAGCTGCCATCTATGTCAAGCCCGTGGCATTTAACCCCTGAAATTAATTCCCAACATGGCCATACATACATACAGTGTGTGGGGGGGAAATAAGTATTTTGACACGTCAACAATCTTTTTATTAAACATTTTTCATGCAGCTATTCACACAAAAATTTGCCCAGACATTGGTATTACCTCAATAAAACTACATAGCCTAAATAAATTGTTACATTCCAATCTTTTAAAAAGAGTTATGTGCAATAAAGTGGAAGGACACAGGAAAAAATTATTGAACACGCTAAATTAAAATGATTTAATACTTGGTGGAAAAGTATATCTACTGCATATCTGGCAGCAGAGTGATGGTTTAGGCTAGTTTGATACGTCAGACCCTTGATGACTTACATCCATTTTACCAACCATACTGTTCCAGCATTTACAGCTAAATTTAGTGCCACCCCACATTCCCATACAGATCAATTCAAATGCAGAGACATTATAGTATCACTTGTAAGAGTACCAGAAAATGAGATATCAAGAGCCTTTTGATGTTGTTGGGTCACAGACATCAGGAAGTCATGGCATGCAAAGGATATGCGACCCAATCAATCTCTTTATGATCTCTTTACCCTGATTTCTCTTTAAATGATTACTCTTTAACCTGATTACTTATTCTATATATAAATGCAGGGGTGCCAATAAATTGTGGCACACAAGGTTTTGTTAAAAATAATTATTTCTTGATAAGGGATTGTTTTTTTCATAATAAATTTACTTCAATTAAATCTTGGATTTTTCTCATTTTTTCAGTGTGAGATTAAGCTAATACACCAAACGGTGATTTTTTTAATAACCCTTTTTAACTCATCTTTACCAGGGGTGCCAATAATAGTGGAGGGCACTGAGCTCGTATATACAATATATATATATATATATATATATAATGATAAATTAAATGATAGATTAGTCTTAGTAAGGTCCCTCAGTCAGGAAGTTAATTTTAATCAAAAAGTCATGAAGAACTATTTTGGGATAAAGTTGTAGAAGACCATAGATCAGGACAAGAGTTTTTGTTTCTAAAAAAGGTAAGAAAAGTCCATCATTAGAAAGTGGATAGGTGTATTGTGACACCCTGACCCTGCCTAGATCGGGCTGTCACTTAAAATTGAGTAGCGGGGCAAGTGGTTTTGGGAAACCACTGCGAGGTCAACAGTAACTTTGAAGGACTGAGGGCTGAGATGGATAAAAAATGTCCATGGGAACATCATCCCTGTCACTCCACAAAACTGCATGTATGTATGTCAATGATAAGAACGAAGCTATTACTGAAAAACCCATTTCAAATCCCAAATTGACTTTTACAAAAAGTGTTTTAAGTGAGTTGCTCAGAGGAAAAAAATGTGTAAATATTTTTTCAAAAAAAAAAAATGCAAAGTGTTGCAACTCAACACCGACAGGCCAGTTATGTGGACTGACTGGGATGTTATCACTCATAAACATTTTTTTCCCATCTCAGCCATTGCACCCTGTAGTTCTACAAAGTTGCTGTTGGGCTCATTAATACAATAATTAATTGTATGCGGCATGTAGACTTTAACAGCTCATCAGGCATGTAAACAGTGTTTAATGGCATTTTAAAACAACTTTCTATGCCCTATTTTTCTTTTCCAATTTGGAATGCCCAGTTACAACTGTGGGCTCACCCCTCACTGTAACATCCTCTGTCAGTTTCAGAAGACTGCCAACACTTGCAAGCGTGTCTTCCGAGACGTGTGTAGCCAGCAGCTGCTCCTTTGCACTCTGCAATTCACCAACTAGCACAGCTGGCACAGGAAGATCACAGGCACCATTGCTTGATGAGTAAAATTCCCTGCCAAACTGAAACTATTCCTCCTCACATACTTATAATGGAAATCATTAAAGAATTTGCATAACCATAAATATAACCAATTTTCATGTTTTTCCACATGCCTTCGATACTTTTGAAACACACTAAAGCAATCATCATTCAAATTATATTATCCTCCCTGGAATTTTCACAGCAGGACAAAGCTGAGTGTTGCAAAGTGCACTGTGCTGTAACTTGAACTTTCTTCATGATGAAAAAACAAGCAAGTATACTTATGATTTAGCCTATTAGTCATTGTTGTGCCTTCAAGTGTAATATTTTAACTATTACAGTTGTTTGGTGCTAGCAAAGACTTTTCAGCTTCTTTAGGTTTTGATCTTCAATAATTTTTTCCAGAATCTGTTCTGTAAGTTCCTGCACACACACACATCATGAAGTTTCCCTACACTGCTATTGAATTGGCCTGTTGAGATTGAGGAAAAGATATAAAATTCCCACTGAGAAGCCCTTGGATGCTGTTTCCAAGGTTATCGCTCTAATGCACAGTGGCTCCAAAATTGTTAGCTCATATATTGACACTCTCAGAGGGAGTCAAAATATAGAGTCAGAAACACATTATGTCAAATTTATATTAAATAATCTATACATTACTTATAAAATTTAAAAGAAAATGTGAAAAAATAAGTGTTATAATATAAAAATGTTAAAAACTGCAGTGTATAATGTGCACAATGTATTACACAATTAAATTATTATTCTTTAGCTACCCTGTGAAGAATATCAGAGATATGATATCCCTTTGTACACAGTACAGTTATAATTCTAATAGACATTCTGAGTTAATGTAGTTGCCATACATACAAATATCACTGAACACCGAAACATTAAAACTTGTTTGTTTGTTCCACTTTTGTGATGTGCGGTTTATGTTTGTAAATTGCACTTACAAAATTCAAGCAGCTTCAGTCACAAACTCACTAATTTGCAGTTGTTGATTTGAATAAAATAATAAACATATTTCATAGCTACTGCCTGGCATGCCTAGTGTAATTGAGTAAATGCAATTCTAAAACCACTCTAGGACTTCAAATTGACCACCATGAAAAAGGCCATAGAGACGATAGGGAAATTATGCCAATTGCAGCTGCGCAGCTTACCAATGGTTTCAGGCTATTATGCCCATTTCCAGTCATTCTACAATGTTGCTAAAAACTTGTGTGTTTAGGTTGCAATCTTAATGGTGTCTTGTCTATTTGGCCCATGAAGCCCCACCCCAAACAGATCAGTAATCCTGAACTGTGGATGGTGATACAATCAGGAATGATTTTGTTTCCTTTCAAAAGTGAATCACTTTTCAATCGTGAACAGTAGGCAATCTTCACACCAGCTTTTACTGAAAATAGTGTTTAGACACTGCAAAACCCATTTAACCCAACTA
>JAKUDI010001451.1:0-23808 GCA_022702515.1 Ilyophis sp. 1 JC-2022
CTCAACTCAGAGGAGGAATGCATCAGCCGCTGGAAGGAGCACTTCAGCGAACTCCTGCATCATCCCCCACCACAAACGGACCCCACTCTCACCGTGCCATCTGAAAATGCCAGTGAAAACTACAACTGTAGCGTAGACCCTGTGACTAAAGAAGAGGTTGCGCAAGCTCTGTCCAAACTCCGAAACGACAAAGCTCCTGGCATCTGCAACATCACAGCAGAAATGCTGAAAATGGGCGGCGATAATGTCATCGAGTGGCTCACCCACATCATTAATCAGGTCTGGTTAACAGAGTGCCCCCCGGAAGACTGGACCCGGGGCATCATCCTCCCTCTCTGGAAACGGAAGGGTGACAAATTGGTCTGCAGTAACCACAGAGGTATCACACTCCTTTCCATCCCAGGAAAGATCTTCACCCGTATACTTCTTTAAGTAGGCTAGGCTATATGTGACAGGTAGGACACTAGGACCCTGTAGCCTAGAACAGATCATGGCAGGAGGGTATAAGAGAGTAGAATCCCGCGAGATTTCAGGACTTCACGTTTGTAAGGAAGTGATTGACGGACACACGTTGCTGACGGTGAACTTTGTTTGTGAAAGAACTGGAGGTAGGAACGGCGTGTTTATAATTAGTTTTATGTTATCATTTTACAAACACACTTTTATTTACCTGTTCATGTGGTTATGTGGATTTTATAGTCACTGCCCCCATGTATTCTAGACGTACCTGTTGATGCAGCAGACCCTAGTGAACCAAGCTTCATAGCAGAACCTAGGGAGTGACATTTGCCGTGTGTTTTGTTACCAAAAAACATTTAAGGCATTGACACATGTCATCGGCAGTGAACTGTGTAGAAGAACGTGAGGTACAGTGTGTTTTCTGTGGGCTTATGGTTTTTACCAAACGTTGTGCTTTTACCTCTTTGTATATTTCCATGATGTTGACCTGACATTTACTGCTCATATTATATTTTAGATGTACCTGTGATGCAGCAGACCTGAGTGACCCAAACTTCATACTTACTGGGTGATACAGCAGAATCTGCTGATACACCGGAAACCTGATCAGCCACTGTTTTTCCTCTGATAGAAAATACTGAAAAAGCGTAGCGTTTGGCTGGTACTCTCTGTTGCCTAGATAAGGTTTAGTGCAGGCCACACAGTTGTTTTATTTATTGTTTTATAGGAACCCCTGTCCGTGTCCCCCACCTTCCCCACCTTCGTGTGTATAATCCAGTGTGTAATAAGCGTGCAGTGTATAACCCAGTGTGCAATAAGCGTGCAGTGTATAACCCAGTGTGCAATAAGCGTGCAGTGTATAACCCAGTGTGTAATAAGCGTGCAGTGTATAACCCAGTGTGCAATAAGCGTGCAGTGTATAACCCAGTGTGCAATAAGCGTGCAGTGTATAACCCAGTGTGCAATAAGCGTGCAGTGTATAACTCAGTGTGCAGTGTATAGCCCCTGGTGTAGCATGTGACTCAGGGTGTAGTGCTTAACCCCTACTTACCCGTATTGCCCCGTTGATGCCCTTTTGTTATTCTCCCTGCTTTCCACTGACCCGTTGGTAGGGTCTGGATGTTGTTTTATTGTTGTGTGTGCGCCTCAATAAATTGTTATCTTTTGTGATACAAAAGCCTCTGTTCCTTTCCCTCCTTTATTGGAGGCCTTGTGTGGGGAATCTAACCTAGTACGGCTAAACTACAAGTAGCTCTGGGTCTCTCACCCTTAAAGAGAGTGGCGTAGTCATTTTGGTCATTGAGTAATCTAATCTAATGTGGCCAAGGGTCACATTTGGCGTAGTCGGCAGGATTTCAGAGGCTTTTTGTATTTGTTTTGGAGGCACAGAGATAGCCAAGCAATAAGTTAGGGTTGGAGGAAAAACAGTGGTTGTCCAGGAGAAGGCCAAGAGGACATCCACCGCGCCGTGGCTTCGACACCACCAGTGTGCACCAAGTGTGGATCTCATTTTTTTCCTTTTATTTTTTTGTGGGGATCCGGCTTTTAATTAGGTTACTTTATTGATTGGTCTAGGAAAAATATCCTTAAAATGTCTACCGACACAGAAGAGCAAATCAGGTCCTTGACCGAACTTGTTAAACAACTACAGGCAGAGAACAACAGGCTCATAGACGGGGGGAATGTATCGGCCCCTGGGCCTTCTGGCCATGTAGTGAGTAACGGTGTCATGAGTAATTCAGTGTCGGAGCGGGTGTATGTTTACGCACCAAGGGAGAGGAAATGTCCACGGTTTTCAGGGGTCATGGCCCAGGATGCCATGACTGTTGAAGACTGGGTGGAGGAAGCGCGGAAGTCGTTGGCTGTGCGTCAGACTTCCCTGACTGAGCAGGCCGCCTTTCTCTGTGACCTTTTAGATGGGGAGGCTAAAAGGGAAGTTAAATTCAGCTCTCCGGAGGATAGAGCCAATCCCGAATCCATTTTTAAAATGCTGCTTGACAACTTTGGCTGTGATCAAACATATGTTACATTACAAAGACAGTTCTTTCAACGCCGGCAACGTGAAAACGAGTCCATCCGTGAATTCTCCCATGCTTTGTTAGAATTAATGGAACTGCTTAAAGGTAAAGACCCATGGGGTGTTGTAAACCCGGACTTAGTCACTCGCGATACGTTTATTGAAAATGTGCGAGATGATAAATTACAACGGGAATTAGCTCACCTAGTTCGACAGCACCCAACCCACTCGTTTAAGGATGTCCGTAATGCAGCCATCAGATGGGCAAAGCGAGGGCCGCCCGTTAATACGCAAAGGGCGCGAGCGTTTTCGTGCGATTCCCACGCTTCAGCAGTCGGTGATAGTAATGTCGACTCTAGCGCGATTACTGCTAGGCCCAGTGACGAGTTCAGGGAACTGAAAGAGTGTTTTCGTCAACAGCAAGCCCAACTTGACGCCATTCTTAAACACCTTAGTACACCTCCCACTGCCCAAAATCCCGCAGCTCCCCAAGATTTACCCAGTGGCAATAGGCCAAAGCCCTACCGTTTTCAACCAGATGGTAAACCAATATGTATGCGGTGCAACAGAGCAGGTCATATTGCCAGGTTTTGCCAGGTTGAGGTGAGTGGAGGGTCAAGGGAACAGGTCCACCAGAGGGGGGCAGGGGTGAACTCAGTATAACAGCAGGGAAACTAGCGCCCTCTGGTGTTGGGAGCCAGGCACCAGGAGGGGGTTTCTCAGGTTCAAACAGAGCAAGTCTTCACTCACGGCTAATCGGGAGGTGCTCCGTGGTCAGGGTTAGAATAGGTGGGGTCGTTGTGCCGTCCTTGCTTGACACCGGGTCGATGGTAACTACCGTAACACAGAGCTTCTTCGAACAATATCTCAAACCCCAAACTAGCGAACAGCTGAAAGCTTGTAATTGGTTGCACCTGACAGCGGCCAACGGGTTAGAGATCCCGTATTTGGGATATGTGGAGCTGGATGTTGAAGTCCTGGGTAAAGTCCTCCCACAGATGGGCATCCTGGTGGTAAGAGACCCCCCCAACCCAGTTTCTAAGCGTCGAAAACATGCTGTGCCTGGTCTGCTTGGAATGAACATCATCGGTGGTTGCTATCATGAGCTATTCAGGCAGCATGGTGACAGCCTCTTTGCTTCTCCCCTAGTCCAACAGGCCGGGAAGGAATGGAGGCGTACACTGTTCGAATGCCAACAACTGGAGCGCCTCCAGGAGACTGGCTGTGTGGGCGAGGTGGTGGCGCCACCAGGTCCTGCAATCAGGATACCAGCGGGCTCTTTGCAGTTTGTCCGGGCTACGTGCAACCAAGGTCCAGGTCCAGCGCTTGCTACTGTACTGCTGGAGCCCCTGCCCTATGGGGAAGGTCATCTACCGGTAAACCTGTTGATCTCCCGTGCCCTCCTCTCCGTCTCCAAGGGGACAGTCAATGTACCTGTGGTTAACGTGGGAGAAGAAGATCAGTGGCTGAAACCAAGAACGGTGTTGGGGACACTACATCTGGCCGACGTGCATTCCTCCTCCCAGTCCATCCAAGTCGAGGAGCAGAATGAGGGCCAGGGCCAGGTGGTATTCATCCACTCCATGGCAGCGGAGTCTCCTTCCCCCTCTACCTTCTCTGGGCTGGAGGAGCTGGAATGGCGTGATCTGCCCCCCCACAACGTGCAAGCAGCCAGGACCTTGCTGTCAAGGTATCGAGAGGCATTTAGCCTTGATGACGGGGACTTGGGCTGTACCAACTTGATCCACCATGAGATCCCATTGGTGGACGAGGCCCCCGTACGCCAGCGGTACCGCAGGCTCCCCCCATCTCAGTTCTCACTGGTAAAGGCCCACATACAAGAACTACTACAGCGAGGCATAGTGAGAGTGAGTTGCAGCCCATACTCCTCCCCCATCGTTGTCGTCCAGAAGAAGTGTGGAGACATACGTCTTTGTGTAGACTACCGACTACTCAACGCCAAGACAAGAAAAGATGCCTACCCGCTGCCGCGCATAGAAGAGTCCTTGGATGCTCTTACCGGCGCCAAATGGTTCTCGACTCTTGACCTGGCAAGTGGGTACAACCAGGTACCAATGGCGGAGAAAGACAAAGAGAAGACTGCTTTCTGCACCCCGTTTGGCCTCTTTGAGTTATACAGAATGCCCTTCGGACTTTGTAATGCACCAGGAACATTCCAACGCCTGATGGAACGTATCTTTGGGGACCAGAGTTTCCAGTCACTGTTGCTGTACTTGGATGATATCGTCATCTTCTCCACGTCCTTCAGTCAACATCTACAGCGCCTGGAGATGGTCCTGAATCGGCTCCAACAACACAATCTGAAACTGAAGATGTCCAAATGCCACTTCTTTCAGCGGGAGGTGAAGTACTTGGGCCATGTCATTTCTGCTGATGGCGTGGCCACCGACCCAGAGAAGACCAGCGCAGTGGCAGAGTGGAAACGTCCATCAACAACCACAGAGCTTCGATCCTTCCTGGGCTTCGCCTCTTACTATCGGCGCTTCGTGGAAGGATTCGCCAAGCATGCTGCCCCACTCCACAGACTGGTGGGAGAGCTACAGGGGAGCAAGAAGAACACTGGGCCCAAGAGCAACATCAAGTTGGAAGGACAGTGGAGTGAACATTGCGAGCAGGCATTCCAAACATTGAAGGACAAGTTAGTCAGTGCCCCTGTCCTGGGTTACGCTGACTTTAAGCAGCCCTTTATCCTGGAGATCGACGCCAGCCACCAAGGCCTTGGTGCAGTCCTCTCTCAAGACCAGGAGGGAGTACGCAGGCCCATTGCATTTGCCAGCCGTGGACTTCGACCGACTGAGAGAAATATGTCCAACTACAGTTCCATGAAATTGGAATTTCTTGCCCTGAAGTGGGCTGTCACAGAGAAGTTCAGGGAATACCTCCTGGGGACCAAGTTCACTGTATACACAGACAACAACCCCCTGAGCTACCTTCAGACGGCCAAGCTGGCAGCGGTAGAGCAACGATGGGCCTCCCAGTTGGCCAGTTTCAACTTTGAGATCAAGTACCGCCCGGGCACAGCTAATCAAAATGCAGATGCTCTTTCTCGCCAGCTAAACATCCCAGCACTGCAGTCCATCTCTGCTGTTGTACCTGGCCTCTCTGTCCCACCGCAGGTGGTCGGAAACTCACTAAAGTGCCCTGTAGTGAAACCACAGTGCACTGCCGTCACCATGGCAGTGGACGCAGCTCCAGTACGAGAGAAGGCTGACTTGCAGGCCCTTCAAGCCACAGACCCGGTGATTAAGGCTTTTCTGTACTACTGGAAGAGAGGGCGCCGCCCAAACAAAGCAGAACGGTCAAGAGAGCCTGGCCAGGTCGTGGAGCTCATTCGTCAGTGGGGGAAAATCAGGGAGAAGGAGAGTGTTCTTTACCGGGAAATCCAGATACCCCCAGGCCGAAAGATAGTCCACCAGCTGCTATTACCGGCAGCACTGCAGCCAGAGGTACTGACAAGTCTACACGACAATCATGGCCACCAGGGAGCAGAGAGAACAACGGCACTGATCCGAGAGAGGTGCTACTGGTCCAACATGCACTCGGACATTGATCAGTGGTGCAAAGAGTGCGAACGTTGTGTCGTTGCCAAAGCAGTGCGGCCATCAGTCAGAACATTTATGGGACACCTGATGGCCTCCAAGCCCCTGGAAGTGGTGGCCATTGATTTTACCACCCTGGAGAGAGCCAGTGATGGTAGAGAAAACATCTTGGTCGTGACCGATGTTTTCTCCAAATTCACCCAAGCATACCCCACGTCAGATCAAAAGGCCCACACGGTGGTCAAGATTCTTACAGAGAAATGGTTCTACACGTACGGAGTGCCAAAACGGATCCATTCCGACCAAGGCCGCAACTTTGAAGGGGAACTACTGAAACGACTCTGTCAGCTGTATGGGGTAGCGAAAAGCAGGACAACCCCTTACCACCCCGAGGGAAATGGACAATGCGAGAGGTTTAATCGAACTCTTCATGACCTTTTGCGATCCCTCCCAGAGGAGAAGAAACGAAAGTGGCCCCAACTGCTCCCCCAGTTACTGTTTGCGTACAACACCACAGTCCACCAGTCAACTGGTCATTCACCCTACGAACTGATGTTTGGCCAGAAGCCCCAGCTGCCCGTGGACTTACTACTGGGGCAAGCCGATGAAGAGACCGCTTTTACCACACCAGACGACTGGGTGACAAAACATCAGGATCACCTGGCCTCTGTGTATGTAGCTGCCAGGAGGCAGTTGGAAGCAGCCGCTACGTCAAGAGAGCGGCGACAACCCCCAACCACTACATCCATCCTCCCAGTCGGCACCTTAGTCTATCGGAAGAACCATCTACCAGGACGACACAAAATCCAAGACGTGTGGGCATCAACAGTTTACCAAGTGGTGGAATGCCTTGATAACGTAGGCACAGTGTACAAGATTCAGCCCCGGAATAACCCAGGACAGCAGAAGAGCATCCATCGCTCAGAACTAAGGCCGATCACTGCCCAAGGAGCCCCGGTGTCCGAACCACTGACGGTGCCCCCTCCACTCAGTATAGTGGACGAAGCCCCTTCCATCGGGGATGAAACTAAGGATGACGACAGTGACGACAGCCTGTTGTCAGCTTTCGTGGCCCTACCAAGCCAACGAATGGCCCACCCCCAAAATCAGCGGAATCCAGGGCAAGTGGAAAATGATCCAACAGTGCTCACCCAAGACCACTCAGGACCTTCTGTCGAGGATCACCCTCAAACCCCTGAAAGGTCGGTGGCCACCCCGCAGTCCCTGGAGCCAGATGAGGTTGTTGTCAGGCGTTCAAACAGAACCACGGCAGGTCAACATTCGAACCCATTCCACTTACCCCTGCCCTTAGCCCAACCAACCCTACCGCCATCAGTACACTCCCAGCAAGTGACATTCAGGCCATGGAGCTAGTGCGACGACCCCATTTAGTCAGGTTAAGTTATGTCACCGGGACGGTGACCTTTCAATGTGGGGGCGTATGTGACAGGTAGGACACTAGGACCCTGTAGCCTAGAACAGATCATGGCAGGAGGGTATAAGAGAGTAGAATCCCGCGAGATTTCAGGACTTCACGTTTGTAAGGAAGTGATTGACGGACACACGTTGCTGACGGTGAACTTTGTTTGTGAAAGAACTGGAGGTAGGAACGGCGTGTTTATAATTAGTTTTATGTTATCATTTTACAAACACACTTTTATTTACCTGTTCATGTGGTTATGTGGATTTTATAGTCACTGCCCCCATGTATTCTAGACGTACCTGTTGATGCAGCAGACCCTAGTGAACCAAGCTTCATAGCAGAACCTAGGGAGTGACATTTGCCGTGTGTTTTGTTACCAAAAAACATTTAAGGCATTGACACATGTCATCGGCAGTGAACTGTGTAGAAGAACGTGAGGTACAGTGTGTTTTCTGTGGGCTTATGGTTTTTACCAAACGTTGTGCTTTTACCTCTTTGTATATTTCCATGATGTTGACCTGACATTTACTGCTCATATTATATTTTAGATGTACCTGTGATGCAGCAGACCTGAGTGACCCAAACTTCATACTTACTGGGTGATACAGCAGAATCTGCTGATACACCGGAAACCTGATCAGCCACTGTTTTTCCTCTGATAGAAAATACTGAAAAAGCGTAGCGTTTGGCTGGTACTCTCTGTTGCCTAGATAAGGTTTAGTGCAGGCCACACAGTTGTTTTATTTATTGTTTTATAGGAACCCCTGTCCGTGTCCCCCACCTTCCCCACCTTCGTGTGTATAATCCAGTGTGTAATAAGCGTGCAGTGTATAACCCAGTGTGCAATAAGCGTGCAGTGTATAACCCAGTGTGCAATAAGCGTGCAGTGTATAACCCAGTGTGTAATAAGCGTGCAGTGTATAACCCAGTGTGCAATAAGCGTGCAGTGTATAACCCAGTGTGCAATAAGCATGCAGTGTATAACCCAGTGTGCAATAAGCGTGCAGTGTATAACTCAGTGTGCAGTGTATAGCCCCTGGTGTAGCATGTGACTCAGGGTGTAGTGCTTAACCCCTACTTACCCGTATTGCCCCGTTGATGCCCTTTTGTTATTCTCCCTGCTTTCCACTGACCCGTTGGTAGGGTCTGGATGTTGTTTTATTGTTGTGTGTGCGCCTCAATAAATTGTTATCTTTTGTGATACAAAAGCCTCTGTTCCTTTCCCTCCTTTATTGGAGGCCTTGTGTGGGGAATCTAACCTAGTACGGCTAAACTACAAGTAGCTCTGGGTCTCTCACCCTTAAAGAGAGTGGCGTAGTCATTTTGGTCATTGAGTAATCTAATCTAATGTGGCCAAGGGTCACATATATAAATGTTTTTTCTGTTTAAGTATGTTGCCAGAAAATGTATGAAGGCTCAATAAGAGTGAAATACACATGAATGACAGTGAGTGAGTTTCAATTTGGCCGTGAAGTGTTTTTGTTACTGAACAGCGAATGTGCTTGTAGCAGACCCCGTCTTCAAATATACAGCTTGCTTCAAACCCAATGCAAAAATCCGACACCAAAACCAAACCACTGACGTGTTTGTCTGACGAAACCAAGCTTCAGACATCAGTGATCACATGCTTCTGGTCATACGAAACAAGCATCGGCACAGTGCTTTGGATTAAACTGCTTCACATTCTCGACGCATGCTCACTACATGTAATTACTGTGATTGAATAGTTCAAGGGCATATTTGACAAAGCAGGATTACTGGACTTAGCTAGATAACGGCATTGAGTAAAACCTGGAACCCTCCCAAATCTGGAACATGGGCTGAAGTATAAAGAGCTGTTCCGGTTTTACTCAGTGCAGTTATCCAGCTAAATCAGTAATTCTGCTTTGTGAAATACCCCCAGATCAGGGATTGGCAACTCCAGGCCTCGCGGGCCGGTGTGTATGCAGGTTTTTGTTGCCACCAGTTAACAATTATTTAATTAACCCAATCGTTTACATGATCTCATATTTGAATCTACATAGCCGCGATATAAACAGCAGCTGATGAATGTTCTTGTGCCTGATTGTGTGTATGACTAATTAGCTGATAGAGCCGTGGTAACTGGTGGCAGTAAAAACATGCATACACACCGGCCTGCGAGGCCTGGAGTTGCCCACCCCTACCCCAGATCTTTACACAATTGACATTTTCTTGCCTGTCAAAGCATAAGTAGGCTACACAATTTTTCAAAAATACTAGTTTTAAAAAATGTATCTGTTTACTTGATAAGGTTGCAAAAGTCAACTTTACTCCTATTTAAAGTACACAAGTACTTGTCTCCTCCAGGCTCGACTACTGCAACGCACTCCTCATCGGGATCCCCAGCAAGAACATCCAGCAGCTGCAGTACATACAAAATAGTGCTGCTCGGATCCTGATGAGAGTGCGAAAGTACGACCACATCACACCCGTCCTCAAATCCCTCCACTGGCTTCCTGTCTCATTCAGGATTGAATACAAAGTCTCCCTGCTGTCCCACCAGTGCCTCCATGGTAATGCCCCCCTCTACCTCAAAGAACTACTCACCCCCCATTCCTCCACACGCCACCTCCGCACTGGACAGGCCAACCTCCTCCAGCCCCCGAGGACCAGGCTACGAACTATGGGTGACCGTGCCTTTTGCGCCGCCGCTCCCAGTCTGTGGAATGCTCTCCCTGACCATCTCAGGGCACCACAGACTGTGGATGCTTTTAAAAGAGGCCTAAAAACCCACCTTTTTAAAAAGGCCTTTTGTTAAAATTGTGTGCCTTTGTTTTGTTTTAGCCTTATTTTTAGTTGATGTGTAGTTTTCTTGTGTTTATATGCACTGTAGCACTTTGAGATTGTTCACTCAAATATAAAGTGTGTTTTAAATAAAATTCATTATTATTATTATAAGTAGGAGCAAATGCTGTCCTCAAATTAATGATGGCCTACACCAGGGATGGGAAACTCCAGACTCCAGGCCTCGTGGGCCACTGTGTATGCAGGTTTTTGCTGCCATCACTTACCCTGGCTCAATCAGCTAATAAGTCATATCCACCAACACAGATTCACTCGGAAATTAGACCACAATAAAACGCTACAATACATGCATACAGGCAGAGAAATGTTCATCAGCTTCTGTTCATATCTCAGAATTTTATAGCTAAAATATCAGAATGTAAATGATTGGATTAATAAAATAATTGGTGGCAGCAAAAACCTGCACACACGAGGCCTGGAGTTGCCCATCCCTGGCCTATACAACAGCCAAGTACAGTAGCCGCTAAACAATTTTCTGCATTTTCCTCAGTAGAGCACAAAATGTATCTTTTCAGTCATGTGAAACTGCACTGAAGTACCAGCTAGGTGTTAAGCAGAAGTGGTGGCCCTTGTGCTATGGCACACTGCCCCTACAGAAAAGTAAGATTGCCGTAAGCTCGTAATTAGATTGCTGCAAGCTTGTATGAGATTGCGCTTTTGCACGCCATCTACTTGCAAGAAAATGACATGCTTGCAAGCTTGCCACAAGCTTGCATCTATAATCTGGAGCTTGCAGCAAGCTTGAACATGAATTTGTGTTTTGCCATATATTGTGAGTATTAAGCAGGAAATTAGTTCATTCAAATTTGGAATAAGTTCAACCTGTTGATTTTCCTTCTATTGGACATTGCAATGTACAGTTGTGAGTATTACTTTTGGCAAGAAGTAATTTAACAAAATGTTACACTACATCAGAGGTGGAACGTAACAAAGTACAAATACTCCATTAAATTTTTCACATATCTGTACTTGAGTATGTAGTTTGTCTGGGACTTTTCACTTTTACCCACTACATTTTAAATAAAATATAGTTTAAATACTACATTTCTAAAACAGTGTCGTTACTCTTTGCTTACAGCGTTTCTGAAAAGAAACATTTTCTTCCATTCATTTTCATTTAGCCTATTTAAATGCAAAGGAAGCGGAACCAAGTCGAGCAATATACGCGCCTTAGGGTGTGTCCCAATAGTCGAAAAATGCAACATTTCCTCCTCCACTACCACTCCTCTACTCCATGCCCCGGAAACGGATATTTGTGTTTTAATCTAATGTTGCTGATTACCTCTTAATTACGTATTAATGGTTACATATTAATTAATGTTTCAACACAAACCGCAATGTCAGGTACATTGTATATTGAACATGTAAATACTTGAACTCGAAATGAAAGGCAGTTTTGCATACTTCCCGGTAGTAGAGTAGTGGTGTGGGGGCGTGGAGGGCTGCTTCCCAAACCAGTTGTGTAAAAGCACAGCAGTGCCCTCAATGCCCTGTGTAAATGCACAGCAGTTACAGCTCACTGCCCTGTGTAAAAGCACAGCAGTGCCCTCACTGCCCTGTGTAAATGCACAGCAGTTACAGCTCACTGCCCTGTGTAAAAGCACAGCAGTGCCCTCACTGCCCTGTGTAAAAGCACAGCAGTGCCGCTTACTGCCTTTGGTTATTCATTCAGAATCCACAGGCCACAACATTTAGTGCTGATCTCTGGCTCAGGCTATTCTGCTGCACAGAAATGTCTGAGTGGCGTCAGCAGTGTAATGTCTTCAGAAAAGAATGATGCTAGCAAACATACAATGTGTGGCTAGTGCAGATAACTGCATTCTACCCCATCCCTACAACTGTAATGGATTTACCGGAACATAAAATGTCAGACCATCTTATACTGATAGTTGATGTTATAGGTCTGACAATAGATGTCACGGTGTGATAGTAGATGTAATTACGTGATAGTAAATGAAATTGTGTAACAGATTGTCACAGTGTGACAGTAGATGTAATGGTGTAACAGTAAATGTAATTAGATGTAATGGTGTAAAAGTAGATGTAATGGTGAAACAGTAGATGAAATAACGTGACTACATGTAATGGTGTAACAGTTGATGTAACGGTGTACCAGTTGATGTAATAGTGTGACAATAGATGCAGTGGTGTAACAGTAGATGTAAAGGTGTGACAGTAGATGTAATGGTGGAACAGTAGATGCAACAGTGTGACAATACATGTAATAGTGTGACAGTAGTGTGACAGTAGATGTAATGGAATAACATGAGATGTAATAGTGTAACAGTAGATGTAATGGTGTACCAGTTGATGTAACGGTATACCAGTTGATGTAATGGTCTGGCAGTTGGTGTAATGGTGCACCAGTAGATGTAATAGTGTGACAGTAGATGTAATGGTGTAACAGTAGATGTAACAGTGTGACAGTAGATGTAATAGTGTGACAGTAGTGTAACAGTAGATGTAATAGTGTGACAGTAGTGTAACAGTAGATGTAGAGGTGTGACAGTAGATGTAACGGTGTGACAATAGATGTAATGGTGTGACAGTAGATGTAGTAGTGTGACAGTAGATGTAATGGTGTGACAGTAGATGTAGTAGTGTGACAGTAGAAGTTACGGGGTGACAGTAGTGTAACAGTAGATGTAACGGTGTACCAGTAGATGTAATAGTGTGACAGTAGATGTAATGGTGTAACAGTAGATGTAATAACGTGACTACATGTAATGGTGTACCAGTAGATGTAATAGTGTAACAGTAGATGCAATAGTGTGACAGTAGATGTAATGGTGTGACAGTACAATGGCGTGGTGTAACAGTAGATGTAAAGGTGTGACAGTAGATGGAATAGCGTGACAGTAGTGTGAGAGTAGATGTGATGGTGTAACAGTAGATGTAATAATGTGACTACATGTAATGGTGTAACAGTAGATGTAACGGTGTACTAGTAGATGTAATAGTGTGACAGTAGATGTAATGGTGTAACAGTAGATGTAATAATGTGACTACATGTAATGGTGTAACAGTAGATGTACCGGTGTACTACTAGATATAATAGTGTGACAGTAGATGTAATGGTGTAACAGTAGATGTAATAATGTGACTACATGTAATGGTGTAACAGTAGATGTACCGGTGTACTACTAGATATAATAGTGTGACAGTAGATGTATTGGTGTAACAGTTGATGCAATAGTGTGACAGTAGATTTAAAGCTGTGACAGTAGTGTGACAGAAGATTTAATCTTGTGACAGTAGATGTAATGGTGTGACAGTTGATGTAATGGTGTAGCAGTAGATGTAAAAGTGTGACAGTAGATGCAATGGTGTAACAGCAGATGTAGTATATGTAAAGGTGTGACAGTAGTGTGACAGTAGATGTAATGTTGCAACAGTAAATGTAACGGTGTACCAGTAGATGTTATGGTGTGTCAGTAGATGTAGTAGTGTGACAGTAGATGTAATGGTGTAACAGAAGATGTAGTAGTGCGACAGTAGAAGTAGTAGTGCGACAGTAGAAGTAACGGTGTGACAATAGTGTAACAGTAGATGTAACGGTGTACCAGTAGATGTAATAGTGTGACAGTAGATGTAATAGTGTGACAGTAGATGCAATGGTGTAACAGTAGATGTAAAAGTGTGACAGTAGCATCTTGGTGTAACAGTAGATGCAATAGTGTGGTAGTAGATGTAAAAGTGTGACAGTAGATGCAATGGTGTAACAGTAGATGCAATGGTGTAACAGCAGATGCAATAGTGTGACAGTAGATGAAAAGGTGTGACAGTAGTGTGACAGTAGATTTAATAGTGTGGCAGTAGATGTAATAGTGTGACAGTAGATGTCCCGGTGTGACAGTAGTGTGACAGAAAATGTAATGGTGTGATAGTAGATGTAACGGTGTAACAGTACAATGGCGTGGTGTAACAGTAGATGTAAAGGTGTGACAGTAGATGGAATAGCGTGACAGTAGTGTGACAGTAGATGTAATGGTGTACCAGTAGATGTAATGATATGACAGATGTAATCATGTGACAGTAGATATAATGATGTGACAGTAGTGTGACAGAAGATTTTATGTTGTGACAGTAGATGTAATGGTGTAACAGTAGATGTAATAGTGTGGCAGTAGATGCAGTAGTGTGACAGTAGATGCAATGGTGTGATAGTAGATGTAACGGTGTGACAGTAGTGTGACAGAAAATGTAATGGTGTGACAGTATATGTAATGGTGTAACAGTATATGTAATAGTGTGGCAGTAGATGTATCGGTGTGACAGTAGTGTGACAGAAAATGTAATGGTGTGACAGTAGATGTAATGGTGTAACAGTACAATGGCGTGGTGTAACAGTAGATGTAAAGGTGTGACAGTTGATGGAATAGCGTGACAGTAGTGTGACAGTAGATGTAATGGTGTAACAGCAGATGTAATAATGTGACTATATGTAATGGTGTAACAGTAGATGTAACGGTGTACCAGTAGATGTGATAGTGTGACAGTAGATGTAATGGTGTAACAGTAGATGTAACGGTGTACCAGTAGATGCAATAGTGTGACAGTAGATGTAAAGGTGTGACAGTAGTGTGACAGTAGATGTAATGGTGTAACAGTAGATGTAACAGTGTACCAGTAGATGTAATGGTGTGACAGTAGAGGTAATAGTGTGGCAGTATATGTAGTAGTGTTACAGTAGATGTAACGGTGTGACAGTAGTGTGACAGAAGATTTAATCTTGTGACAGTAGATGTAATGGTGTAACAGTAGATGTAACGGTGTACCAGTAGATGTAATAGTGTGACAGTAGATGTAATGGTGTAACAGTAGATGCAATCGTGTGACAGTAGATGTAAAGGTGTGACAGTAGTGTGACAGTAGATGTAATGGTGTAACAGTAGATGTAACAATGTAACAGTAGAGGGAATAGTGTGGCAGGAGATGTAACGGTCTCACAGTAGTGTGACAGAAGATTTAATGTTGTGACAGTAGATGTAATGGTGTAACAGTAGATGTAATGGTTTGACAGTAGATGTAATGGTTTGACAGTAGATGTATTGGTGTAACAGTAGATGTAATAGTGTGACAGTGGATGTAAAGGTGTGACAGTAGATGTAATGGTGTAATGTAATGTGTTGTTTGTGCGATGCTCAGGTCTGGGAGGGGAATATGAGACTAAAGCTTCAGGACAGCTTTTGCGGTTTAGGACTGACACCCAGCATGTCACAACTCTCTGCACTGAACGACTATGACACCCAGCATGCAGCTCTTTCTGACCTGTACGTCTCTCTCCCACTCTCTCTAACCTGTACATTTATCTCTCTCTCTTTCTCTGCAGCTGGTTTAGTTAGAGCCTGGTTAATGATATAGATGAATTAATAGCTTTTTTTCTATTTGCAGGGAATCCACAGGATTCAATAAAGCAGCTGTGAGAAGATACCCCAGGTGTTGTTATGACGTGCGCTCTGTGGTGCGGGGGGCGCTAAAAGATATCACAAAGGCGCTGGCACGCCCACCGGTCCTCCCCGCCCACACCTTGTCAGGGGTGGTGGGGGAGACGGTCACCAGTCTGCTCTGTGCTGTCATGGAGATGGCTAATAAGACAGTGTCGAGCAGGGCCTTCAGTGATGTGGCGGTCGGGGTGGTAGTATGCGTGCTGGAAGACCTGCGCGCAGCGGGACGTGGTGAGGAGCAGGTTTTGGGGTTGCAGTGCTGGCGGTGGGCCAGGGCCAGCATGGTGGGCGCGCTCCACAGGGACCTGCTGGAGCAGACCGGCTCCCCTGGGGGACTGCAGGCCACCCTGAGGGGCAATAGCGCCACAGTAATCACCGCCATAAAAACCCTCCTCACGTCTACGGATGCCATGTCCAACGCCAGCCCAACCATACTGGAGCAAGAAGAGAAAGACCGGATCACCCCGCCCGAGCGAGAAGAGCTGATCACCCCACCCGAGGAAGAGGAAGGACAGCTGTCCTGTATGAAACCCCTGGCGGAGGAGAGAGGAGTGCAGGATGGAGTAAGTACTGTATTAAATGCTCTTCCCAGTCATTGAGCACCTTACACAGAGGCTGTGTCCGAATCAGCACCCTTCCATACTATTAGGTAGGCTTGTTGAGTAGACAGGATGAAAAAGTAATTAAGTATACTTAAAATCCCCATATGATACACTTACTTCTGGGGTTTCGCTGACTATATTCGAGAGCACACTTCAAGAAGTACACAAACATTTTGGTCACATAAATATGACATGCAGCTTTGTTTAAAAAAATGAGGTGCACCTTCGCTGTTTTCTTTCAATAAGAATAAAAACAACACGTGACATAGGTGGGACGCCTTACGACACTTCCACAATACGGTCGGGAAATAGTATGTTGGATATTTTTTGCGTACTGCACGTCGTATGCTAAACAGTGCACATTAAACAGCACACTTGAACAGGCTCTGATTCGGACACAGCCAGAATGTCTTCTCCTCTGCACTTATGATGGCACAGTGAACACTCAGGTTTGATTGCATATTTGTATGGCTTGATTGCCTGTGATTGGATATATCACTTTGTAAAATATAGACAAAAGTAATAATGAAAAGCGGTTTAAAAAGAAGAAAGTCTGTGTATTTGTGTAAGTTGAGAAGTATGTTCCAGATATAAGTCAGTGCTTAATGAGATGTCTCTCCCGTGTGTGATTGCAGTTTGAGGTGGAGAACACTGCTCCACTGGAGAGGGCAGCTGGTGAGCCTCTGGACCTTCCACAGAGTGAGTCACAGATAATGTGCCCTGGATGGACAATGTTGAACTTGCTCTTTTCCTTTTACATCCAGTGGCTAAATGCTTATATTCAAAGAGCATCTCCCAACACAGGGACACCCAGAGAGGCTGTTCTGAACAGAGTCTCTCCCTCGTCTTTTTCAGAAAAGAAGCAAAAAAAAGGATTACGCCGCATCTTCCACACCTGCTGCTGCTGTTTCAGTGGAATCTGATTAACCTTTAAATGTTAAATGTCTGTATGTCTTAGGGTTCAAATGCATTCAAAAAGTCCTTCTTTCTTTAATTTATTCATTCTTTCTCTCTTTCCATCCATCCTTTCTTACTTCATTCCTTCTTTCCTTCCTTCCTTCTTTTCTTCTTTAATTCCTTCTTTGCTTGCTTCCTTCTTTGCTTACTTCTTTCATTCCTTCTTAGTTGATGCTAGATTGGATAGCCCGGAGGGACCTGGGTGTTACGTACTCTGCTGTTGTTAATCTAGCACCAACCCCTAAACATAACCTCATAGGAGTTCAACTAATCAATCACAGCACAGTACGTAAGAACCAGGTCCCGCCCAGGTCCCTCCGGGCTCTCCAATCTAACATCAACCTTCTTTCTTTTCTTACTTCCTTCATTCCTTCTTTGCTTCCTTCCTTCCTTCATTTGTTGCTTCCTTCCTTGTCCCCTCACCTTATTGCCAACTGGAATTGTTTAATAAAGGAAGCAAGGAACATGATCCGTCTCCGTTCAGTGAAGGGCACAACCATGTATCATTTGCGGAAGCGATTTGGATTATATGACTACAAAATGTGCAGGCCACTCTTTTTAATGGTAACTTCTGGTTATGTTCAAGAGACAAAAAAGATGAACAAACAAATGCAGGTGCATAAATGAAATAAAATGAAAGGGGCCTTTTTACATTTGACTGCTTTGTTCACCACTCATGAAAGAATTGTAAAAAATGTAAACCATTTGCTATCCCTTTACAACAGAACATTATACATCTACATACTGTATGTAGGGGACATCCCTCTATATCCTTATACAAAACACCACTTATGTAGGTGTAGCAGTATAACTGCCATTAGTAATCAGTCTCATAAAAGGACCATTATCTAAAATATTTAACCATAAATTTGGAACTTCTGAAGGATGGAGTTCTTGGATTGACTATTTTGGCTCAGATTATCACGTTTACGCAACATCAAAACAGACACAGGTTTAATAATATAATTTATTAAACAAACTTGCAAAAATACAGAGCATACAGAGACTAATGACGTCACGTGGTGCTGTAATGGCAAAGTTAAGTTGAATGCGTTTTGTTGTGTCGGGCTTTTGTCTTTAGTTTTTTTCATGCGCTGTGTCTGTTGTGGGACGAGGAAGCGTGCTAGAGATTTTTCAGGGCACTCCTGCTGCTGTTTTTATAATATTGACGAATTGTCTAGCAGGGATGATTTTGTTTGTGGTCGTCACCATGGAGACGCATTCGCATTATGCTCGAGAATGTTCGTTGGATCTGCAGCCACAGAGTTTTCCATCGCTCTTCACCGGAGTTGAAGATGTCAGGACTGTGGGAAATCTTCAGAAGGTCACCAGGGAAGGAGATGATAATGCTAGGGAGGAGTGAGGCGGCAACTCGGGACAGCGGGGGCTATTTTAATCATGATGTTTGTCTGTATTGTTTTATGTGTGTTGTGGGTCTGCCCCACTGTCTATGTCTTTTTAGTTTCTGGTGGCTACAACTGAAGTTCCCTATCGGGAAAATAAGTTATTCTATTCTATTCTATTCTATTCTAATCTAACAGGGGGAAGGCTACGCTAACTATAGACTATAACTAACTAACTATAGGCACGGTATTTGATGAGGTTAAATTCAGCCGTCAGATACCGTTCCCCCTATGGAAACGGACAGATAAGGTGGTAAGATAATGAAACTTGGTGAATTATCTCTATATGGGGAGATGAGTTACCACTATTAGTTTGGTGTATGTGAGCCCTTCCTTTCTGCAGAATCATAGGGGGCACGGTATCTGACAGGCCTAAATTCAGCTGTCAGATCCCGTTCCCCCTATGGAAACGGACATATAAGGTGGTAAGATGGTTAAACTTGGTGAATTATCTCTATATGGGGAGATGAGTTACCACTATTAGTTTGGTGTATGTGAGCCCTTCCTTTCTGCAGAATCATAGGGGGCACGGTATCTGATGTGGTTAAATTCAGCCGTCAGATACCGTTCCCCCTATGGAAACGGACAGATAAGGTGGTAAGATAATGAAACTTGGTGAATTATCTCTATATGGGGAGATGAGTTACCACTATTAGTTTGGTGTATGTGAGCCCTTCCTTTCTGCAGAAACATAGGGGGCACGGTATCTGATGGGGTTAAATTCAGCCGTCAGATCCCGTTCCCCCAATGGAAACTGTCATGTTCTGAGTTTGTTTTGTCATTCTGTCATGTTTAGTATTGTCAGTTTCTGTAGCATACACTTTTCCATGTTTTCCGCAGCCTTGCGTTCTGTGCTGTATCTCTCGCTTCCTCTCACGGAGTTTTACTTTCGTTTCTGTACACTTCGCTTGTATTACCCTGCACTACTAATTATTATACAGGACTTATTAATTACTAACTGGCTAAACACGGGTGTGGTTAACTAATCTACTAACGTCAGGGTTTAATAGAATTATTACTAACACAAACTAACAATTTAGTTCTCATCACATTTCCACAGCTGTTTAGTGTTTCCTTACGTATCCAGTCATTGTCGTGTTAACTAATTTACTAACGACAGGGCTAGGATAGGATAACTACTAACGATTTACTAATTGCCTTGTTACGTGTCTCAGCTCTCTCGCTGTTTTCCATTTCCTGCTATTCTCAAGCTAAGTGTTTGCACCTGTCTACACATGCATTTATACCTGCTGTCTTTGTCCCTCGTTGCGAGTTCGTAAAACCAAGTTGTAGCATTGTCTGTTGCCTGTATTTTCCCCGAGTTATCTGTTTTTTCCGAGTCTGTGTTCCGAGTTTTTGTTTTCTGTGTTTCGAGTTTACGATAGGTGTTGAGTTTGTTAGTTTTTGGTCTGTTCTTTTGTTTGTTTTTCTCTCTGATTGATATCCCGGTTTTGACCTCAGTTTGTGTTCTCGCGACCCTGCTTTTGGATTTGTTTTGTACCTCTGCCTTGCCTTCCTGTTATCGACCCCTGCCTGTTTTTTGACTTCCCCTTGGACTTTGATTTGGTACCTTTGCCTGGATATTAAACCTGGTTTGTCGCACTCCTGCCTGCGTTTGGGTTCCTGTCCTACGGATCGTAACAGTACGAACTCGCCATCTGGGACCCAGCAGGCCTATCTACACCATGGAGATCGACCCCTTCGGCTCAGATTCCTATGAGGAATACCTCATGGGGATCTGGGGGCAAAATCCGGAGTTTGCCCGCCGTCATGCCGACCATTACCCCGGACTCCTCAACCCAGCTCCCACTCCATTAGGCTCTGAGTTATCTCTCTCCATCAGGACAGCTCCGAGCCTAGCCACAACCCGAAACCATCTACTTTTAATGGTACCCGTCTTGCCTTCCCAGCCCAAGCCTCCTGTCCCGTCCCGTTCCACGCCTCCTGTCCCGCCCCGCCCCAGTTCTCCTGGCCCGTTCTGTCCCAGCTCTCCTGTTCCGGCCCATCCCAGCTCTCCTGTCCCGTTCCGTCCCAGCTCTCCTGTCCCGTTCAGTCCCAGCTCGTCGCCGCCGGCCCCCTGTCCTGAGCGGCCGAGCCGTCGCCGCCGGCCCCCTGTCCTGAGCGGCCGAGCCGTCGCCGCCGGCCCCCTGTCCTGAGCGGCTGAGCCGTCGCCGCCGGCCCCCTGAGCGATGCAGCCGTCGCCGCCGGCCCCCTGAGCGGTCCTGTCTGCGCCGCCGTCCGCCTGAGCGGTCACTCATGCGCCGCTGTACTGTCATTGTTTGTTGAATGTATTTTCTTTGGAAAATAGGGAGTGGGAACGGGACAGAACCTTTATTGTACATCACTTTGGATAAAAGTGTCTGCCAAATAACTAATGTACTGCTACTAATAAAAATAATGTTAATTATTAATAATTAATTAACTTTATATAGCGTTTTGCACACACACACATTCGTATATACACTGTGTGTGTATATATATATATACATGTATACATATATATACACACACATATAAAATGCAAAAATATACTCATGCCAGATAAAGAAAATAACCGTAGCATCACGTATCTTGTAGCTACCACTAACGTTACCACTATTCGTAATACCACCATCATCAATACCCCACCACCTCCTCTTCTACTCGTAGGAATAATAATGATAGTAGGCTACTAATAATATACTCAGGCAAGGTCAAAATAACTGTAGTATGACGTTTATTGTATATCTTACTCATAAACAGTCTGATCATGTTCATTGGGCTTCATATATATTTTATACAGTCGGTTATGTAACGTACACGTTACAAGACTAAGTGAACGAATGTTTTAACTAACCAAGTCACTGACACCATACAAACTGACGACAAAGCCACCAGAACACTTGCTGCTTTTCTGAACGTATTTCACTGTTTTACGTATAGGCTGACCTGCATATCGCGGCTTCTGATCTTAAGATTTCCTTGTCGCAAAAGAACAAATCGCTTAAAACGTAGCCTATACAAACTGAGATTCACGTAAGTGGCACGAGCATTCCTCCTTGGGAGCGAGCTGATCTCAGGTCGCGCGCCCATTATGCTATTTCCTGAAAAAATTGCGCAGCAACGCTAGGGGGAACATGATTTCGTGGGGAAACAGAATTCGACACAACACCGGTGCAACAACTGAAACATGAACACGCAGCTGCCTTGCGTTCAAAATATTTTTTTCCTCACTCTTGTATGACTGAGAAATAATAATGTCATTTCAGTCTATGTTTCTGCATTTGCTGTCTTTGACCGATGAAATTCATATTAGGCTAGCTTATTAGGATAGCCTACTATTTTGCATCGTGTACTTACATATGTCATGTCTGAAATATGGGCTTGTGAAGCCTCTTGACACATGCCGTTGTGAGTTAGGGCTATACACAGACATTACTAGCTGGCTTTTACGTTTACAGGCTTGTTGTGTCATTTACAGGGACAGATGAGAGCGGCTGAGGTGTGAAAATTCTATACATTCTTTAATGTGTGATGTCACGTGTAACTAAACGATGTTATACAGAAACCTTGGCAATAAGCCACAAAAGTGTTCATTTCTTTTTACAGGACCACGTCACTGTCCATATTGTATACGCTTGCCTATACTCTTATATTTAGCATGTGACTTGGTGTTCCCAATGTTTGATAATCACCTTAAGATATCCATAAGGAGTTACATGTGGGTATCCCCTTACTTATTAGGCTGCTCTTAATAAACCTGTGATTGCTTTGTCATTGTAGTTACAGTTTTGTCATGTGAAGAACATTGTGAGACTGAGGGTGGGGTTAGTCTTTATTTACAGGGCACTGATGCTTCACTTGCAACCTTCTTTCTACATGACTGCGGAGCTTTTCCACCCTAGCTCCCCAGTGGTGGAACGAACTTCCCATTCCCCTACGTTCCATGCCAACCCTGCCTACTTTCCGTCGTGGCCTGAAAACGCACCTTTTCAGACTCCACCTGGACTAATACTTATCTAGGACCTCATGATTTGTGCTCTTGTTGAACTGTGTACTCAAGATAGTAAAGTTTATAATAGTTAGAATAGAATTGTATTAGAGCTGACTTACCCAGTTCACTTTGAACTGCATTGTGTTCATTACTAGGGATAGCTGCTACTGTTTGGGAAGAATGTGCTTTCTTATCTGTTCTGTAGTTACTTCGATGACCTTTCTGTATGCACTTACTGTACGTCGCTTTGGATAAAAGCGTCTGCTAAATGAATGTAATGTAATGTAATGTCATAGGCTAATGACGGAATCACTCCTCTGCACCGTGATTCATGTCTTGTGTTGAAGTAGTTAGGGATGTTAACAATGAATCGACTATCAATTAATTGCTAATAAGAATAAGAATTTAATCGATAAGATTTCAAATTAAACGATTAACTGAACAATCTGCGGTCTTGTTTCAACGGGAGTTTTTGTGCGAAATGTAATCGTGATTTAAGGTCTCCGCGCGAGAGCGCCTGTGGTTTGCAATACCTGTGGTGCTGTTTTGAAGTATAACTACTTCGTTAATGTAGCCTACCACCTGAAAAGCGTACATCCAACCCTGCTGCCAGGGCAAAGTGGATCGCGACCTACCATCACCTCAGTGTTGCCAAAGAGGGTGTGTGACGATAGACGAGCGGAGGGTAGGCTATTACTCAGAGGGTATGCAACATGGTTGAAAAGGACATGATGGCAATAAGCACCGTTGACGGTGAGGGATTTCGAGAGCTAATAAACAGGCTGCGCACACGACTCACGTAGATATGCTTAAATGTTCTTGAATAAAAATACCTAGGTCTATCTAGTATGCATATGAGGAGCCTATTCAAAACATAATAGCATAAATGTTTTAAGTTGACTGTTCTAGGCTAGGTCTACTAGTTTAACTGTCGCCTTTCAATTTCAAGAGCGATTATGTTAATGCTGCAAGTGCCTAGCGGAGCAACGGTTTCGCTTGCAACAGATGAGACGGAGCGCAATTTATTTTCTGTTAAAGTAGCCTATACACGCCTTCATATTCTATTTTTGTTATGCTACAATAATGCCTGTTTCTCAAATGTTACAATAAATGTTTGATTGAGGAATATAACATGCATTTT
>JAKUDI010001452.1:0-19157 GCA_022702515.1 Ilyophis sp. 1 JC-2022
TAGGTTTATCAGGGATGCGCTTGTCCATATAAGTGTCTGGAACCTAGAGTGGCCATCACCGGGACCTCACCTGATATCTAGTATGATAGAGAAGATCATAAGATCACGCGCCGTCGTTCAAAGTCTTATTACTGTCACTAGATTTGGAGAGTTAGACTCTGTTTCTCTCCATGGAGGGGGGTCCCTGGGTGGTGAAACTTCTCTTCCTGCCAGACCTTATTTGGACAAACAAAGGGACTTGTGGAGTGTGCATACCGGCGCTGTACTGCATTTAAGGACATCCCAAAGGGATATTCGAGGAGAATCTGCTTACCAGTTCTCCTGGTACCATAGTCACACCGTACGGAATCACTGGTGATATACTTTGTTTGTGAACTTGTTCATGTTTATTTGTCTTGGCAGCATGTTATCCTGTGTTTAGTTATAGGCATTGAATGTGTTCGTGTTTGCTCTCACAGTTTTAACCAGTGATTATTTGTCATTAATAAATTACCATGTTTTCATATCAACTGCATCTTTCTTTTAATCCTTTTTCCAGCTTCAATTGTCTGCATGATCTGAGCTGCAGCGTTCCAAGCTAATGACCTCCCTGCCTGTTATCCAATTCTTTTTATATTTAACGTGCGTGGCTCTCATCCATCTTATTTAATCTTCGGTTCCAAGATGGCAGCACGTTAGTCTTTGTCTGTGGCTGTGTTTGTTTGTAGGACAAATATTTGACAATTTGACAATTTTTGTCCTTGTTATTGGTATCTTTTTGAAAATCTTTTAGAGTGAATACAGATCTTTTTTTATACATTGAAAGGGCAAGTCTTTGATACTGAATACTGTATATATTCTATTGAAAGACAATGCATGGTGACACCTTGATAAGTGAGACCTAGCTTGCAGGTTTTCACTCTGGAAGATAGTGTTTGTTCATGGAGAACTCAGAAATCAACTGATCCTTACCACTATAATATAAGCAGCATTTTTGTGCATCTTTCTGGGGCCCTCTATCCGGGGATCTGTACCTGGATCCTCTCGCCTGATCCACCTTGCTGAGTGAGGCCTAGCTTGCAGGTCTTCACTCTGGGATCTACACCTGGACCCCTTCGCCTGATCCCTATAGCAAGGGGAGCTTCTCCTGGGAGCTGCTTCTGCTGAGGAATCAGCTGGACCTACATTTTACCAGCCTCTGCTTACTCAATGTGACCCCTGAAATCCCTGCTCAATCCTGGCTACCTGCAACTGGCAACCTGCACAGAGCTCCCCTGAATTTCCAGCACAACGCGCACTTATCTGGCAACCAGTGCAGCGTGCAACTTGGATCGCCAAATCAGCATTATTTAGGCTACTGCGGTAGCCACAATGAAAAGTCTACTGGTAATATACTGTTTACTCACCTTCTGTGGCGAGCAGAGCTGGGTGAGTAATTCAAATCCTGTGGGATCATCACTACAGATAATTTTACCTATGACTGTCACGGATACGCTGTTTAGTTGTGATCAAGCCCCATCTACTATGCAAACGAACAATTTAGAAATTCTACGGCATCTCCATTGTTTGTTACTGCTAAACGAATATTTTGTTTTATCGGAAGATTCTCTTTTGGACTTTGTGTATAGACTTAGAAAAGAAAAATCATACAAGAACTCAAACTTGAGATGTTTAGTTGTTTTATTATTGTTGATCTCTGGAAATGTCCAACCGAATCCCGGTCCACATACAGGTCTGAGGTGTTTGCAAACTCCATTAGATTTTAAAAGTTCGTCGGGCCTTGGGATTGTACATTTTTAATGTTCGTAGTTTACTGCCGAAAATTGATGTGATTAGGATCTGGGCAGAAACAACAGATGCCGATATAATTGTAATATCTGAGACGTGGTTGAGTAAATCTGTCTCCGACAAAGATATTTTTATTCATGGTTATAATGTGCTACGTACCGATAGACCTAAAAAGGGGGGAGGTGTTGCTATCTATGCAAAAACCAAGTTTCGCACAAATGTTTTACTCTGAATCTCTGAACAAAAAATTTGAAATGCTAGCTCTCAAAATTAAGGTATCGAAAGACTGCTTCCTTACTGTGGTTGGCTGTTACCGACCCCCGTCTGCTTTGAGTGACACGCTGAAATCGTTTGCTAAATGTATGGCTAAACTTGACTACAATGAGGTAATTATTGTTGGCGATTTTAACTGGGATTGGTTAAAGCCTACCTCAGATGATTTTAAAGGTTACTGTGATGAAATGAATCTAACACAATTATTAAATGCCCCAACACGTCCAAATATTAAATATATGGAGAAGTCAACTCTTATTGATCTTATCTTAACAAATGCCCCCCACAAATATACTGCTACTGGCATATTTGCAAATGATGTGAGTGACCACTGTGCAATTGCAGTTAAAAGAAATACAAAGGTCCCTAAGTCCAAGTCCCGCTTTCTTCATAAACGAAATTTTAAACATTTCTCGGAGCAAGGGTTTTTACATGATATTTATTATTGTGGTCTAAATATTACTTGTTTTATCCCAGATGTGGAAATGGCTTGGAGTTTCTTTAGAGACGTTTTTTTCGGAGTTAGAACATATAGAATTAAAGGTAGGGAAAACCCATGGTTCTCTGAGGTGTTGTCTAAACTAATACATGAGAGAAACCAAGTATGGGCTAAGGCGAGGAGAACAAATTCTGATTCTGACTGGATAAAGTTTAGGTCCTTAAGAAATAAATGTACACATCTCACAAAGAAGTTAAAGTCAGACTTTTATTTAACTACCACAACAGAAAATCTCAATAATCCTTCTAAGTTCTGTAAAACAATAAAATCCATGAATGCAAGTTGTAACTATGATCTACCACCTTATGTTACAAAGGGCTCTGAAATGGTCACTGACAGAGCGGAAATGTTGAACTGTTTTAATGAACATTTTGTTTCCTCTGGCTCTCTGTTTGAAACGGCATCATCTTCAGTTAATCATACATTTGTAGATGAAGTGAGAAATGGACAGAGCTTTAGTTTTTCCCCTTTTACTGTAGCTGAAGTACATAAAGCTCTTAAAGGTATCGATCCCAAAAAAGCAGCTGGACCTGATAAATTAGATCCTTATCTTCTGTCTCTTGCAGCTGATTTGATTGCAGAGCCTCTAACTTATCTTTTTAACCTTACTATTGATTTAAAAGTTATCCCTAGAGTATGGAAGTCGGCTTATGTTCTCCCCCTGTTAAAAGGAGGGGAACCCTCACATCTGAATAACTACAGGCCTATCTCAAATTTATCAGTTCTTGCAAAGGTCCTGGAGACCCTAGTGTGTAACCAGATGAAGGAGTTCTTAAGTGACAACAATATTTTATCTACCTTTCAATCAGGTTTTAGAAAGCAGCATGGCACTACTACTGCAGCAATGAAAGTGGTAAATGATCTTATTGTTGCCATGGACAGGAAGCAGCACTGTGTCTCCCTTTTTATTGATCTGTCAAAAGCGTTTGACACTGTTGATCACAATATTATGCTTAAAAGGTTAGTCAACATAGGATTTTCTAGTCAGGCAGTTGCTTGGTTTAAAGACTACCTGTCAGGTAGAACACAATGTGTCCAGTTTAATGGAACGCTGTCTACTGTTTTAACTGTCCAGAAGGGGGTGCCACAGGGCTCTGTCCTGGGGCCGCTTTTGTTTACGATCTACATTAACAATGTTGGAAAAAATGTGCCAAACGCCTTCTTTCATTTTTATGCAGACGACACTGTTATTTATTGTTGTGCAGCAACATTACAAAAGACTTTTGATGAACTCCAAATTGCTTTTAGTATGGTTCAGGCCCAGCTGTATCAGCTGAAGCTTGTTTTAAATGCAGGCAAGACTAAGCTGATGGTTTTTACTAAGAGTAAGAAGGAATCACAGATACTCCCACACATAATTACCACACAGGGCAAGGAAATTGAAAGAGTGTCAAACTATAAGTACTTGGGTTTCATAATAGACGACTGTCTTACTTTTAAGTCTCACATAGAGACTCTTGTGAGAACTCAGACTGAAGTTAGGATTCTACTTCCGCAATAGGGCATGTTTTTCTTTTGAGGCAAGAAAGAGGCTCGTATTGGCTACATTCTTGCCGGTAATAGATTATGGTGATATTCTTTACATGTACGCTCCTGAGGTAGCATTAAGTAAGTGGACACAGTGTATCATGGAGCACTGAGGTTTGTCACAAACTTCAAACCTCTCACGCATCACTGTACCCTTTATATGAGAGTAGGCTGGCCCTCCTTAACTTTGCGCAGGTTGGGTCACCGGTACCTCTTCATCTATAAGGCCATACTGAGACAGCTTCCATCCTATTTAAGTTCTCTCATTACCCTGCAGGAAAACAACATTTACCAGCTACGTTCTCAAAACAGTGTCCTGCTGACCATACCAAAGTCTCGGTCCGAGTTTGGCAAAAAAGCCTTCCAGTTGTCTGCCCCTTTGGCCTGGAATGAGCTTCAAAAAACAATGAAACTGAAGGAGCTTATCTCACTAAATAGTTTTAAAGCTAGGGTAAAAGTAATGGAGGAAAATGAAATGCAGGTCTGTAAATGTTTTGACCCATAAGTGGTAATATTGCTGGACATATTCTTGCCTGCCTTCAATGTGTAATTTGATGTGGTTTTTCTTTTCTTTAGAATTTTTTTAAAACATTTTTAAAAAAAATGTTTAGAATTTTTAAATTTTTAAATTTAAATTGTTTTTAATTTTAATTAATTTTATTAGATGCCTTATATGTACTAATGCATTGTATTATGTTGTATTTATGTGTGTCTGTAACTTTGTGCTGCTTTTCTTGGCCAGGTCTCTCTTGAAAAAGAGATTTTTTTTAATCTCAATGAGACTAACCTGGTTAAATAAAGGTTAAATAAAAAATACCCTTTTCAGCATAAATTACGACTGAAGACTCAGGGGGACAATTCTGACCCAGGACCGACTGATCAGCGGCCTGGTACAGACGTGGCGTACTCAAGTTGGGTAGGCAGACAAGTGACGGCCCACATACAGGGTTGGGTGGTGTATGGTTCTGGCAATTTGATGTGAAGAGAACCCATGGGCGTTCTACGCCGGTTCTTGTCAAATTAGCCTTAAGGAGCCCTTTAAATACACTCAGAGTAGTGCATGGTTCTGGTGATTTGATATGAGAACCCATGGGCGTTTTACGCCGGTTCTTGTCAAATCTGCCTTAAGGAGCCCTTTAAATGTACTCAGACCTGGGCTCGCAACTATCTATGATAAATGAATATCATGTATTGTGTTGGCTAGACCCCCAACCTCTGCGTTCGCCACCGAACTGAGCTTCAGCAATAATGTTGATTCCGGCAAACATATATTGAAGTAATGATGGTACCTAAGGGCGAGTTGAGTGTAACCACTCCGAGCTCCACGCAGGTTTAACCAAAATTCTAAATTATAATTATAAATGGAGTCAGATAAACGAGTAAATAAAATAATAATATTTCTAAATAACTTTTACCTTTTCCCACAGCAATAGTGGAATACATCACGTTTAAACCTTCGCTCCGAGCTATTCCCTCATTGGTCTAGTAATTGCGGATTCTACATGAACAAGAAGGAGATGACAGTGAGGAGCTATTTCAGGGCTCTGATGGAGAGGATGAAATGCCACCGTTGGAGGGAGAGTGATGAAAATGGGGTAATGAACCAAGAGCTTCCCAGGGAAACGTTAACGCACAGGGAGGAGCAACAGATTGCTAGAACCATTGAGAGCAGTCTGGACGGGATGTTCCTTACAGAAAGCCTGTCCAAAGAGGGAGAGATTGAGCTGTCTGCTTCTCAGGTGCCTGGGCCTAGCAAGGCACATGGGAATACCCCTAAGATTGATAAGGCTGAAGATAAGGTTGTTAGTGCTGGGAATCCTACCTGAGCAAAATCGAATGACAGAAAATTAAAGTTAATAATGTCTATAGGTATATGGTAGAAAAATAAATAAAAACACCAGCCTCTGAAAATGTATGGAGGCAAGTATTCCCTGCTTTGAATATCAAAACAATATGGAAGCATCTTAATGTTAAATTTAATAGTATTGAGTGTGAAAATAATGACTTTAAACTTAGACATAATAGAATATTCACAAATGTGGTATTGCATCAAATTGATAAAAGAGAATGTGATGTATGTGATGTGGCACCGGAACATTTGATGCATTTATTTTTGTATTGTGATTGTTTAAGAGATTTTTATGGGAACCTGAAAAACCTGAGGCTTTTGATTGGAGGATATTAATCATGTTTGGTGCATGTAGGAAAGAAACAAATGCTAATATTAATTTGTTGAACTTCATATTAAGTTATGCCAGATATGCTGTGATATCAAGAAGAAATCTTGCTCATTTTGAAGGGAAGAAAATTAAAATATGGCTGATGTTTAAGTCCCTTGTAAAAAAACATGTCTCCTCAGTCTAGAGTATGGGAAAATTGACTTAAAGTAATTTGTTGATGAAAGTGGATTTGTTTCCGCATCAAGATATAACAAATTGGTGTTTAACTTTTGAATGACATGTCAATGGATGTAATGTGATATGTAATTGTGAATGATGTGCAAATATCTGATGGTTTTTTAAAAATATAATAAATAAATAAAAAACACCCGAACTCGTCTGATCTCGGAAGCCAAGCAGTGTCGGGCCTGGTTAGTACTTGGATGGGAGACCGACTGGGAATACCAGGTGCTGTAAGCTTTTTTTAAAGTTTTGTTTGGGGTTGACCCACGCGATGGCGCTGTTCACCAAGTTAAAAGGTGGAAACTGCAGCCAAACTGTATTCACAGTGAAGATCATTAAACGTCGTCGTGTCCTAATTATGCAGTCGACAATGTGCACTCTCATAATTGTGCTCATTTGACCGCGTTGATAACCAGTGTTAAACGGAGAAGGCGGACGTTTTTTAAAAACAATTTAATGCGTGTTAGCTCGGTGCATTCCCGCTTACGGCCATACCACACTGAAAACGCCCGAACTCGTCTGATCTCGGAAGCCAAGCAGTGTCCGGCCTGGTTAGTACTTGGATGGTTGACCGCCTGGGAATACCAGGTGCTGTAAGCTGTTTAAAAAGTTTTGTTTGGGGTTGACGCACGGGATGGCGCTGTTCACCAAGTTAAAAGGTGGAAACGGTAGCCTAACTCTATTCACAGTAAAGATCATTAAACGTCGTCGTGTCCTAATTATGCAGTCGACAATGTACACCCTCCTAATTGTGCTCATTTGACCGCGTTGATAACCGAAATTAAAGGGAAAATGCAGCTGTATTTTAAAAACAATTTAATCCGTGTTAGCTCACGGCCATACCACACTGAAAGCGCCCAAACTCGTTTGCGGAAGTGGACGGCTGTCTGGATTGAGTGTTCATTTTGGTCTGCGCTGGGAAGAACAATTCTGAGAATTTTCTTAGTTGATTGAGTCTTTCAGTTTTTGGAGATTGGAAAGTATCCGTGATTCTTTCAGTTTTTTAGCTCCCCGGCGGTGTTTACTGCAGGGGAGCTGAACTTCTGGAATTATGGCACGAAATGAAATGCCGAGAATTTTCTTAAATGAAGCGACTGTTGTTATTGATATGTCAGATGCTGCCAATGGACATTATATTGGATCTCCAAAATAAATGTGGAGTGGGTACAATGTTGGCTTGTCGACCGAGAGCTGATGGAGAATTAGAAATAACACTGAGTGAAAGAAATCTGCGTGTTTGTTTGCAAGATGGCGTGGAGGTGAAAGGGGTGCTATGTCCTATTCGAGACCTGTGTAATGACGAGACTGTTGTCTCTTTCATACACTTGCCTGCCTATATTTCGGATAGTGTGATTATTGAAAAACTCACATGTTGGGGTGTTTTGCCGACATCGGCTATTTGAAAACGATTTTATCCAGGCACTATGATTGCAGACGGAACGCGATTTGTTAAAGTTAAGTTTACGTCAACAGTGAAATTGTTGCCGTACAGTACAAAATTTGAAACAGCAGAGGGACCAAAATATTTTTGGGTAATACATGACGGACAAGTTAAAATATGCCGGTTGTGTATGCATATTTAAAAAAATTGCCCGGACTTTAAATGTCGCCAGTGCTTGGAACAAGGGCATTACGCTCGTGACTGCACAGCGGTGCAATGTCCTGACTGCTGGAAAGTGATGATGAAATGTATGTGTACAAGTAGTGAAGATGACATGAAGGCTGAAGAAGGAGTTTTTCATGGTGGAGGAAAGGTTGAATCGGAAGAAAAGGCACAGGAGAGCACTGCGGGATCCTCGGGTGAATGAATGGCGGAGGCAGAGGGCAGTGCACCATCAGAAGAAAAGTGTGAAAAGAAAGCACGAGTCCAGCACGAATGGAGGAGAGGAGAAGACAGAAGAGGTCGAAGCAGAGATGGATGAAGATACGTATCATGAGTTAGACGGAGGAGAATGAACCCTTCTCCAAACGTTCATGGAATGTCCCGTATGGTCAAGAGAGAGAAAGCAACGCGTGCACTTGATCTCCTGATGAAGGATAGACACATGCAAGCGACGGCTGCAGCACAAGGAGGGGAATTAGAGAGTTGAACGAGGGCGGACTGACATGATGGGGTACGTAACTGTTATATTTATTACCTGCTTCCTTCTAATGGTCTGCATTGCTTCTTTGAACACATGCGGACTGAGACATTGGCAAGTTTGAGCGAATTGGGACAATGCTGAAATCTGTGGATGTATGTTTGCAAGAAACACACTGGGACGATGATACTGCACTTCTGATGAAGAGATATTGGAATGGGGAGATTTTTTATAATAATGGGGGAGCGAGGAACCAAGGGGTGTCTATCTTGGTAAGGGAGGGCTGTGCTTTGAATGCAAAGCAATTGTATAGCGATGAAACGGGTAGATTACTTGTTGTGAAAATAGAAGTCGGAAATAAGGAAATCACGCTAATTAATGTATATGCCCCAAATGTGGAGGTAGAAAGGAGGGGTTTTTTTCCAAAGATTTGGAAAAGTTTGTTCCAATATGCAATAGAGTGATTGTAGGTGATTTCAATGTAATATTGAGCAGGTCGGATATGAATAACAATATGGTGTATCGCTCTGACTCCACCAGGAGCGTCCTGCTTAATATTATGGAGGATAGGGGTTATGTAGATTTTTGGTGCCACCGGAATGCAACGGTAAACTTTTTCCAGAATGCAAGTGGTAGAGGGAGTTCTGAAACAGAGTAGGATAGATATGGGATGGTGTAATAGAGAAATAATAGATCACATTAAACATGCTTCTTATAAATATACAACTTTTAGTGATCATGTTGTTTTTAGATTTCATGTTAGTTTTGAGGACTTTAGGAAAGGACCAGGTGTATGGTGTCTTAATACACAGTTCTTACAAGATGAGCATTTCTGTATGGGAATAAGGGCACTGATTCTTACAGAACTTGATTGTTCTATGTACCAAATAGACAAAAGAGTTTGGTGGGACAATCTAAAGCAGGGGTTCCCAAACTTTTCCATGCCAAGGACCCCCAAATAGTCGTAGCCTCTGGCTGGGGCCCCCCTATTGCGAAATGGCTTTTTTTTTTACTTTTAAATTACACTAGCAAATTTAAAAAAATCTAACATACAGCTTCTTAATACACAACACAATACTTTTGACCCTATTTTGATTCCGTAATCGGTCCGTTAGCAGCTCAACGTAACGCTTTGACTGACAGGCAGACGGTTAGTTTTTGGCTGCGATTGAAAGAAGGGCATGGCAAGACCTAATTTCGATATGAAAGGATTTATAACAATTTATATCTTATTTTAAACCGGCACAGTAATCTTATGAATTTAATTGAAATTAATTTTTTAAATAAATTTCACAAAAAAAAAATTTCTTTTTCTTTTTCTTTTTTCCCCCCGCATTTTCCTCACCCTTCCAATTGGCCCCCCTGGCGCCCCCTGGCGGCCCCCCGTTGGGCCGCGGCCCCCACTTTGAAAACCCCTGATCTAAAGCACAGTATTAAGAAGTACTCTATAAAATTTGGAGTGGCTAGAAGTAGGAAAAGACAGATGGAAGGGGGAGGAAAAAAATGGCATACAAATCTTTACATTGCAAAATACTTTGGGGGATATTGAAAGAGAAAAGTCCATGGGAGCTATTATAACAAGTAAAGCGCAATATGTTGTTGAAGGGGAAAGTTCTCGGTTATTTTTCAGGCTTGAGGGGTCGAGACAGAAAGCTAAATGTATTGAAGAGGTTTTACTGAGGGGAGGAGAGAGAGAGTGAGGAAGCAGCAGGACAACCTAAAGGGAGTGAGTGTCATGGATCATGCCTTTCTTTCTTTATCTTCGCTTTTTGTATTCCTTTTTTTTTTTCTACCGGTAATCTATCAGATTTTTCTGCGTTCCACTACGGGTTTCGCTTTCGTTTCGGTAATTAGTGAGTTCACCTGTCCCGCATTGAGAAGCAAAGAAAATGCAGGATTTGTTAGCAGTACAATTTAGAAAATAAAGTATAGTGCGCTCTTTCGCTCTTTATTTCAGAGCAGAGGTTTTGGTTTCTTTGTTTTCCACTCAAACCTACAAGTGCTCTCATCCTAAGTTTTAGGGATGTTTTATTTTCCTTTCCTTTTCTTTTTGTTCACTCCACAACAGGAGTTAGATAAGCAGTCACGCTTATTTCTTTTGTATTGCTCGGATATCGAGTTCCTCGTTTTTTTATCGCGAGGTTATTTGCGTTCTCCTTATTTTCCCCGTCCACTACGGATTATTGTCCGTTTTAGTGGTGTTCAATTTAATACTTCAAGATTCCTTATCTGTCGCATCTGGACCTCCAATATTTCCTCCGTGTCTCTGGAATAGAGATCCCCTACAGAACATGGAAGCCATCGGGGAGGTACCAGCGATAGATCCTAATATTCACAGGGTTCTAGTCACTCAGGAGGCAGCCCTTGCTGCCTAGGGAGAGAGTGTTCATGACCTTCAGGTCTCTGAAAAAGCTCTGCACGAGCAGCTACACCTTCAGGTGGTCGCTCTGCGGGATCTGTCGGAAAATTTCCGAACTCTCTCTCTCAGGGCAGGCTCACCTTCTGTTGCACAAGCAATCACACATCCCAGTCCTCCCCCACTTCTACCTGATGCTAGGGAACCTAAGCTTCAGCTTCCACTGTGGTATAGCGAGGAGTCGAGAAAGTGTCAGGGGTATTTAACTCAGTGCCTAATTTTTTTTAAAATACAGCCCTCACGCTTCTATTCGCAAGAGTCCCGGGTAGCCTTCATTCTCTCTCCTAACCGGGAATGCTCTTGCATAGGCCGACCCACTTATCAGGGCTAATTCGCCCATCATGAACCACATAGATGGGCTTATGGCGGAGATAGTGTCAGTTTTCTATCAGGACGTTTCTGGCAAGGAGGCCGCCATGCGTCTGACCCGTTTTCGTCAGGCCTCCAACACCGTGGCCGCTTTTTCTATCACATTTCGTGCTCTTGCGGGGGTGACAGGATGGGCCGATGAGCCTCTTAGTGCACTGTTTCTCAAGACGATCTCGCTGGTCTCGAACCACCCGCTACGCTTGGTGCCCTGGTGTCCCCCGCCATTCGTTTAGACAACCGCTTTAGAGAGCGAAAGAAAGAGAAGGTTTCTAAAAGTTTTAAATATCGCCCAGCTAGTTACCCTTCTTCCGCCACGTCAGCACTGTCTCCTATTGAGCAGGAGAAGCCCATGCAGGTCGATGGGTCCTCCATGCGCGTAACAGGGGACGCTAAGTCTCGTGAATTGTGGTGTAGGCACTGCAAGAGGCGGGGTCACTTAAAGGACCAGTGTCCCAAGCTTTCAGGTAAAAGAGGGGTCTCGCTAGGGGAACCGAGTCGCCTAGCGGGACTGCATTACAATTACCCTCTGACCCTCCTGCCAGTTAATTTACGCTGGAATGATTGCCAGCTCCACTGCAACGCTTTTATTGACTCAGGGGCAGTTTTATCGATTCCGTTTGGGCTAAATCCCACAAAATTTCCACCCACCCTTTGCCTCTTCCTCGTCTTGTTACGGCGCTGAACGGGTGCCTGTTGGGCACAGGCACCATCTCCCGCGTTACCTCCGCCATACGCATGCGTGTTACGTATCAAGATCATACGGAGGAGATTCAGTTTTTTTTAGTTGAGTCCCTGGCTTACCCGCCATAACCCACATATTAATTGGGAGGGGTCCGGTTCCATCATTCGTCAGTGGGGTTCCCAATGCAAACGTCACTGTTCTTCCTCCAGTCCTTTTCTGTTGGGAGGAGGGGTTGAGGATTATTCCAAATTTTATTCAGAGTGATGAGGAGAATTACTCCGTCAAACAGGAGTCCTCTCATGTTTCCTCCGAGAACGGAGAGGAAAGTCTAGCCTGGGATCACTCTGCTGAGCAACCTCCTGCGTGGCAGGAGCGGACGTCCCGATTCAAAGATTGATTGGGAGATTCACTCTGTCTCAGACACTGAGGGTGCTGAAGTGGGAGGGGCGCTTGAATTCAAGCTGCCGACTAATGTTCCCAAACAGTATGCCGACCTCGCGGAGGCTTTTAGTAAGCCACGTTCAAACTCGCTGCCGCCTCACAGACCCTATGACTGTGCCATAGAGCTATACCCAGGCACTATTCCCTCTAGAGGGTCTTCTTTATTCCCTGTCCATTCCCGTGAGCGCAGCTATGCGTGAATACATTGAGGAGGCTTTGGCTAATGGGTTTATTAGACCTTCCACCTCGTCTGCAGGGGCGGTTTTTTTTGTTAAAAAGAAAGACGGAGGTCACAGACCCTGTATCGATTACAGGTCCCTTAATGACATCACAGTTAAGAACAGATATCCCCATCCCCTTATGAACTCCGCCTTCGAGCGTCTTCAGGGGGCATCTGTTTTCACAAAACTACTTACGTAACGCCTATAACCTCGTTTGCATTCGCGAGGGCGATGAGTGGAAGACAGCTTTTAACACACACAGCGGGCACTACGAATATCTCATCATGTCGTTCGGGCTCACTTGCGCCCCCTCTGTCTTCCAGGCGTTAATTAAGGACGTGCTGAGGGACATGCTGGAGAAATTATTCTTTGTTTATCTTGACGATATTTTTATATTTTCGCCCGATCTTCCCACACACGTCGGTCACGTTAGTCAGGTACTTTCTGCTCTTATCAAGGCCCAATTATTTGTTAAAGCAGAAAAGTGTGTTTTTCACACCGGCTCGGTTTAATTTTTGGGTTTTATCGTTGCGGAGGGTAAGGTACAGATGGATCTGGAGAAGGTTTCCGCTGTAAAGAATTGGCCCACGCCATCTTCCATAAAACAGGTGCAACGCTTTTTAGGTTTTGCTAATTTTTATCGCATTTTTATTCGCAATTTTAATGCGGTAGCAGCGCCCATTACTGCGCTTACTAAAAATAACCTCGTCGGCCAGTTCCAATGGAATTTTTAGGCGGAGGCAGCGTTCACTGATTTAAAAAAGAAATTCACTTCCGAGCCCATTCTAGTTACACCCAACCCCTCCCTTACTACTAGGCCCGTACTAGGCGCCGGAGCCATTCTGTCCCAACGCTCGCCACTTGACCACAAAATGCACCCCTGCATGTATTTCTCGTGTCCTAACATCGGCGGAAAGAAATTATGATGTAGGGGATTGAGAATTGCTTTCGGTCACATTGGCTCGAAGGAGCGGAACATCCGTTTACAGTATGGACAGACTATAAAAACCTGGAATATGTTCAGCTGGCTAAGAAGCGTAATTCACGACAAGCCCGGTGGGCGCTGTTTTTTTTTTTTACGATTCAATTTTATTATCACGTATCGCCCCGGATCTAAGAACGTAAAAAAGTTGAGGCAGCGGTTCAGAGAGCCTTGCGCTCGGACCCAGGCCCAGGTGGGGCACGTGCCTCCTCGTTTTAGGTTTTGGGTTCTCCAATGGGGCCACGCCTCCCAACTCATCGTACTAGGGATTTTTTCGACCTGTATTTTTTAACTCTACGTTTCTGGTGGCCCAGTCTGGAGAGGGACGTACGCTTGTTTGTCGCGGCTTTTACTTATACCCTTTACTTATACTTGGAGGGTCCAAGTCCCAGTAAAAATGAAAATCAATACGTTATGGAGCTGCGAGCAAAACTCCATACACTGGGGAGATTGTCACGCGAAAATTTGCTCGGGGCTCAGGAACGTCAGCAGAGGCACTATAATAAAGGAACTAAGCTACGGCAATTTTCACCGGGAGATAAAGTCCTGGTATTACTACCGACTTCCAACACAAAGTTACTCGCCAAGTGGCAAGGACCCTTCGTGGTCACACGACGAGTGGGGGAAGTCGATTATGAGGTGGAGTGGTCTGATAGAAAGGGGGCGAAACAGATTTATCACCTCAATCTATTAAAAGCATGGAAAGAGGTGATACCGGTCTCCCTGGTCTCGGTAGATCAGGAGAGAGATGAGCTGGGGCCGGAGGTTCCAAATTCTACCAATCAAACCTCCCCCCTTTCTGATAGCCATCTCTTACCGAATCAGAGAGCGGATTTTGCCTTGTTGCAAAAGCAGTTTGCTGATGTGTTTTCCCATCTACCAGGCCGCACTAATCTCATAAACCACCACATTGAGACAACTCCGGGGGTGACGGTGCGTTCGTGCCCCTACAGACTGCCTGAACATTAAAAAAAAATTGGTACAGGCAGAAATAAAGGCAATGCTGGAATTAGGGGTAATAGAAGAGTCTAACAGTGCGTGGAATAGCCCCATCGTGCTAGTGGGTAAGCCTGATGGATCTATTTGGTTCTGTGTAGACTATCGCAAGGTGAATGGAGTGTCACGGTTCGATGCCTATCCAATGCCTCGGGTCGACGAGCTCTTGGATCGGCTGGGCACAGCTAATTTTTTTTTCGACACTGGATTTAACCAAGGGCTACTGGCAGATTCCCTTGTCTCCAGAGTCCAAGGAAAAAATGGCTTTCTCCGCTCCGGACGGGTTGTACCAATTCCGGACACTTCCGTTTGGGTTATTCGGAGCCCCTGCCAATGTCTCATGGACAGGGTGCTGCGTCTGCAAGCGGCTTTCGCTGCAGCCTTTCTGGATGACATCATCATCCACAGTAACAGCTGGGCTCAGCATGTGCGGCATGTGGGGGCGGTGCTGGAGTCCCTGAGACAGGTGGGACTCATGGCTAACCCAAAGAAGTGTGCGATTGGCAGAGCGGAGATACGGTATTTGGGGTACCACTTGGGAAGTGGACAGGTGCGGCCTCTAGTGGACAAAACCGCAGCGATTGCGACCTGTCCACGACCCAAGACAAAAAAAGAGGTGAGGAGGTTTTTGGGACTGGCCGGATACTACAGAAGAATTATTCCGGCTTTCTCTGAGCTGACTGACCAGTCCCCTAACCGACTTGACTCGGAAAGGTGCCTCAGATCCGGTCCAGTGGACGGAATTGTGTCGGCAGGCGTTTGAGAGGGTAAAGGAAGCTCTTTGTAGGAAACCGCTCTTGTTCACCCCTAACTTCTCTCTCCCCTTTAATTTGCAGACCGACGCATTGAACAGAGGGCTGGGGGCCGTTTTGACTCAGCAGGTGGAGGGGGTCGACCGACCAGTGCTGTACATTTGCAGGAAATTATCACAACGAGAAGCTAAGTACAGCACGGTCGAGAAGGAGTGTCTGGCCATTAGATAGGCGGTCGGGTCCCTCCGTTATTATCTACTGGGTCGCACATTCACCCTCTGCTCAGACCATGCTCCCCTCCAATGGCTTTACCGCATGAAAGATACCAATGCTCGAATCACTCGTTGGTATCTGGCTTTACAGCCTTTTAATTTCAAGGTGGTTCATAGGCCGGGAGCGCAGATGGTGGTGGCTGATTTTCTCTCCCGTCCGGTGGAGGAGGAGGGGGGGAGGGGGGGGGTGAGTTGAGCATTGGCCGGATGGCTTCCCAGCCTAAGTCGGGCAGTGGAGGTATGTGGTAGCGGGGTGTGGTTTTAGGCACAGCCGGAGAGAGAGTGAACTCGCATGGTTTATGGAACCGGCACAGCTGTCGGCAATCAGGCAATTGGTGACGATTGATTGTATGATTGTTTGTATCAATTAACCAATTGCCTTGATTGTTCAACAGTGAGCCTGAGATCCTTGAAAAGGAGCCCTCCGGGAGTTAAGTGGGAGAAGACTGATGACAGGAGGTCTGTCTGAATGTGTTTTGTGTTCTGTAAAAACCAAAATAACGAAAATAAACTAAAATAAAAACCCGTTCTCCTTCAACCATTATTGGTTATTCCCACGAGTACTGTAGCTCAGTTCGCCACAATGGTCTATAGAAATGATTGCACTAGGAAAATACTTATGCATACAATTTTTTTTTTAAATCGACATTTTTTTATTTATGATTATGTATTATTATTCAGGGTGGGTTGTGGGGGTTTTGTTTCAAGGGTTTGATGATGTCATTTTATTGGTGGTTGTTGTAAATGTTGGTAAATGGTTTTGTGACGGTTGTAAATTGTTTTTATGGAAGGCCTTGTTGTTTAGGGGAACATTTTTATATATTTATTAAATGTACTTTTTATTAGAAAAACATAGTGAAAAAGTAATGGTGTATAAATGTTATATGTAAATGCTTGTTAGAACCCCAGAAGGAAAAAAAACTTGAATGACAACATAGACAGGGGACTTAGAAAATTTTTCGGGGTCCGTGAATTCGCAATACTGTGCAAAATAGCCAAACTGAATAGGTCCAAAATGCAAGATACAGAGCTTAAAAGAACGCCTATAGGCTGATAAAGAAAGACTATGAAGAATGAATTTAAATAAACAAATATGTTACATTTTAAAGAATTAAAATGAAAATACGAAAAGTTTTTGGCGTTGCGGGGTTCCGTGGATACGCTAGAAGAGATAAGTACTCAGCACGTCGGCGGTTCATAATATGTATGACCATATGCTTCAGAGCAAAATTTGTATGTATCAAACAGGTATACGCCCCCAACATAAGCACATCCGGTTACGCGGAATTGACGGGCGTTTACACGGTCCAATGATAGCTTGTAAAGTTTGTGTCATGAATCGCTTGAGTGCTTTTAACAGCTGTGAGTCGGAACTGGTTTGGGTTTGAAGTCTGAGTGAAGCCAAACAACTGGAACATAAACGTGGGGGGGGAAAGCCATTTTGAAAGCCAGCAAATAGTTTAAGACGTTTTTAAAAAACCTAGAACATAAGTGTACAGTATACAAACACCACAAAATAGCGTTGAAAGAAAAATGACAAAGTGCTTTTTTCCAAGACAAAAGTAGCTAAACGTACAAGTCCTATTAAAACTAATTACACCAAGGCATTTTATAATGATTTATTTTTCACAACATTAAATTATTTTTTCAGTAGTTCTAATAGACATGTTTGGTATCGAATGGGTTGTAAAAAGATGGGGGTATTCAATTTAAACAGAGTTGCTCTATTATATGTCGCATATAATGTGTAAACGTAGTGGCTATTAAAAGCTTGTCTTCAATCGTAGAATTACAGGAGATGTAGGGGGTAATGTTTGAAAGGCTGTGAAAGCTGACGGCATAGCCAAAGGCTTCGCGGTTTGTATAAAAGACAGACCTTTTGCGCAGATATTTAGCAGAAGCAGGTATCGCAGCATTCACTTGTAAAAACTACAAGAAAATGGCGAACACGCAAATCTCAACACCCAATTCTCCAGAAGTTATGACGGATAACAGGACGGTGTTGCAAAGACCAAGGAAACCCTTTGCATCGATATCAAGACTTTGTGCAAACATTATTTACGAGGAGTGGGCCTGTCCAGGCTCCGACTATATCCATTGTGGGTATAAGATCCATACAGAAGCTGATGTACCAAAAATTACCATTTTTAACCTGTGTGAAGGCGAGTTGTTTGGTGAGAATACAGATGCTGTGATTTTTGAGCCTAAGGAATGGAGACTTTTCAAAAACTGCTACTGGGAAGTTATCGACAATGTACACCATTATAGCAGTTTTGTAAGTTGGCCTGGTGATTGCTCTGTGGTTTGTGTTTCAACCCTCAGAAGTGCTAATGAACAATACGCATCAAGCGACATTCCGGATGTCCAAATTGGTTTTCATTTTGAAGATCTGCATTTGTTGAACATAGGTATTGAACAAGCCGAGGACTTTGTGAAAACGAATCTGCGTGCAAGATTTGCCGCCACAAAGTTCTTGGAGGAAGATAAGGAAAACATACCCCCACCAACACCATGTGTCTCTGATGATGAAGATTGTACGCCAAACTTTGTGTAATTAACTTTACAATATGTATAAGCTAAAATTGTTTCAAAAAGTGTTTTCGGTTATACGTTTGTTTGTGTGTGTGTGTGTGTGTATATATATATATCGCTATTATATTTGTATACATAATGTAGTGCTGTTATTTTTGATTGTTTTGTGAACTTTAAAATAAAAAAGCCTTTCTTTTAGATACTATTTAAAGTATTGCTTCATCATTGTTATATTAACCATTCAAACATGTTAAATTCAAATCACGCCCCAAACATGAAGGCCCAATCAACACCCGTTCATAACTCTAAGGTTTCAAGGCGTGGTTATAAGCTTGAGGAGGTCTTTAAAAGACACGCTGTAAAAGACTGATTTCATACAGCCGGTACAAACCTCTTGATCAACATGTCTCAGGACTTAGACAAAATGTATGCACCCCTACAGGTGTCAGAGTGATCAGAATCTTGGTAGACTGAGTATACAGCTCACAATGACATACCGGCTACAGGGCCGTGGCTCGATGTCGAAACGAATGCCGAACTGAAGGCTGTGGACAATGAGTTATACGAGGGTTAATTCGAAATACAAAAATCTGAAACAGACGGTTGTCTAACAACGCCAATGGTTAAGCTTTTGAAAGCCATCATAGCAGGACTTCTGGACTGTGCTATTGAACAGCAGCTTAAAAGCGAGTGCCAAGGCTGTGAAGTTGACCATCCAAGTCAGCTTAGACATAGCTGCTTATATGAGACGGACTCGCACTATTTTGCATATCACTTTGACAAATTCCTTGCAAAAGTGAAGAAACCGTGGTTAAGTCCTCTGCTTGTCAAAGCCATGCTGTGATGATACAGGGGTCTGTTGATACGCTTACTGCAGAAATTCGCGAGGAGCCAAACATTCGTGACAAGTTGCATGAAATCCTGAGTGTGGACCTCGAACCGGCC
>JAKUDI010001453.1:0-56600 GCA_022702515.1 Ilyophis sp. 1 JC-2022
AATATTTTGTGAACATTCTATTCCATTCTATTTATTAACATGCGTTGCAAAAATGTTTGTGGTGTGATAATCAGATACCTAAACTTTATTTACCATTGTAAACAGGATAACTGGGGCTTTCAATTGATATAAAAAACAATAGGATTACTTAATGGCAATATCATCAATTATGGAAAGACATTCAACAACTAAATTTATAAAATGTTCTAAAATGTTCTAAATGGCTATTTTCTAATGAGAAACCTACATTTTTACCCATTTCATGTTTAAGATATAGGAAAACCTAGAGTGTATGGTATCTTCACCATTTTGTGAGTGAAATATAATAAAAATCAGAATAGAGCCATCATCTACCGTTCAAAAGTTATAATCACTTCAGTTATGGGTGCAAAAAGGGTTAAAAAACGCTTTAGAATGTTGGTTTATTGACAATATGATGTGCATATGCAAAAATGTTTATGGATTGATCATATTACATCACAACCCCTAACCTTAAAATACTATTTTAAACAGGATAACTGGGGCTTTCCATATATATATCCATTAATATACAATAATATGCTTACTTTAACACAATATCATCAATTATTGAAACAATTCACAAAATAAATAATCATACAAAACTTTCTAAATGGCTATTCTCCATGCGAAACCTAGGTTTTTAAACATTTCATGTTCAAGATCGAGGGAGACATACTGTGTGGTATCTTCACTATTTTGGAAGTGATATAGAGTACAAATCAGAAGAGATGTATCTTCTACTGCTCAAAAGTTATAACCGCTTCAGTGATGGGTAAGAAAAGGCTAAAAAAACGCTTTAGAATGTTAGGTTCATTGAAAATATGACGTGCGTATGGAAAACTGTTTGAGGTGTGATCATATTATGTCACACCCCTAAAGATAATATACCATTTTAAACAGGATAACTGGGGCTTTCCATATATATCCATTAATATACAATAATATGCTTACTTTAACACAATATCATCAATTATTGAAACAATTCACAAAATAAATAATCATACAAAACTTTCTAAATGGCTATTCTCCATGCGAAACCTAGGTTTTTAAACATTTCATGTTCAGGATCGAGGGAGACATACTGTGTGCTATCTTCACTATTTTGGAAGTGATATAGAGTACAAATCAGAAGAGATGTATCTTCTACTGCTCAAAAGTTATAACCACTTAGTGATGTATGGGAAAAGGCTAAAAAAAACATTTTTATTAGAATTTTAGGTTCATTGACATTTCACATTACCACTTATCCATTATCCTAATCGGCCACTTGAGTATGTGTGTGTGTATATATATATATATATATATATATCATCCATCAACCCGCTTATTCCTATTCAGGGTACGGGGGTGCTGGAGCCTATCCCAGCATGCATTGGGCGAGAGGCAGGAATACACCCTGGACAGGCCGCCAATCCATCACAGAGCACTCACCATTCACTCACTCATTCATACCTATGGGCAATTTAGAGTCTCCAATTAGCCTAACCTGCATGTTTTTGGACTGTGGGAGGAAACCGGAGTACCCGGAGGAAACCCACGCTGACACGGGGAGAACATGCAAACTCCACACAGAAAGGCCCTCGGCCGGGATTCGAACTCGGTACCTTCTTGCTGTAAGGCGACAGTGCTAACCACTGTACCACCGTGCCGCCTATATATACATATATATATATATATATATGCAAAATTGAAAGACACAAACACTGAAATATACAATTTATGGGTTCAATGAAACACACTTTATTTTAACAAAAATGTTAACAAATGTTTAACATAGTGAATGGATGAACTAAGTAAATGGATAACATTGCAAAACAAATAAAAACAAGATACAACCCATGGCAAATATCAGTTTAGATGCCTGTAAAATTAATACATTGGATTTATTTACAGTAAAATCATTAATGTTTAGTACAGGTACAGCAGACAAATCTATGGTCAAGCATAAATACCTTAAATATATTCAAGAATCAAGAAGATAACAGTAAGTGCATGTCGTGCTCTGCAATGACCCTCAGCACCATCCTTCTCTTCAGGGACTGTATAGATGGCTAAATGTCCATCCTTTGCTGCAATACATAAATATGTAATCATTTACCATTTCATTAATCCATAACATATCATATAAAACCATTTCTGAGTCATTGAAGGGCTGTATACTTACAATAATAACATTTTTACAGCAAACGATTTATGCTTATGTCAGGAATAGATAAAATAGCTATTCTGGACACAAGCATAATGTCCATCCATCACTGTAATAGATAAATAATATTATCAGTTGCCATTTCATTAATCCATAACATATAGAACCATTTCTGAGTCATTAAAGAGCTGTATAGTGAGAATTACATTTTACAGAAAACACTTTATGCTCCAGAATAACGTTAGATAAAAAGCTCAACAATATCACAAGTTAGACTACTTGGCATAATGTCCATCAATGTAAAATAACGTTTTGAATGAACAGACATAAATCATCAGTGACATTGGCTCAACTGGATGATGTATTTTTGTCATATGTGTCTAAACAGGCTTATCTTACTCATGTCAGAAACGTGAGTCCAAAAAAAAAATACTGCCGTTCAGTTCCTTCTCCATTTTAGACAGGGCAATTAGTTACCTTCAGATTTAGGCATAACATTATGTTAAAACACTAGCTAGATCATTAGTACTTGCTATTGATAAGACTAATAGTTGAGTTATACTCAACTATTCAACTTTTAGAAAGCTAGCCAGACTGACAGAAGAGCTAACGTTAAAAGTTACCAAAACAAAGGACAAAGGACTTCGCGCCGAGACACAGCTCGCAGCTAGACTAACGCTACTGGTTTTAGCTTTAGTTAGCCATTATTTAGTTATCAAAGTCTACACTAAATACGAACAATATCTAATGTTATCACTTCACTTATTCATTATATGACAGACTTTTTCACAATTTCATCTCGAAACGAGCTGGGAAAATAACACAGCGGGTCCTTGAAGCTTCAGAAACGTGAGTCCAAAAAAAAAAAAAAAAAAAAACTTTCAGTTCCCTTCTCCATTTTAGACAGGGCAATTAGTAACCTTCAGATTTAGGCATAACGTTATGTTAAAACACTAGCTAGATAATTAGTACTTGCTATTGATAAGACTAATAGTTGAGTATAACTCAACTATTCAACTTTTAGAAAGCTAGCCATTTTAGACAGCAGAGCTAACGTTAAAAGTTACCAGGACAAAGGACTTGTGTTTGCGCCGAGACACAGAGCTCGCTGCTAGACTACGTTACTGGTTTTAGCTTTAGTTAGCTATTATTTAGTTATCAAAGTCTACACTAAATACGAAAAATATCTAACGTTATCACTTCACTTATTCATTATATGACAGACTTTTTCACAATTTCATCTCGAAACGAGTTGGGGGAAGAATAACACTTGAAGAAAACGTGATCGCTTTTACACGAATGTTCATGTTTTTGTTAGAATTCTAAATGATAATCTGAGAAAGTCTGCGGTACAAAAACATGATTTTATTCAAAATAAAACCGTTTCTGAAGTAATATTTATGGTTAATTATTATCTTTAAATGCTTTTTTACCTACCTAGCTTATTGTGGTTTCTTCAGTCGCCGTCAAGTCTTCAAACGATGGTCTCTTTTCCGATGTGGTAACTTCGTCCGCGGGTGGCAAATGGAGACTTCCGTGTTTTAGGGGCGCTTTTATATAGCGGTCAAGAAAGCAATCCCCGCCCACTAAGCTCACCAACCAGTTAGATGTCATTGTAGCTTATTTTGTCATCTTTAATGAGCATTTTTCCAAAAAAAAATCCGTGATTGGACGGCAGAGATATTAAACGTCACACCATCGGAATAATTAATCCGAAATTAGAGCGGTCCGGCTGGAAAGGGTTAATTGTCCTTTATTAAGGAAGAAGAGAAGCAAATGTTTCACACATTGTTATAAAATCTATTTCCTTCTGAATTGCTCAGTAAAATGGGCTGTTCTAAACATTGCTCGGAGGAACAACGTACGTTGATTAAAAAGTTGATTGGAGAGGGGAAAACGTATAAAGAAGTGCAGCAAATTATAGGATGCTCAGCTAAAAAGATCTCAAATGCTTTAAAATGGCAACAAAAACCCAAAACACGTGGAAGAAAACGAGCAACTACTATTAAATCGGATCGAAGAATAGTCAGAATGGCAAAGATTCAGCCAATCATCACCTCCAGAAAGATCTTGATGCAAGATACATAGACAGCTTTGTTTCAGTCCATAATATGTTTGCGAAACTGCCTGCAGAATGCCTTCTAATGTCCAGTTGTAGGGCCAATTCCAGCTATCGTTTACGAGGCAACGAGAGGTCAGAGGAAAAAGGTTCTCAGGTGAATGATGAATTGTTTTATTGCACCCTCAAGGAAGTCGCCACCAGCTCCAAGGGTTTATGACTGATAATCAATTTTGCAGTCTTTATAAAGAAAAGCCTTTAACCATCACTCTGCTGCCAGAAATACAGTAGATATGGATGGATAACTTGAAGGGTTTCTTCTCCTGACTTATTTTTCCATAGAGTTCAATATGAAAATCTGTCAGGAGAAACAATCCTTAAAGTGATCCTTCCATATCTACTGTATTTCTGGCAGCAGAGTGATGGTTAAAGGCTTGTTTAATACATCAGACCCTTGATGACTTAGAGCCACTTAGCCAACCACGTGTTCTATATTGTTCCAGTGTAACTTACAGCTAAATCTTGTCTCACCCCCCAATTCCCATAGAGATCCATTCAAATGCAGAGCTGTTATAGTATCACTTGTAAGAGTACCAGAAAATAAGATATCAAGAGCCTTTTGATGTTGTTTGGTCACAGACATCATAAAGTCATGGCATGCAAAGGACATGCAACCAAATATAAAAAATATGGCTTTTCTACCACATTTAATTTAGCGTGTTCAATACTTTTTTCCTGTGTCATTTCACTTTATTGCACATAACCTTTTAAAAGAATTGGAACGTTACAATTTATTTAGCTGTGTAGTTTTATTGAGTTAATACCAATGTCTGGTAAAAATATCATGTGAATAGCTACATTGGAAATATGTTTGATAATAAAATTGTTGACATGTCCAATACTTATTTCCCCCATTGTAATTTAGCAAAAATGAAGTGCGCTTTTTCGCTCTTTATTTCAGAGCAGAGGTTTTCGTTTCTTTGTTTTACACTCAAACCTACGAGTGCTCTCACCCTAAGTTTTAGGGGTCTTTTGGTTTTTCTCCTTCCTTTCTTTTTGTTCGCTCCACAAACGGGAGTTAGATAAGCGTGACTGCTTATTTATTTTGTTTAACTCGGATATCGAGTTTCTCGTTTTTATCGCGAGGTTATTTGTGTTCTCCTTATTTTCCCCCGTCCACTACGGATTATTGTCCGTTTTAGTGGTGTTCATTTGAACACTTTAAGATTCTTCATCTATCGCATCTGGACCTCCAATATTTCCTCCGTGTCTCTGGCATAGAGATCCCCAACAATTAATGGTATTATTTTATGTTGTTGAGAGCATTGAAATGTACAAAAACTCTTGGTTTTGGACAACAAAACACATATGTCTGAATTTACATTGTAATGATTATAGCCAGGTTTTGGTGAGCCAGAGAGAGAGAGCTGCAATTATGTGCTCCTGCTAAACAAAAAACATTTTTAATCCTAAGTATAGTTAAATGCTTATAGAACACAAATTTAAATAGCTATATACTGCAGTTGAACTGTATTTCAACCAAATGAAGAGAGACATTTGAATTGTATACAAATTAAGAAAATTGGAAAGAGAAGAATACATCTTTTCACAACAAAAAAGAAGATCCAAGGAACATAATCAAAATAAGGCAAAAGACACCAAAAAGGACAAGTCAAGGAAAAGAAAGGACTGTAAACAAGAACAGAAGAATAATATATGCAGGAGAGAAAAACAGCACACAAAAAAAAAACGGAATAAAGACACTATCTATAGGAGCGCAAAAACAAAAGGTAGGCAAAGTACATTTACGTAAAAACCTAATTTAGTGCAGCCCTTAAAACTAATATTTAATAAAGGCCTAACTCCAAATATTTAAGGAAAAGTACTTCTGAAAGTTCTATTGAGTTTAGATTTCAGTTGAGAAGTTAAAAGTTTGCCAGAATCAGAGCTGGAAAATACCGTTACATTTGAATGGTTGCCATGGAGATCGTATACCCTGCAGATCTTAAACGGGCCCAGGCCAGAAAGGCCTATAAACTCACTCTGATAGGTAACAATGCTGAGTGCTTGTATGCAGACATGACCACACTGACAGACAAAAAGGTCAAAACCAACCTAATCTTACACACAGAACGCAAACGTGTGGAAGGCAGTTGTGTGTAAAAATTACCTTTTTATTAAGCGGAGAGGGATCTGTCACGGCAGCCAAATCACCATCCATGAGGATGCAGACCTTGATAGCCCCATACAGACTATCAATATATACAACAATGGCACTGTACTGATCCAAGGAAGTGAAGCCAGCTTCCACTCCTTTGAGGAAACATTTGCACAGCTAAAAAGTGAGGTAGAGAATGAGAAGGCCTCAGCAATTGACAGTGAGGAATCGGATGATGAGAAAGACACAGCGCCCCACAGACCCACACAGCATGCCTGACAGACCCTGATCCCCCACACTCAGTCCCCACACTCCACACCTCGCAGAGAGCCTCGCCCTGCTGGAATTGGAATTTGTTGAATTCAGAGAGCACACCCTGGCCAGGTTGTCTGAGTCCAGCTCCGTCCAGCAACTGAAAGATGACGTCACCCAGGAGCTGAGAACAGAGATCACTGCGCTGCAGCAAGACAACCAGGCCCTGAGAGAGCTCAGCTGGCTAAAATAAAGGAAGACACACTGCAGAGGGAGAGGGCCTTCACCAGAGAGCTGCAGGACCTGAGGGAGCACCTCCGGGAACACGCTACAACCCCCCGCTCCAAAAACACAAACACATACTGCACTCCCCCCCAAAACACGGTCTTCCCCCCTGACACTGACACACAGCCTCTGTCAGCCCTACATGAGCACTCTGACACCACCACATTACCTGTCACAGAGGAGAGTCAGACACACCCTACAAACACTGCTGCTGTTTCCAACACACAGCCCTGCCCAGACACACAGCCTCTATCTGACACATACTCTCCTTCCAGCAACAGGGCAGAGAAGCCCAAGCCACAGGTAGTCCTACTCATGGACTCAAATGGTAAGTTCCTGGAAGCTAAGAGGCTGTTCTCGGGTCAAGAAGTCCAGGCAATCCGTTGCAGCAGAATTGACCAAGGACCAGTATTCAGTCATAATTTAGGCTGAAAAGGGTATAAAATGGATTAGAGTCATGGAGACCACGCAAGTTAAAAATAAAAACTATTTTATAACAGGCAGGGAGGTCATTAGCCTAGAAATAGCAGTCAAGGTTGAAGAAAGGAAATAGAGAGAAAATATTTTATCTAGCCTGTTCAGCTACACACAGAACCAGAATATGCATGGTGTGGGAAGTAGGTTATAATCTTACCCATACTTGAATGACTATGGTACCACTACAGCACCAGGAGACCTGTTCTCCCATACTGGGAACTTGCACTCAGCCCTGAGCGAGACGCAGGGGTTCTGATTCTGAGACTCAAGCATACATACCACAGTGCTCGGAACACTGCAGCTCAGATCATATAAGCAATTGGAGCTAGAAAAAGGGTTGAAAAGAAAGATGCAGATGATGTGAAACATGGTAATTTATTAATGACAATAATCAGTTTGAACTGTGAGAGCAAATATGAGCACATTCAATACCTAGAGCTAAACATGGGATAACATGCTGCTAAGACAAAGAAACATGAACAGGTTCACCAACAAAGTATATAACACACTGATTCCGCACGGTGTGACTATGGTACCAGGAGAACTGTTAACCCCTTAGTGCAGATGGCATATTTGGTAAATCATGGGGGTACTCTGTTTAAGGCTTTATAACTCCAGGTGTGAGCATCACATAAACTTGGTAAATGGCTTAAATGAAACAAAACCAGTGTACCATTTTTTGTACAAACTTAGATTTGTTTATTTTCATAATTTAAGTCAAAATAAAGTTCCGGAAATGCAAGCAAAACTTTTCAAAAAAAAGCATAACAAAACATATTTCTTCAAAATACTGAGAGCTACATAAGTGAAACAGGTAAAACTCATAAACTCCTTGTCCACAAGCATTCAATAATCGCAGGGTGATATACAGAACTACTAAAGATCTATGACACGAAATGTAAGCAGTGTAGCCTGATGTACCCAGGGTCTCCAAACCTATCCAAATTGGCTAAAATGTGAATAGCTGTAAATCTTAAACTAATCATACATTTCAGTGCAAATCAACCGTTTTGACTCATTTAACTCACCTTTTTATCATTTTCATGTGGGAATTATTTTGGATCAGTACAGGGGGGTGGATATCTAGGTGTCCAATAACCTACCCAAAACCTCTCCGAGAAATTATTAAAAAGCCTTTTGTCCTTTATAAAGCATATACATTTTACCTTACGATCACTTAATGGATGAAAACATTGATATTGCACAGTTTCAGTTCAGTGTTTGATGCCAAGTGTGCCATTTTTTCACCATTATCCTTCATAAACTGCTTCATCCTGTGCGGTGCCTTCGTGGGCAACATGCACTCATCAATGGCACAGTCTTCAGTATGCTGTAAGGATCTGGTCCTGCAGTGGCTTCACTCTGAACAGTAGAGGGCACTGCTGGAGTGGCAGAGGTGGAGGGTCAAGCATGTTATAGGAACAAATTACATGATGCAGAAGCATTATAACACTGGTACACACAGCTAAATATGAAATCATTCACTCTTGTACTTCAGTAAACACTTTCTTCTGTATGCTACATTATGTTATATTTTGTTGCGTGCTCTAGGATGGCATTACTCTGTAGTGTGTTTCACAACTGTTGCTTATTTATTTTATTTATTTATTTTACATTCATCTTGCACACATCTGGACACAGTACATTTGAATACATATTTTCCATTCCCTAAGTGAAAAGCATCACCCATGGATATACTAATACCCCATAGAGTACATTATGCACAAAGAAATTACAATACAATAAAATAATATCGGAAAACACTACCAATGTTCTAGCTTCACGGCAAATCGAGGCATAAAATAAACTCCTAAAAAAAAGGTTGGAAACGTTATTTCGGTCGATTATTCCTCCCCTTTAATAATACCAATTGGTATTGTATTTTATATCGTTGGAAAGCCTGATTAGTCACCTTTACAACGAGGTACAACTTGTAAGGATCATGCATTCGTGGAATGAGCAACACAGCTAACCGTGTGGGTAGCGGCCCAAAAAAATGTGCCAAAATCCCCTGCAATATTCTTCTGTTGGTATTCACTCTCGTTTTGAGCTTCAAGTGCTGGCAGGTGTATGCCAGTCACAGGTGTGTGACTGGCACCTGATTGGCACCGAGGAATGGGATGCCATCCCACAGCAGTGTGTGACCAGGCTGGTGACCAGCATGAGGAGGAGGTGCCAAGCTGTTGTGGCTGCGTATGGATCTTCCACACGCTACTGAGGTCCCTGACAGTGTAAAATGAATAAAGTGTAAAAATGGCCAATATGTGTTGTTTTTTCCTTATTACTGTGGGAGAGTGCAATCATCCAGTCCACCAAGCAACTCAAAACGAGAGTGAATACCAACAGAAGAATATTGCAGGGGATTTAGGCACATTTTTTTGGGCCGCTACCCACACGGTTAGCTGTGTTGCTCATTCCACGAATGCACGATCAAGTTGTACCTCGTTGTAAAGGTGACTAATCAGGCTTTCCAACGATATAAAATACAATACCAATTGGTATTATTAAAGGGGAGGAATAATCGACCGAAATAACGTTTCCGAACTTTTTTTGAGGAGTTTATAACGTACGACTGAGCAACCAAACAGAACAGCGCTAAAATACTCAATTTCATTGTGAATGCTATGAATTCTAACAAAGCAGGCCACCACGAGCCACTACGGGAACGGCACGAACACAATAGTATCAATACATTACAGTTATTTGGCAGACGCGTTTATCCAAAGCGACGTACAATAAGTGCATATTGAAGGTCATAGACACAATCTACGAAGCAAAGTCACGAAAGCGCTACTTTCTCACAACGTAGAAGCTATCGCTAGTCATCAACCGAATACAGTCAGCTATACATTCTAAGCTATGAGATAGCTAAACCAAATAGAAAATAAAAAATAAACGGAAAGAACGTACTATATAATTTGCCTTATACATGTAGTTATTCAAGGTGGAGTCTGAAAAAGTGTGTTTTCAAATATGTTCAGCATTATTAGCAGGCTAACAGTGGTCTATTACGACCGATGCAAATACAAAAATAACGAAAATATAGCATGCAGTGGAAAAACGAATGTATATAATCAAAATATTACAAGCAGTAATACTTACATGTCGAGGAGGATATCTTCCCCATATTGATAGGCACCTCTTCCACAGAATCTATGCTACAGGGATTAGAAGAATCTCTGTTGTTGTCCTCTTCTGACCGACTTCGGGTGAAAACTACTAAAAAGTCACTTCAAAGTTGCGCGCAGTTTTATTGCGTAATACCAAATGCGTCATACCAAATGCGTCAAACCAAATGCGTCATCTGCGCATGTCTGCGTAAAATTGTCGTGATATAACAAGTATTGCAGTTACGCTCGCCCTTAAATAGTTAATCCAAGCTTTCAATTACACATGTAAATTACTTTTGGGAAGCTTGTCGTGCCTTCTATTGGATAAAACAATTGTCGATCAAACCAGAATAAAATTGAAAGCGTCACGACTGTGCAATCAGGAAGGGGGGGTTACGCAGAGCTAGTTTCGTTTGTCTAATAGTGTTCCAATGCGCTGTGTATTTTTCAAACGGATTGTCCAAGACAATAAATGACCACGGAATCTTGAAAGGGACATATCTACGCTTAAATCCACGGGAGGATTGCACACGAATTCCATATTTAATAGCAGATATTGATAGTAGAATGGCATTGTATGATTTCACTTGTTTATGTCGGTATTGATTGAGCAGCGATTTGCACCGCTGTATTTGCATACGGTCGGGCTATTGGTGGGTTTATCTGGTTGCTGGACGGAATTCTGATACTATATGATGAATACATATATTTATGAACTCCCAACATAGACGCTATTGCCCACTATGTCACGCATGGGTAGGTATAGGCTGGGTGGGGAGTGCTTGTTAAATGGACTTGCTACGGAAAGATAGTGACACTTAGAAACTACGCATTGGCCAGAAATCGTCGCGAATCGTCTACCAATAAAGTTAAAATACCGCGTTTGGGTTTTCCACTAATAGTTTGGCTGCAGGAGCAACGCGTGTCTCAGTTGCGTAAAACTGTCGACACGGTCAACCACAAACTCCTGATCTCCACACTTTCTGAGATGGGTATTTCTGGGACTGCCCTCTCCTGGTTTGTATCGTACCTCACGGCTAGATCCTACCAAGTCTCTTGGAAGGGTTCTGTCTCTGCACCCCATCCCCTGTCCACAGGAGTCCCACAGGAATCTGTACTGGGTCCTCTGCTGTTCTCCATTTACACAAAGTCTCTTGGTTCAATAATCAATTCACATAGCTTCTCATACCATAGTTATGCTGACGATACTCAACTCTTCCTCTCTTTCCCTCCCTCTACCCAACAGGTGAAGGAGAGGATATCTGCTTGTCTGGCTGACATCTCTGAGTGGATGACTACCCATCACCTGAAGCTCAACCTCGACAAGACAGAGCTCCTCTTCATGCCATACAAGATCTCCCCACTACTTGACCTCTCCATCACCGTTGACAGGACCATGGTGGCTGCATCCCGCTCTGCAAAGAACCTGGGGGTGGTCCTAGACGACCATCTGGACTACAAAGACCACATCAGGGCGACGGCACAGTCCTGCAGGTTCCTCCTGTACAACATCAGGAGGATTCGACCGTACCTGACCACCTACTCCACCCAGCTTCTGGTCCAGGCTATGGTCACCTCACGCCTGGACTACTGTAACTCCCTGCTCGCAAGCTTACCAGCCTGCGCCATCCTGCCTCTTCAACTCATCCAGAACGCAGCTGCCCGGCTTGTGTTCAACCTCCCGAAATTTTCACGTCACTCCCCTGTTGAGGTCACTCCACTGGCTGCCAGTTGCAGCCAGGATCAGGTTCAAAGTTCTGACCCTGGCCTACACTGCAGCCAATAGGACAGGCCCCGTCTACCTGCAAGACTTGATCCAGAACTATGTTCCTGCTCAAGCACTTCGCTCATCTACAGCAGGGCGACTCGCACTTCCCCCCTCCGTGTCAATGGCACTCGCTCGTCCCGACTGCGGAGCTTTTCCACCCTAGCTCCCCAGTGGTGGAACGAACTTCCCATTCCCCTACGTTCTATACCAACCCAGCCTGCTTTCCGTCGTGGCCTGAAAACACACCTTTTCAGACTACAACTGGACTAATACTTATCTAGAACCTCATGGTATTTGTTCTTGCTGAACTGTGTATTCAAGTTTATAATATTTAGAATAGAATTGTAGTAGAGCTGATTTACCCAGTTTACTGTAAACTGCATCCAATGTTCATTACTAGGGATAGCTGCTCCTTTATGGGAAGAATGTGCTTTCTTATCTGTTCTGTAGTTACTTCGATGACGTTTCTGTATGCACTTACTGTATGTCGCTTTGGATAAAAGCGTCTGCTGAATGAATGTAATGTAATGTAATATCAGGTGAGGTCCCGGTGATGGCCACTCTATGTTCCAGATATGGACAAGCGCATCCCTGATAACTTATACAATCCTCCTTTCTTTCACATTTTTTATTCTTCCCCCTCCTATACTTTCACACTTCAATTAGTATTAATCTCGGTTCACCACATTTATATCATCCACAAGTATTTACATGCACATACATATGATGCAAGATACATATACAGCTTTGTTTCAGTCCATAATATGTTTGCGAAACTGCTTGCCTTCTAATGTCCAGTTGTAGGGTCAATTCCAGCTGATGTTTACAAGGCCATGAGAGGTCAGAGGAAAAAGGTTCTTAGACCACCTAGTGAATTGTTTTATTGCACCCTCAAGGAAGTCGCCACCAGCTCCAAGGGTTTATGACTGATTATTCATTTTTCAGTCTTACACCTTCCATCCATATTCAACCCTATCATACAAATATTTTCTCACCAGTTTTATCCTCATTGCCTTCTATTAGTTTACGCCCCCCCTCCTTATAATCACCTATCAAAGTTCTTGTAGAAATTCTTACCCCTTTACCCCTCCATATAAATCTAATTATAGCCTCGTTAATTCATTTAAAACCCATTCAGGTAAATCGACTACTCCCAGAGTATATATGAATTTAGACAATAACAATGCGTTAACCACTATAATCCTCCCTCATTTTCAGATCCCTCTGTCCAAAAATTCTATGTCTGTTTAAACTTATTTAGAATTCCTGTCCATGTTGTGTCCCTAGCTGATCTACTGTTTGACCCAATATGTACTCCTAATATTTTAATATTCTCATTGGACATTTTGAATGGAATGCTGCATTGCTGATTACTGACTTTACCTACAAACATTATTTCTGACTTCTCTATGTTGACCTTCGCCCCTGATGCTCTCCCATACAGCTCGATGAGTTCCAGGATTTTTTTAATGCTACTTGTGTCTCTTACTGTGAATGTTGTATCATCAGCATACTGATGTATTAAACTGCTACTACCACATGGAATCTGGATGCCTTTTATAGGTTGGTCTGCTTTGACTAGTGTTGCTAATGGTTTATATACTATATATATATATAGCAGTGCTGAGAGTAGACAGCCCTGGTGTACTGACCTCTCCAGTGGAAAGCAATCGGTGACTGCTCCATTTACCTTAACACAACTTTGTGCATTTTTATATAATAACTCTATCCAATGAATTACCCTATTCCTGAACCCAAACATCCTCATTAGTATTACCCCTCCCTCATCATCACTATTCAAATATTGCCACACATCCCGTATTGTCGAGATTGTATCGGATATTTCTCTCCCCGGAATACTGTATGCCTGCGTTGGTGATATGATTGATGTCACTGTTTTTATTCTGTTTGATAATACTTTGGCTAAAATCTTATAATCAATATTTAATAAACTTATTGGTCAAAAATTTTCCAACTTTAATTTCCTGCCTTTATTTTTATACAAAATTGTCAACATTCCTGTTGCCATTGATTCTGGTATTACCTGCTGACCTTCCATAAATGTATATACTCTCAATAAAATTGGTGATATCTGCAAATGCTTAAAAAAATTCACTTGCTCAGCCATCTGTTCCAGGGATTTTTTTGCCTGCAATTGTTTAATTGCTGCTTTTATTTCTTCTAGTGAAATATCTGCATCACATACCATTTTTCTCCTCGACAGATATCTTGGCAGCTACTGTCGCTAATACGTGTCTTACACATACTGGATCAGTATTTACTTTCCTAAATTAATTCTGATAAAACCCTTCTACATCTTCCAGTATTTCAACATAGTCACATTTTTTCACCCTTTTCATTTTATAACTCTCTAATATAATTTTTCTGTTTTTTTATTTTCCATGCCTAAGAAGAATGATGTACATTTCTCTCCCTCCACTGCATATTTTGCCCTACTCCTAATCACTGCACCCTCACATTTTTGTTTCGTAAGACTACTCAAATCATTTAAAATTTTAAATATTCAATCAAATTATGATTTGGATTTACATAGATTTTTTCCGCTTCACTTTTTTGTTAATTCTTTTTGCTTTTTCATGAAATGCCTTTTTTTTTGCATCCCGTAAACTCTCCTTTCAACACCTCCCACCAGGCACAGACATTGTCCCTAAATAAAGGATTTTCCATTACCTCTTTAACTACTTAGTGCAGATAGTCTATTTTGGCTCGCCTGCGAGACAGTTTTACGCAACTGAGACACGCGTTGCTCCTGCAGCCAAACTATTAGTGGAAAACCCAAACGCGGTATTTTAACTTTATTGGTAGACGATTCGCGACGATTTCTGGCCAATGCGTAGTTTCTAAGTGTCACTATCTTTCCGTAGCAAGTCCATTTAACAAGCACTCCCCACCCAGCCTATACCTACCCATGCGTGACATAGTGGGCAATAGCGTCTATGTTGGAGTTCATAAATATATGTATTCATCATATAATATTAGAATACCGTCATAGCAACCAGATAAACCCACCTTATGCAAATGCAGCGGTGCAAATCGCTGCTCAATCAATACCTACATAAACAAGTGGAATCATTCTCTAATCATACAATGCCATTCTACTATCAATATCTGCGATTAAATATGGAATTCATGTGCAATCCTACCATGGATTTAAGCGTAGATATGTCCCTTTCAAGATTCCGTGGTCATTTATTGTCTTGGACAATCCGTTTGAAGAATACACAGCGCATTGGAACACTATTATACAAACGAAACTAGCTCTGCGTAACACTTACTTCCTGATTGCCCAGTCGTGACGCTTTCAATTTTATTCTGGTTTGATCGACGATGGTTTTATCCAATAGAAGGCACGATAAACTTCCCCAAAAGTAAGTTACATGTGTACTTGAAAGCTTGGATTAACTATTTAAGGGCGAGCGTAACTGCAATACTTGTTATATCGCGACAATTTTACGCTGGCATGCGCAGATGACGCATTTGGTTTGACGCTATAAAACTGCGCGCACCGCCACCTTTGAAGTGACTAGTTTCCCCCCGAAATCGATCAGAAGAGGACAGCAACAGAGAATCTTCTAATCCCTGTAGCATAGATTCTGTGGAAGAGGTGCCTATCAATATGGGGAAGATATCCTCCTCGACATGTAAGTATTACTGCTTGTAATATTTTGATTATATACATTCGTTTTTCCACTGCGTGCTATATTGTCGTTATGTTTGTATTTGCATCGGTCGTAATAGACCACTGTTAGCCTGCTAATAATGCTGAACATATGTGAAAACACACTTTTTCAGACTCCACCTTGAATAACTACATGTATAAGGTAAATTATATAGTACGTTCTTTCGGTTTATTTTTTATTTGGTTTAGCTATCTCATTGCTTAGAATGTATAGCTGACTGTATTCTGTTCAGTACTAGCGATAGCTTCTACGTTGCGAGAAAGTAGCGCTGTCTTGACTTTGCTTCGTAGATTGTGTCTATGACCTTCAATATGCACTTATTGTACGTCGCTTTGGATAAACGCGTCTGCCAAATAACTAATGTAATGTAATGCATTGATGCCATGTGTTCGTGCCGTTCGCGTAGTGGCTCGTGGTGGCCTGCTTTGTTAGAATTCATAGCATTCACAATGAAATAGAGTATTTTAGCGCTGTTCTGTTTGGTTGCTCAGTCGTACGTTATTTTTTATGCCTCGATTTGCCGTGAAGCTAGAACATTGGTAGTGTTTTCCGATATTATTTTATTGTATTGTAATTTCTTTGTGCATAATGTACTCTATGGGGTATTAGTATCTCCATGGGTGATGCTTTTCACTTAGGGAATGGAAAATATGTATTCAAATTTACTGTCCAGATGTGTGCAAGATGAATGTAAAAAAATAAAAATAAAAAAGCAACAGTTGTGAAACACACTACAGAGTAATGCCATCCTAGAGCACGCAACAAAAAATAACATAATGTAGCATACAGAATAAAGTGTTTACTGAAGTACAAGAGTGAATGATTTCATATTTAGCTGTGTGTACCACAGTGTTATAATGCTTCTGCATTATGTAATTTGTTCCTATAACATGCTTGACCCTCCACCTCTGCCACTCCAGCAGTGCCCTCTACTGTTCAGAGTGAAGCCACTGCAGGACCAGATCCTTGGCGCATACTGAAGACCGTGCCATTGATGAGTGCATCTTGGCCATGAAGGCACGGCACAGGATGAAGCAGTATATGAAGGATAATGGTGAAAAAATGGCCCACTAGGCATCAAACACTGAACTGAAACTGTGCTATATCAATGTTTTCATCCATTAAGTTATCGTAAGGGATAATGTATATGCTTTATAAAGGACAAAAGGCTTTTTAATAATTTCTCGGAGAGGTTTTGGGTAGGTTATTGGACACCTAGATATCCACCCCCCTGTACTGATCCAAAATAATTCCCACATGAAAATGATAAAAAGGTGAGTTAAATTAGTCAAAACGGTTGATTTGCACTGCAATGTATGATTAGTTTAAGATTTACAGCTATTCACATTTTAGCCAATTTGGATAGGTTTGGAGACCCTGGGTACACCTGGCTACACTGCTTATATTTTGTGTCATAGAGCTTTAGTAGTTCTGTATATCACCCTGCGATTATTGAATGCTTGTGGACAAGGAGTTTATGATCCAGGAAATGTGTAGTTTTACCTGTTTCACTTATGTAGCTCTCAGTATTTTGAAGAAATATATATTGTTTAGAATTTTTAGCAAAGTTTTGCTTGCATTTCCGGCACTTTATTTTGACCTTAAATTATGAAAATAAACAAATCTAAGTTTGTACAAAAAATGGTACACCGGTTTTGTTTCATTTAAGCCATTTACCAAGTTTATGTGATGCTCACACCTGGAGTTATAAAGCCTTAAACAGAGTACCCCCATGATTTACCAAATATGCCATCTGCACTAAGGGGTTAATGCAGGAAATAATCATAATAATGCAGGAAATAATCTCTTATACTCCTCCTCCTCTACCAAGCTTGAGTTCAGACACCATACCACCCCCCTTCTTTCCTCACAACACAAAGTTTCACTTTCATAGAGGCGTGAACACTCACTTTTTTTCCAAAAAACCACCTGCTTCTTAGAGAATTCCCTTGTTTTAGGGTTTTGTGCTCTCCAACAATAAACAAAATTATTCTCTTTCATATTATCTAAGTTTTCAGTTTCCTTGAGGAGTAATATTTAAAAGGTTCTGGATTTATCATATCCAACCTAGTGTACTTTATATTAAAATCACCAACCAACATACAATTTCCACTACACTGCTGTTTTAATCCAGATAAGAAAATTCTCCTATCAATCTCAACATTGGGAGCATAAATATTAAATAGATTAACCACCACATTATCAAGATTAAATTCTATCCCGATCACTCTCCCATCATTATCCCTATATATTTCTTTCATATTATTTAACTTGTTTTTTTGCCAAAATAGCTACACCACATGATCTTAAATTCCCATGATTAGCAAAAACTTGTCCTTTCCAGTGTTTTTGTACAGTCTCCATAATATCATCTGTCCAATAAGTCTCTTGCAGGCATAAAATGTCTCCTTTTAATGCAAACAATACTTGCTGTAGTTTAACAGAGTCTCTCAGTCCGTTTGCTTTGAAGGATATGATTTGCATGATAGGGAAAAAGAGCTTTAATCAAATACATTTTAAGGTATTTTTCTTTCATACTTACATCCGCTTTTCTTTTCCTCTTCCCCCTCTGCCCTGGAGCGCATCCGTGTGGCCAGTAGTGCCTTTTAATCGGCTTCCTTTCCTTTGTTTTTCCCCCTCCTTTTGTATCATCACTCTCTTTCTCTTCTCATCTAAAGAGCAGCGAGATCTTGCAGCACTTTGGCTTCGTCTTCATCACCGTCCACCATTCCTTCTTCCTCTATCCCGGCTGGTTGCGAGAACAGTGAGCCATAGCTCGCATTCTCCTGGCCCGCCTTTCCAGCTGCACCTGCACCGCCAGAGGGCTCGGTCACCATCACTTTTTCCCTTCCGTCTTCGCTGTTCCCGATCGGCAGAGTGGAGACCTGAGCAGCCCCCATCCTCCTCTCACTCTGAGCGTCCTGTGTCTGGCTCCGCAGCTCCTCCGGGTGGACATCGTCCAGCGTGCTGCCCATATCGCTTGGATGACGAGTCTCGGCTGAGCCCTCCCCCGCCTGTGAAATCTCTGATTGAGAAGGCTGGGACTCGGGTTCTTCCTCCTCCGCTTCTTGTTCGTCACTCCCTTCCAGCAAGGGCATCTCCTCCACCTCCTCATCAACCCGTGCTAGCTACAGATCATCTGTAGGCATGCAACCTCCTCTTCGCGACAAATAAAGTTCCTCCTTTCCCTCCTGCAGTCATGACACAACACCACTTGGCATTCGCGGACATAATGTCCCTGCTTCCCGCATTTGCGGCACAAAAACTCAGAGCACTCTCTCAAGACGTGCCCCGGCTTAATGCACAGTCTGCATACCCGAATCTGCCTGTCATGAATAACTCAAAAGTATTCCACCCCTTCGAGAGCGTTATATTTTGTGGAATATGGCAGTGATTTCACTTTTAGGAACCGCGTTCCGTCTGCAATCTCAGTTCCTCTTAATCGCTGATGCAGCTTTAACCCCCCATACAGGTGCAGCTCAAAAAATTTTAATATCGTGAAAAAGTTCAATATTTTTTGTCACTCATGTCAGAAAGTGAAACTCATATATTATATAGATTCATTACACATAGAGTGAAATATTTCAAGCCTTTATTTCTTGTAATTATTTCTTGTAATCAGAAAATTAGAATATTACATAAGATCAATAAAAAAAGATATTTTAAACAGAAATGTCAGCCTTCTGAAAAGTATGTTCATTTCTATGCACTCAATACTTGGTTGGGGCTCCTTTTGCATGAATTACTGCATCAATGCGGCGTGGCATGGAGGCGATCAGCCTGTGGCACTGCTGAGGTGTAATGGAAGCCCAGGTTGCTTTGATAGCGCCCTTCAGGTCGTCTGCATTGTTGGGTCTGGTGTCTCACATCTTCCTCTTGACAATACCCCATAGATTCTCTATGGGGTTCAGGTCAGGCGAGTTTGCTAGCCAATCAAGCACAGTAATACCATGGTCATTGAACCAGCTTTTGGTACTTTTGGCAGTGTGGGCAGGTGCCAAGTCCTGCTGGAAAATGAAATCAGCATCTCCATAAAGCTTTTAAATATATAGTAATTTAAATACCAATAAATATAGTAGTAAATATATCTAGTAAATATATACCAATTTAACATCAGTTCAGGAAGCTCAGAGGACTGGTATGGAGAGACTACAGTTAAAATGTTGTGTGTGATTTGAATCTGGATACAGTTGCTGAAGATACAACAGGCCTAATTGTCCTGGATAAGCATTTGTTTCTATTTTCTTTTCCAGAGCATGAGAGAGAATGCAACCAGAAGCACCAAATATGTTGCCACGGTATGGTAGCCTCGTACACCAGACAGATATCATGAGCTTATTATAGTGCATTGTGACGTAACTTACACCTAGGGCTGAACCAAAAGCTTCGGAGCTTTGCTGAAAATGTCCCAACGAAGCTTTGAAGTGTTAAAAATAGCATTCAGGGCAGACCTACTGACACCGTGTTCTAACCATATGCGTATTGCGAGCAAGCGACATAGAAAAAGTAATCGCACCCATTGTTATCAATCTGACCATCCTCACCATTCATGCGCGACGCAAAATTGTGCGTGCGACAACACTGACTGCAGCGATGTTGTTCGCCTTGGTTCTATCTCTGAAGCGTTGCACTGCCTAGTTCCCACTCATATTATCACCTCATTGGTCTAAAATATTAAGTATTCTGAAGTTTACCACTTCCTTCCAAGAGGCATACATGATATGGGATAGTCAAAAATGGATCAAGACCAGCTAATTTGTGTGCGTAGCAACTCATAATAGTACAACTCAACTAAATGTAAAATGAAAATAAGGATCATCTTCTTGTAAAAATCAAACTAATCCTTAATATTGTGTTTGCATTCATTGAACCATTGCAGATGTACAAGGACGGCAACACTGACAGCTCAGCAGTCTCTGGGTCTGAGTACCAACCAAGCAACTCATTAGAGAGTTCAGCTGATATCACCCCAACAAAGCCCCAGAGCTTATCGAGCAAGACTGGGAAGGAACCAAGGAGGTTATTGAGCAAGACTGGGAAGGAACCAAGGAGGTAATCGTGCAAGACTGGGAAGGAACCAAGCAGGTCATCGTGCAAGACTGGGAAAGAACCCAGGAGGTCATCGAGCAAGACTGGGAAGGAACTAAGGAGGTCATCGTGCAAGACTGGGAAGGAACCCAGGAGGTCATCGTATAAGACTGGTAAGGAACTAAGGAGGTAATCGAGCAAGACTGGGAAGGAACCAAGGAGGTCATCGTGCAAGACTGGGAAGGAACCCAGGAGGTCATCGTGCAAGACTGGGAAGGAACCAAGGAGGCTATCGAGCAAGACTGGGAAGGAACCAAGGAGGTCATCGTGCAAGACTGTGAAGGAACCAAGGAGGTCATCGAGCAAGACTGGTCCTTACGGGGTGACCTCCTGGGTTCCTTCCCAAACAGATACTGATGGTGAGAGCAGCTGCTCTCGCATTGTTGTTAAACAAAGCAACTCTGCAGATGGAAAAAGGGTGTGGGATAAAATACATTACTGTGTGTATTGTGGAAAAGCTAACAGCAAAATTTCACGCCACCGAGAACGAAAACACATGAACGAACTTGATGTTGCCCATGCCCTAAGCTTCCAGAAAGCCACCAAACGCAGCTCAGCCTTACTAGAGGTCGAGTGAACGCTGGCACGATTAGCTGCCGCTGCTCCCCAGATCTCCCCAGATCCTTTTGATTATACTGCTCTTTTAACTGCTTTTGATCGAAATGAACAGCAATGCAAACTCACTATACTGAGATAAATTAGAAAACTGATTGCTTTTTAATTTAATTTCGGTGTGTTCTTGGACAACAAACTCTTACCTGTTCGGCGGTCGTTGGATCCCTCTTCTCCCCCACTACACATCAGCGGGGCAACCATGTTGATCAACAGGCTGCTCATATGGATTATGTGGATCACTCTATGCTTCATACTACATCCAGTAACATCGTTATGTCAATACACGGCAGCGGAACTTCTACTGCTGCGATTTCACCTCCCTGGGCCAGCACCGGGTTTGCATCTCCATCTGGATATCGCTCGACGCACCCGTCGGAGATACATCCACCGAGGATCCAGACGGAGCTTCAACCATGATGACACAAATCCCATACGATCCTTCTGGTCTTCCACCCCTCGTCCCCCGAGAAAGCTTACTGGCCTGTGGTCTGTTGACCACAGTGCCCTGGCTAGCTTAGCCAGGTCGGCTAGCGTTAGCATCAAACCCGACAAAAACAATCTCACCTTCGGTCTACTTAACACCCGCTCGCTAACCAACAAGGGACTACTACTTCATGACCTACTGAACGATCGTAAGTTTGATTTCTTGTGTTTGACTGAAACATGGCAGCAACCCAATGACTTCTCACAGCTCAACCAAACTATTCCACCTGGGTTTGTTTACACCTGTCAACCCCGTGCCTCTGGAAGAGGGGTTGGTCTCGCGATACTATACAATGTGATGTGGAAAGTCTCTTTGCTAACTGTCCCTGCCCACAGTTAATTTGAGTCCATTACCCTCCAAATCAATGGGCCAACTCCTACCATACTAGCCACTGTATATCGACCACCCAAGCCAAATAGTGATTTTCTAAAGGAATTCTCTACTTTTCTAACCTCCTTATGCTCCCTCTCCCCTAACATAATATTACTTGGGGATTTTAATGTTCACTTGGACAATGTCAACAGCACCCTTACAAAGGACTTTACATCATGCCTGGACAGCTCCGGATTACAACAATATATTGACTTTCCTACCCACTCTAAAGGACATATTCTTGATTTAGTTTGCTGCTCTGGTGTAACTCCCCTTAATTGTACTGCATTTGATTTGCCAATTTCTGATCACAAGTTTGTATCTTAATGTCAACCTAAAATCACCTAAAACAAATAAGTTACGTCCCATCTCATTACGCAACATTAAGAATATTGATTTATCTGCTCTATCTCGTGGAATTAATAACCTCCCTAGCATAGAACCTTTATCCACTCCTGATGAACTGGTCTCATTTTACAATGAAGAACTCCATAGTCTTTTAAATGACCATGCACCGTTAAAAACCCGCTCTGTTTTCTTTACCCATTCTGCATCGTGGGTTACACCTGAGCTGCGCCAGTTTAAACCTAAAGGTCGCCGCTTGGAACGCCTTTATGCAAAAACTGGCCTTATTGTTCACAAGGATATGTACAACAGTCACATACTGAACTACAAAGATGCTCTCTCCACTGCAAAATCAACCTACTATGCCAACTTAATTCGGTCAGGTGAAGGGAACACAAGAGCCCTGTTTTCCACGATTAAGACTATCCTACGGCCCCCAGACACTCTTGCTCCTCATATGTACTCTGTTGCTCAGTGTAACAATTTTATGACCTTTTTCAATGCCAAGATTTAAAATATCCATCAGCAATTAACCTCTTCCATGAAAACTACATACAGTTCACTCCTTTTGTCTTCTGATGTTTCTGTGTTTTCCTTTCTATCTAGCTTTGAACTTCCAACTGTGGGTGAAATATCTGGTCTCATCCGCAAATCTAAATCATCTACCTTGTCAGCTAGACATCATACACTCCTCCATTACCTCTGGTCTTGTCCCCTCATCTCTCAAAACAGCAGCAATAACTCCTATACTCAAGAAACCTGGTGCTGACCCCAGAAATATGAATAACTTCCGCCCTATTTCAGATTTGAGAAAACAGTTGCAGCTCGGTACAAGCCTACATGACTAACAACAATCTGTTTGAGCAATTCCAGTCTGGTTTTCGCTCTTTTCACAGTACTGAGACAGCGATGGTGAAAATCACAAACGATCTACTAATGGCAGCCGATTCTGGGCTCTTAACCATACTTGTGCTTCTTGATCTGTCTGCAGCCTTTGATACCATCTCACATACCATCCTCCTAGATAGATTAGCCTCCATTGGAATTACTGGAATTACTTGACTGGTTTACATCATACCTCTCTGGCCGCACTCAGTTTGTCCAGCTTAAAAATCTAAAATCACAGCCCACTCCAGCCCAGGGATCTGTTTTGGGCCCCCTTCTATTTATAATTTACCTACTACCCCTTGGCAATATCTTCAGGAAATTTGGACTTCATTTTCATTGCTACGCAGATGACACCCAGCTCTACCTATCCACTAAGCCAAATTCCACCCTCCCACCCACTTCCCTCTCCGACTGTTTGCTGGAAATCAAATCCTGGTTCTCAATCAATTTCCTAAAACTTAATAGTGATAAAACAGAGGTTCTCCTCGTTGGCACTAAATCCACCTTGGCTAAACCTCACAGCTTCTCCCTTACCATTGACAACTCCACAGTCTCCCCTTCCCCTCAGGTTAAGAGTCTGGGTGTCATCCTGGACAGCAGATTATCTTTTGAATCACACATCAACAATGTCACTCGGTCTGCATATTTCCACCTACGCAGCATTAACCGTCTCCGTCCATCACTTACACCCACCAGCACCGCCATTCTTGTCCATGCCCTGGTCACATCCCGTATAGACTACTGCAATGCCATCCTCTTTGACCTTCCACACAAATATCTCCATAAACTTCAATTGGTCCAGAACTCAGCTGCACGTATCATTACCAGAACTCCGTCCACTGACCATATCACTCCAGTTCTCCAACAATTACACTGGCTCCCCATTAAATTCCATATCCATTTTAAGATTCTCCTTCTCACCTTTAAGGCTCTCCATAACCTAGCACCTTCATATCTCTCTGAACTCCTTCTTACTCACACTCCCTCCCGTAGTCTCAGATCCTCCTTTGCCAACCAACTTGTCATACCTTCTGTCCGCCTGATCACTATGGGATCTAGAGCCTTTAGCCGTTCTGCTCCCCGCCTCTGGAACTCTCTGCTACCTAACATACAAAATATTGACACTCTCTCCACTTTCAAATCCAATCTTAAAACTCACCTTTTTACAATGGCATATTTGGTTTGATCTTCTGTATTTTATGTTTTTATCTGACTTTGCTTTGTTGATTTTATAATGTTTTGATCTGTGTTACCCCTAAATAACCTATTTTTGTCAGTAAAAGAAAATTGCATATTTTCAAAAAATCTGTTTTCACTTCGTCATTATTGGCCATTGTGTGTAGATGTTTGAGGCAAAAAATTAACTCAATCTATTGTAGTATAAGTCTGTAACATAATAAAATGTGGAGAAGGTGAAAGGGGTGCGCAGACTTTCCGGCTTGACTGTAAGTATCTGGAACATTGAGTGGCCATCACCAGGACCTCACCTGACATCTAGATAAATGATAGGGAAGATCATGAGATCACTCGCCGTCGTTAAAAAAATCTTATTACTATCACTAGATCGGGGACTATGCAGTTTATCTTCCTGGAGGGGGGGAGTCTCCGGGTGGTGAGGAGTGACATCTCTTCCTGCCAGACCTTAATTGGACAAACAAAGGGAATTGTAGAATGTGGAATGCCTGCTCAGGACTGCATTTAAGGGAAGCCCAAAGGGCTGCTTAACAGTTCTCCTGGTACCATAGTCACACCGTATGGAATCATTTAGTTATATGCTTTGTTAGTGAACCTGTTCATGTTTCTTTGTCTTCACAGCATGTTATCCTGTGTTTAGCTATAGATATTGAATGTGTTCATATTTGCTCGCACAGTCTTAACCAGTAACTGGGTAAGATATTTACTCTGTATTTCTTTTCTTAAATCTATGTATTGTGTAACTGACTGCTAAATTTAACCTAATGACCTACCTGCCTGTTATTAAATTATTTTTATTTTTAACTTGCATGGTCTCCATGACTCTAATCCATTTTATACCCTTTTCAGCCTAAATTACAGCTGAATACTCAGGGGGACAATTCTGACCAAGGACCAACTGATCAGTGGCCTGGTACAGCAAGTCTTTAGTGGCGTCCTCAAGTTGGGAAAGGCAGCCAAGTTCTGCCTGCAAAACGGGGTTGGTGGTGCATGGTTCTGGTGATTGGATGTGAAGACAACCCTTGGACGTTCTACGTCGGTTCTTGTCAAATTTGCCTTAAGGAGCCCTCTGAATGCACTCTGACCTGGTCACGCAACTATCTATGTAAAAAATAATGCATGTATTGTGTTGGCTAGAGCCCCAACCTCTGTGTTCTCCAACAAACTGAGATTCAGCAATAATGCTGATTCCGGCAAGCATATATTGAGTAACGATGGTACCCAAGGATGAGTCGAGTGTAACCACTCTGAGCTCCACTCCGAGTTTTAAATGCAGTCAGATAAATTAGTAAATAAATTTGTGATATTTCACACAATAACATTTACCTTTTCTTACATCACACTTAAACCTTCGCTCCGAGCTATTCCCTCATTGGTCTAGCTACGGGAGGTTTTACAGTGGAAAAAATGTAGCCTAACTGTATTCACAGTGAAGATAATTAAACGTCGTCGTGTCCTAATTATGCAGTCGACAATTTGCACTCTCGTAATTGTGCTCATTTGAGCGCGTTGATAACCAAAATTAAACGGAAAAGGCGGATGTATTTTAAAAACAATTTAATCCGGGTTAGCTCGGTGCACCTTCGCTCATGGCCATACCTTACTGAAAACGCCCAAACTCGTCTAATCATGTGTTGAGTGTTTGAAGCTGTATTTGGTATTTAGGTTTCTGTGTGCTTTGCACTGGAGTAACAAGTTATTCATCGTGCTTTGCTTTGTGACTTTTTACTTCTAATTGTTAATGATCTGATGGTTGTTTCCTTTCTACATTTGCCGGCGTACATCTCAGATGAAGAAATTTTAGAGAAACCTCAGAGTTGGGGCGCGAAGCCAGTAACTAAGATTAGCAGATCATATTCAGGCACAATGGTGGCAGATGGAACACGTTTTTTACGGGTTAAGTTTCCATCTTCCATTGCACAAAGTTTATCACGGCTGAAGGAGTAAAATATTTTTGTGTTATTCACGACAAGCAGCAGAAAATATGTCGCATCTGCCTCAAGCCAGGCCATGTTTTAAGAGATTGCCCAGATTTTTTGTGCAGCTCGGCAGGCTCTGCTGGACTACATGGGTCAAAGTGATTACGTGGCGTTCTGGCGGTACTTACATCAAGATGAGAGGGATTTCTCACGCCACATTCTAGGTATGAATATACCTCATTTAGTTATCATGCAATTTTTTATTTTAGTATTTATTTGGGACGAGTAGGTAGAGGGCCATGGGTCTGGTGTCTCAACTCACAATTTTTAACTGAGACCACATATTGTGCAGGGGTCAGGGAATTAATTTTGCAGGAAATGGAGTGTTCTTTGTGTAAGGTAGATAAAAGGGTGTGATGGGACAATCTTAAATACAGTATTAAGCAGTTTTCAATTAGGTATGGGGTTGAGAGGGCAAGGTGGAGAGACTGGGAGGAGAGGTGCGTGAGGGAGGAGCTGAGAGGGGAGTTGAGGAGGGCAGCAGAGGGGCTTAAAGGAAATGTGGAAAGGGTTTTAGAGCTGCAGGAGGCTTTAGGAGAGTTTGAATTGGAGAGATGTATGGGGGCCGCAGTTAGAAGCAAAAAAAAAATATTTTTCAGTTTAGAGGCAGCGCGGCAAAAGGCTATGAGCATTGAGGAAGTTCAGACTGAGGATGGGATAAGGGTGACAGATGAAAAAGATATTTTGAGAGAAGTAGACATTTTTATGCAGCGTTATTTCAGTCAGAAGGTGTTCAGCCACAAGCTATGTCCTCTCTTATTAGCTTTGTGGATAAATAATTGTCACAGGAAGACAAAGGGTTTTGTGATGAAAATATCACGCTTGCTGAGGTGGAGGAAGCGATAAGCGCTATGATGTCTAACAAAAGCCCTGGATTGGATGGATTGCCAGTTGAGTTCTATAAGACCTTTAAGGAGGAATTGGGACCGATACTGCTTGGTCTCTTTGAAGATATAAAAGATCTAGGAGGGTTTAGCCCCACAATGGCCAGAGGAATGATTGCCCTGATATACAAAAAACAGGGAGACAAATCGCTGCTGAAGAATTTTCGCACATTAAGCCTTCTAAACACAGATTATAAATTACTGACTCACATTTTTTCAACACGTCTAAAGCAGGTTTTTACTTAGATTATTGAACCTACACAGACATATTGTGTGCCAGGCAGGGCTATTACTGACACTTAATTCATTTCATGGATTAAGATATTTAATAGTGGAATTTATAGCTGTGTAAAGTGTAATGGCCATCTCACTGGCTTTTTCCCGGTGTCCCAGTCAGTAAGGCAAGGATGCCCACTGTCTGGTATGCTATATTCCATTGTGGCTGAGCCTTTGGGACTAGCAGTTAAAGCTCATCCAAGCATATGTGGAGATATGTGGATATATCCCTGATATATCAGTATGCTGATGATACTACCTTCACAATTAGGGAGGTTCAGTGCATGCATAACATAATGAAGGTGGTGGATCTGTACTGTGCAGAAACAGGTGCTCGGGTAAATATAGAAAAATCTAAAGTATTACGGATGGGGAGTGAAGAAGGCGGGCGTGGAGAGCAGTTGCCTGTTGCTGTGGTCCAAGGGCCTGTTAAGATTTTGGGGGTATATGTGGGTAGAGATTCCGCAATCCGCCTCCTCTGGACAGGTATTGTAAATAAAATGGCACAGAGGCTGAGATTTTGGGCAACTCGGGCTCTCACTCTTAAGGGCAGAGTACTGATTTTGAGTAGTCTGTCCCTGTCTAAACTCTGGTATGCTCGGAGTGTCACTGCTATCCCATCTTGGGCAGAGAAGGAGATAAAAAGTATAATGCTGAAGTTTGTGTGGAGAGGGAAACTAGCACGGGTAGCCCATGCTACGCTCATTGGGGATGTAGCCAAAGGGGGCCTAAAGCTAATGGATGTAGATCTAATGAAAAAGGCCTTACGAGTGAAATGGAGGTAAAGAAGTATTTATGTGGTGGAGTCAATACCATATGGCTTGCTATGATGACTTACTATCTAAATAAGTGTGGGGGACTGGGAATGGGCAAGGAGGTGCTGTTTATGGTTCTGAGGAAGGGGATGATATTAGCTGTGCCTAACTTTTATAAAGAAGTATTGGGGTCCTGGGGTGAGTTTATGCAGTTCATTCAGGTTGTGCCACAGGGCAGACACCAGCTTCTTGAGCAACCAGTGTTCCTTAATTCTTTGGTCGTTGAGGATGGCCATAGCCTCTATAACAGGTATTTTATCACTGCGGGGCTCTGTAAGGTTAAGGACTTTATGTATGTGTGTGGTAGGGGGGCGTGGTTTTAGGCGCAGCCGGCAAGAGAGAGAGTGGGAGTGTTTGGCTAGAGCCGATTTATATCTGCGTCGGACTGCGACGATTTCAATCTAAATGAAATGTACCCCTCCCTAAGTGTTCAAACACAGGTATAAGGGTTATTTATTAAATCCTACAATGTAATAGCAGTATTTTCCTATTTCCCTTATCTGTTCTCCTTTATAATTTCACAATGAATATTTATTCAGTTTTTTCTTAGTATTGCTATATTTAAAAATATTTTTAAAATATAATCAGGGGTGCAAACTGGTGATGGCCCAAAAAAGGTGACAACATTTTTTTTGCCTGAAAACGAAGAAAATAATCAATACGCGGCGCACAGGCCCCTCCCCATGATGCATGCTACATTTTCTGCATGTAGGCTGCTGTGGACATGTACGCAGTCTTCACGTTGTCGAGAAAGTGCAGCACACTCTGGAAAACATGATTGTAAATTAAATCATTTTACCTAGAGAAATGGATTGTTTGATTTGCCATTTTCAATACATTCACAGTACGCACCGGATGACGTGGATTTTCTGCTTTCAGTTTCTCAGCCACCGGTCCGACATACAGCTCAGAGAGAGGCAGCATTTTGTCTCTGAAATCCATCTCGATGAGCTTCTTTGGTGTGGTGTGAAGATGCTCAGCCTTGACAAAGCACGCCAGGAAATCGGTGACCACTCCAAGCTGCTTGTCATGCAGCTTGTGCACAAGGGTTTGGCTGCCCTGTGAATAATTATGGAATGTTATTCTAAAATACTACAACAATTCTATTACCATACACAGACATGACTTGCAACTGAGGGTCTGTATCACAATCTAACTGATGAGACCATACAAGGATAGGCATATTTAGTTTATCTATTAGAGAACACACCTGGAACACCATCACATACTCCTTCAGGATGGGAAGGACGCCGAGGTAAACGCTCAGCTGTAGGTCCGTTTTGCGACTCTCGAACCAGAGCTTCTTCACCACCCTTTCTTTTCTGTCTTTCCCAGCCTGTGTCATTCCTGGAAGAAAGAAATGAAATAAAATATCGCTTTTGGGCTACATACAGTACACAAGAGGACTAATCACATAAGATTATGGGGGCTGAACCCCCCTTTAAATCTGTCTAAACAATATTAGGTCCATTTCAACAATTTTACCTTTTTTTCTGAGGTCCTGGTGGAAGGACTGGATCCTGGCCTTTGCCTTCTCACCAACACTGTGGTTCTTGTAGATTGAGAGTAGGACTTCTTTGTAAAGGGTCTGGTCTGCCTGACTGAGGAATCCGAAGTACAGCACCTTGTATGCAGGCAACATTCGGCGAGTGCTGATGCCCACATCATATGCCGAAAGCCACCGATGCGCCACAAACCGATGTGGGTTGGTGCCTGGAATGCCCATGAACTCACAGACCTCCATCAGGTATTTTACCTGAAAACAGGCACAAAAAAAAAAGGCTTACTCTTATTAAGCCTATTTGCCATTATGCAACGAGTATATTTCTGGTGTAGACATATATTTCACAGTATCTATGACAATTACCTGGTCTGAAGCCCACTGGTGGTCTGTGTGTAGGTCAGTGAAGAGCTGCTCGAGGTGGTTGCCAAAGGGTGCAGCAAACTGTTTGGCAGCATTATGGATATGGTGGCAGGAATCTCCATCAACATCCAGGAGGTTCTGGCAGTACTTTCCTCTTATTCTGGTCTCCAGCCCGGACTTGCTCCCTCGCATTACGTTGCAGGAGTCCATCATCATACTGACCATGTTGTCAAATGGGATTTTATGGTCATTGAAAAAGGTCACTAGGGACGTTTCCAAATGATCAGCAGTCCCCTTTAGAATAGAATAGAAAGTTTTATTCGCCATATATAACCAGTACGAGTACAGGTACATTGGAATTCTTGGTCCCGCTTGTCCTTACAGTGGCTTACCTTTAGGACTTCAATGGAGCCGAGGTGTTCGACCACCACATGGTTCAGCTCCTGATTTAAGTAGCTTACTAGAATTGACAGCACCTTAAGATAGCCTTTATTAATCCTTTATTGTCACAGCAGCAGTGACACAGAAGGTAATGAAATACACAGAACATAACAGTATACTGAAATACTAAAATACAAGAATAAACATAGCAGCAATTAGGGCAAATAAATGTACAAAATGCAAGGTACCTTCTTATTGGAGCTTGATGTGCTCTCATCCAAGTTGATTGAGAATGGGCTTGACCTGATGCTCTCAAAGGTCCTCTCTGAGAAGGTGTGTCCCAGGCCCTGGACCATCTTGTACGAGGCAGCAGTCCGGGATAGCTTCATGCCCCCCAAAGCTGGTTTATCCAGAGCCAGTGTCTGGGCAAGCTCAAGGATGACAGGAGCTGCAGATAGGGGGAGGGAATGTTCTGCAATGGTTCCAAGAACCATTGCCTGGAAAAAAAACACAATAGTATTAGTATTTTATGTTACCACTTGCCAAGCACATAGCTTGTGATAAGTAAACTTGACATCATTATAAAAAAATAATTCAATACTGTGATTCACTGTAGTATGGGGGATCTATGGGGGATTTCCCATTCTGCTTATCAAAGTCTAGGCTTAAGACTTTAATGACCTAACAATATACTGGCTACGCCAACACTCACCTCTGCATTTGCTACCCTTTCAAACAGGGGTACTGGCACCTCCACTCTTTCCCTCATCTGCTCAGGGCCCTGCACTGATGGCCCCTGCTGTGATGGGCCCCGAGTTGCTGACATGACAGTTTGTGTGGTCATAATAGTCACCACCTTTTGCCCATGCTTTTCTGTCTTACAGTGTGCCAAAATGGCATGGGAGCCCTTGCTAGAATAATTGATATCTTTGCAGCAGAGGCTGCATCGGGCATGGCCTGGTTTATCTATTTTCTTGAAGAACTGTGACAGTGGAAACACATATTCTTTTCCCTTTACATCAATCTTTGAGTCTAGCTTCAGCCAGGACCAGCTCCATTTGCACCTGACTCCTGCCTCTAGCTGAGCCACAGTACAGGCATCCTTCTCCTCAAATTCTCTCATTATCTCAATCTGAAAAAAAGTTAGGATAACGTTACCTGGACTGGTCAAATGTGATGCTAACATAGCTAAAGGCAAGTTTATATTTGCATTTCATACACAATGGCAACTCAAAGTGCTTTACATAGGAATAAAAAGGCATATTATAAAACATTAAAGGTATAAAAGGCATTTACGGCACGGGTCAGATATGCCTGCCCCGTGCAAATGGCGAAGCGCCATAGCTAGCTAGCTATTAGCTACCTAATAGCTAGCTATCTACCTTACTTAGCTACCTTACCAAGCTACAAGAAACCGAAGTTCTAAGTTGACAAAGCTAACCTTATCACCCGCATAATTACAGTACTTTGAAAACAGGTTGCTTACCGTGATATCCTTGCGTTCCACGCTGCATGGAGTAGCTACAGCTGAGCTGTAGCTCACGAGACGGTCTATCCAGCTGCAACGTGTTAGCTCGCGTAACCACTGATCTGCAGGCGCGAGTACTCTGCGTTGCACGTGCTAAGCACAGAAGTCATTTTTTTTTTTTTTGACAACTCAGAAGGCGTGGTTCTCATTTCATTCCCCGTGACTTCTCGCACTGCAGACCCAGACCCCCCCCCATTTCAAAAACTCATCGGATCTACACGAATCACACAAGTGACCTATTTTGAATTAAAAACGGCGAATTTCGCCGAAAAGCGACTAGTTTGCACCTATGATAATACAATCCTTTATTGTTCTTCAATTAATGTGATTTTGTTTCGTAAAGTGAGCTTCTAGTATAAGCCCTGTAGGGTTTCCAACCTCTCTAGCATATTTCTGCAAATTACGTTGTGTACTTGCATTTGTTATTTTCGTGCAAATAATAAATAAATGTGTTTTGAGAGTGTGGGATTGAGTAACATAAGGTTGCTACTCTGGTTATTATATACTGTACCGTACATGTACTTTCTTGAAGTAATGTTAAGCCTATATGAATACGAAAAGTACAATATTGATAATGCTACACAAACATATGTGTAGCAAAAAGTTGCCAATTCTCATTCTTGACTGCTTCTGTAATCCATCTGCCTTGATATAAATTAAGAAAAATTTTACCTCTAACAGTAGGCCTACATAAAATCTGTTGACTGAACCAAAAAAGTGTATGAAGAAATTATAACAAAAAAAGGCCTGTCCAAATATAGGTAACTTAATGTTTTATTCAATACCTTATTCAACTATATTTGTAATTATACCATATTCTATATAAAAGTAGATTCAACTTTGTTATAAGGAGTGGTTTGTTTTTGCAACACCTTAAGTGTAAAATCCTAATCCTCTCCAGAACATTTGGTGTGAGCATATAGAACATTAAGGTAGGACCACCAAATGATAACTCATTAATTTATTTCAAAGTATTTGGATGTCTTTTGATGGGAAAAAACTGTTACCTAATCAATATTTCTCTTCACCATCCTTGTTATCAGTAAGACACCTTATCAAGATCTGAAGGTATGACCTGCTGTCTGTCATTGTGTTGAGAAGTGGAGTTTTCCCTATCTCCAGATGGGACAGTGTATAGCCAGGCCTCTGCATGTCACATTCCAGCAGAGGGGACCACATACAAACAACCCAATGCCATAATAGCATGAAGGGTATTAACAATTAAACAACATTAAGCAACACAACCTGGGTACAATTCTGTACATCCATTGTGCAAATTGTTGTAAGATTAATGATTGAGATTACAGATCTAACACTGTTATTATGGCTATGGGTTATTAGATGTGGGTGGTCTGGCCTCCAGAACAAAACAGATAAATTATACCAGCAATTAAGCAAAGAGAACATTGTCAGAATATTTATTTCACACAACATGGTGACATTCACAAAAGGTAAATAAACTGTAGGACTATTCCCCTCCACCACCATTCATACTGTAATTGTCCAATGCTTTCATTGTATTTCATATAATAAGAAAATATAAAAATAAAAAAACACCCAAACTCGTCTGATCTCGGAAGCTAAGCAGTGTCGGGCCTGGTTAGTACTTGTATTGGAGACCGCCTGGGAATACCAGGTTCTGAAAGCTTTTTTTTTATAAGTTTTGATTTTCAATGAGGCACTCGATGGCGCTTTTCACCAAGGTAAAAGGTGGAAACTGTAGCCTAACTATATTCACATTAAAAATAATTCAACGTCGTCATGTCCTAATTATGCAGTCGACAATATGCACTCTCGTAGTTGTGCTCATTTGACCGCGTTGATCACCAAAATTAAACTGAAAAGGCGGCTGTATTTAAAAAATTATTTAATTCGGGTTAGCTCGGGGCTCCTTCGCTCACGGCCATACCACACTGAAACCGCCCGAACTTCTCTGATCTCGGAAGTCAAGCAGTGTCGGGCCTGCTTAGTACTTGGATGGGAGACCGCCTTGGAATACCAGGTGCTGCAAGCTTTTTTAAAAGTTTTGTTTTGCATTTACACTCACGATGGTGGCGTTCACCGAGATAGAAGATGGAAACTGTAGCCCAACTGTATTCACAGTGAAGATAATGTGGTATATTTTTATATCATTACAAACCGCTGCAATGGCCGACTATATGAAAATAATCGTGTTAATAAGAAGATGTTTTTCTGTGGTAGGATGAATTGCAAAAAACAGTTCTAAAGGCCCATTTTTAAACAGACAAATGTGCACACATTTATGGCCTCACATTCAAGGGCATACACTCACGCCAGAAAACAAGCTCATTATTTTTATTGCCATTGGTCAGTGGATGACTGTCCCAAGCTAGGCACACAGTATGATCTCATCTTCGACACATTTAAATCAAGGACATATACACACACCCACACGCAGGAAAATACAAGGGAAAAACTAGCTCTCAGCAAAAACAGCCGTATTGCAAAACACAATCTAACAGAATACGAGTCTCCCTAATTTCCCAGAGACCGTTTTAGTTACATTTGTATATTCACACATCAGACTGATAAAGCATACGCATACTTATCTCGAAAAGGAGGTAATGGACCCATTCACACACTGCACACATGGGCAACTAGATTAATACACATTCATGTTCCTAGCCTGTCTGAAGAGATAACATGAGTGACTCCCTAACATTCCTTGGGGCCTGCTCATTAAAACTTCTAGCACCCTAGCCTTGGAAATGTGTGTGCAGTTCGAGAACTAATAAGAGTTTATTATAGCCAAAGAAAACATTTCTTTTTTTTTTTTTACAAACATTAGTATTGAGGACTATATTACTACAAAAAAAAATTCTCATGTTATAAGATATATAAGATGTTGTCTTTGGTTCATAAAGAACCCACCTATGGAAAATAGCATTGGAAAAGCTTATAGTTAGTATTATTTAAGCCATCAGAGCATTGTATTATTTTGTATTGAACTACTATAGTCAAACCATGACCAGGCTGTTTCTGATATAATTAATAATTATAATTATAATTTTTCACCCCCCCCCATCTGAACTTCATGGAGGTTATGTGTTTTTTTCTGTTTTTAACGGACCTGTCTGTTGGGAGCGCATGAACTTAACGAATTTAGACTGGACCGTGTGATTGCGTGTTTTTCAATATACGCATGTTTAGTTGATCAGCCTGGGTATGTATATTCATGCTTATTTTCTTTACAATAAAGCAAGTTATATCAGAATCTGAAATGTAGTGTCTATTTGGAAGAAAGTTTGAATTACGTGTATTGGAATAGTCCGGACCTCTCCCGACAGGGCGGTTAAAGGATTGTTTAATTTATACTACAATAATTAAACGTCGTTGTGTCCTAATTATGCAGTTGACAATATGCACTCTTGTAATTGTGCTCTTTTGACTGTGTTGATAACCAAAATGAAACGGAAAAGGCAGCTGTATTTTAAAAACAATTAAATTTGGGTTTGCTCGGAGCTCTTTCACTCACAGCCATACCACACTGAATATGTCACACGCGTAGGAAGTTTGTATCCCTGAAGCACTTCATTGATCGTTTGTGTTTTGTTTTTGTAGTTCAAACTTTGTTTGTTTGTCAGTTTTTTTACTTGTGTGTGTGTGCGTGAGTGAACTCCCTGCAGCTTGTGCTGTTTGGGGGTTGCGTTTTTCTTGTCTTTTTTCTTTTGGACGAATTTAACGGTAAACAAACTGGATACGGGACAAACAACGAACATGGATGCGACTAAAGGCAATGGTATTTCGGCAAAGAACATGGACGGACCCTCGGCAATGAACACGGACAGACCATCGGCAACAACTTTGAATTACGAAAAGGATTTGACTTGCAGTGGAAATTATCGGCGAAGAGAGGATTACGATGATGGAACTGTTGAGAGCTATCAAAGAAGAATGCGGCAAGGTAATCGGATGTCGATTTAAAGCGCAAGTAAAGTATGAAGTGACGATGTGTACTGAGATGGGTAAAAATAGATTGTTGGAAGGATTGAAAGTTAAGAATAGCAGGGTGATGGCTAAAGAAGTAAAAAATTATGAATTAGTTGTGTCCTTTTTGAATTTGCCGACATACATAGAAGACGCTGAGATTATTCTAAAATTGAGAGATTGGGGAGTTAAGGCGATTTTTCCGATGTGGCTAGGTACAGACATTGCGGATGGAACAAGGTTCTGTAAGGTAAAATTTACAGAAACAGTTAAGTCTTTGCCATATTCCACAAAGTTTGAGACATTAGAAGAAGCAGAATACTTACGGGTAATACATGATCGGCAAGTAAAGGTCTTGTAAGACTGGAATTGATATCCCAGGGCACCTGGACACACAACACCGGGGGTGGACCCTGTAAGGATGTAATAAACCAGAACTTCAATGCCGTAAAGTCTGCTGGGACCATCTGGCGTGAAGTTTATGACGGTCAAAGAATGTCTCCAGACGTCAGGACTTTGGAAGAAACGCTTGGACTGTCTTAAAGACAAGCACACAAAACAGTGCCATAGTGCCCCCACATGGCGTTATCAGGGCAGGTTAAATCTCTGTCCTTAAACATATTTTACACACACAACACAACATGGTATAGATTGCTTTTGTCCTCAAAAAGCTTAAAAACATACAGATGTGATTGATACTTTTGCTACATTGTACAGTATACACTGGAACTAGTCTGGGCACTGGAACATACATTATACACTCTTTCCAGAGAGATAATCATGTATTGTTCAGTTTTTGAGTGTTACATTAGTAAATACATCAAGTTAACGTCCCTACATTAACAGGGACAACTAGGGTGTAAATGTAATATTCTCAACAGGAATCCTGGGACCTTTGTGGCATTAATATCAATCACATCTGAAAAACTATATAGAGATGGAGATTTTCATGGCAACACAAACTTAGACCTATTCATGTTTGATATCATTTTGATGGTCTCGGTGTGAGTGGTGCAATGGTCTACATGTCCTAAATGTGCAACATGAATGGAATGTATATTTCATAACACAGGCGTAAGCTGCCGTTGTGAAATTGTCCTTAGAAAAAACCATTCTGTGAAACCCCATAGAAGGGGGGCTAAAAGTGCTGACCAGTTTATGGTTTTACGACCGTCTGCAGCCAGATCAAACGCAGAGTTTGAGCATTTAAGCAAAGGAAACAAACCAATCTGGGAAGCTGTAACCAGTCTTTCCGCACATCCTACTTCAGGTCATTGTGTGTAGCAAATTGCCAGGTATGACTAAATATTTTTCTCTGTACTGTATTTGAATTTGGAATGTTCAATCTGTAACTATGTATTGATAATTTAAGTAAGTAACCTACCTGGTAATAAATTAGTTAAACTTGATTTGTGTGGTTTCTCTGAAAATTGACGTACTATCTCTGTGCACCGGTAATGGGTTGATTCATTTCCTCAGTCATGGTTATCCCCTCAGCTGGTCTAGGGAGGTTGACTATTTAAGCTTAATGTATCACGGAGTATTGCACCTGTAGAACTATGTCTTAAAGTAGATCACCTCCGCCTGGCGGTTATACATGTTGAGAACGGTGGTTGCCAATATTCCTTTAGTCGGTCCCTGAGTCTTAACCATAGAGTATACCGCCCAAAGTGGCTTCTTCCGCAACCTCTGAGATAACCGCAGATATCTAGTCAGCTGTGAGTCGTGTACATTAAGGGCCCAATGTAAAGCGCGGTGTTAACAGACACATCCAGCTCAGAGAACCGTCTTAAAAGTATGAGAGTCCTTTAACAAATCAAGTGGAAATTGTACATACTAAATTATAATATTAAATGGAGTCAGATAAACGAGTACAGAATCAGCGTTGGTGGCTGATGACTTACTGTAATACACACAGGCTGTTCTTTGGATAAACTGGGGTCAAGGTAGACCAGACTTAAAGCGGAAGGTAACGTGGTACGAGTACCTTTGATTTGTGGTCCCTTATTAGCTAATCCCGTGAATCTAAAGAGCAGTCTAACCCGGTTGCAAGAATATTAATATTACTTTATTAACTTTCATAACTTTTCCCTTTTCCCACAGCAATAGCGGAATACATCACGCTTAAACCTTCGCTCCAAGCTATTCCCTCATTGGTCTAGCCGCGCGGAGTTTTACAATTTGGTTTGTAACATGATTTCAGTTGCTGTTTCCAAGTTTTACAATTTGGAGAACTCGACATGATTTGTGTTGCTAATTTCCAGATTTGCAGTCTGCAGAATTTGTATAAAGCCTGGACACATCCTAAGAGAGAGTTCACATGCAGAAAATGTAGAGAACAAGGACATTATGGAAGAGAATGTAAAGAGAATGAGTTCTGTAGGATATGCAGAGCACGGAAGAACTGCTGTGTGTGCGAGGAGGAAAACAGCGAGGAGGTGATCCCTAACACACAAGAGGAGAAAGAGACTCCAGAGAGAAGAGGAGGAAGAAGAAGCGGTAGAGAAAATAAGGGAAACAGAGGAAGTTGCATCCCAGGAGATGGTGGCTCCAATAGATGATATAGGGAGCAGCATGGATTCTGCCTTTCTACAGGATGCCAAGTCCGAGGGGGGAAGAGTGGAATGGAGAGGGGTCTGAGTGCTTCTGAAGTGCCAGGACCCTCTGTGTCCATTGTGAGTACCCCTGAGGATAGATCTGATTCCGGGAAGGCCTCAGAGAGAAGTGATGTGGAGAAGGAGTCGTCATCTGTGGTCCCTGAGACAAATCTGGCCTCTGATGAGAGATCAAGCAGTGAAAGAAATTGGATAGAGGACATGCAAATTGAAGACATCTCTGGAGAGGAGAAAGAAAAGCAGACACCAGAGAAAGAGCGTATGGCGATGAAGAGGAAAGTGAAGAAGGCAAACATGGAAAGGGAAAGTAAAAAAGGTATGAAAATTATGAAATAATGGTCCAGCTTTTAATACTATTGTTGATTTCCAATATGGTTTCTCTCACATCACTTAACGTAAACGGTGTGAGGAGCATGACAAAGTTAGAACAAGTTTTAGTTAGTTTTAAAACGGATATTGTTTGCCTGCAAGAGACTTATTGGAATGGTTTAAAAAATGGAAGAAATTAAACAGAAATGGACTGAATTAATCTTTGTCAACCATGGAACTGAAAGGTCATGTGGGGTTGCTATTTTGTTAAAAAAAGATTGTAAATGATGTGAAACAAATTAATGTGAACAATAATGGTAGAATCATTATTTTGGATTTTGATTATGAAAATGTATCCTATCGATTAATAAATGTGTATGCTCCCAATGTAGAGAAAGATAGGAAAGAACTATTGATGAAACTAAAGCCATTTTGTATAGGGAATTGTATACTAGTTGGAGATTTTAACATTAAATGTACGAGATTAGATAATGCTAGAGGTGCTTCTTTTAAACCTGATGGGTCAAGAAATGTTCTATTAGAAATAATGGCCAAAAACAAATTAGTGGATGTGTGGAGAGCTGAGAATCCAAACAAAGTTGAATTTTCAAGAAGGCAGGTTGTATTGGGTGAATTACGACACAGCAGAATAGATGTATTGCTGGTAAAGGAGGATGTGGTGAACCATGTTTCAAGAATGTACTATAAATTTACATCTTTTAGTGATCATGCTGCCATTCATTTGAATCTTTTCCTAAAAATGGATAGTTTTAGAGGAGGGGTATGGTGTTTAAATAATAGCTTACTAAATGAAGAACAATATAAATCTAAATGTATTGAGAATGAAAAAATTGCCCTCTATTTATAGAAGACACAGGTTTATGGTGGGAAGGAATGAAAACTAAAATAAAGAAATTAAGTATAAAATATTCTAAGATACGGAATTATAGAAAACAAGAAAAAGAACTTAGGGAAAAATTAGCTGAAGAAATAGAAAAGGCTGAAAATGACCCTGATTACAATATAGAAAACTATATAAGGATACAAGAGGAACTTAAACCTTATGAAAGAGAGAAATGTATGGGAGCTATAATAAGGAGTAGAGCTCAGTATGTCTTGAGGGCGAGAGATGCACCTCATTTTTTCTTGGGATGGAGAAGAGGAAACAGAATAGGTGCTATATGAATGAGTTGGAAAATGAAAAAGGTGAGATTGTAAATGATTTAGTAAGTGTGCTGGAAACAACTGAAACATTTTACAAAAACTTATTTAAAAAGAGTGAAGTGGATGAAGAATGTGTGAAAACTATCCTGAGTACTGTGAGTGCTAAAATAACAGATGAAGAAAAGGGAATGTGTGAGAAAGATATAACTATTCTAGAAATAAAAGAAGCAATAGAAAATACCCAAGCAAATAAAAGTCCTGGTTTAGATGGCCTGACAAGTGAATTTTACAAAACTTTTGTAGAAATTTTAGCACCAATATTATTAAAAGTTTTTCAGTTTATGCAGAGTAGGCAGAAGGTTCCTGATTCTTTGACAATAGGAATAATCACAATGATATATAAAAATAAGGGAAGCAAACAGAAATTTGAACATTTTAGACCTTGAAGTCTTTTAAATAGCGACTACAAAGTTTTAGTGAAGGTACTGGTGAACAGAATTTAAAAAGTTTTGAAGAGTATAATAGCTCCAACACAAGCACTGTTAGCAATTGCAGTAATTTTACAGTAATATCGTACAGTAAAGTGCTGTATTTATATTTTGTTGTAATTATACTGTGAATTGCAATGCACCATGGGAAAACCTTGGACCATGCTGTAAATGACACTGTAAATTCAAATTTTACAACAACTGCACAGGCCAGTAAGCAATTGCAGTAATTTTACAGTAATATCGTACAGTAAAGTGCTGTATTTATATTTTGTTGTAATTATACTGTGAATTGCAATGCACCATGGGAAAACCTTGGACCATGCTGTAAATGCAACTGTAAATTCAAATTTTACAACAACTGCACAGGCCAGTAAGAACATCAAAATCGGCGGGAACCGACATTAAGGAACAAGGTATGTTGTTGCTGTTTCTCTTTTATTGTGGACGGATTTTACTGAACTGTTGTGATTAAAAAGGTGATGTTAATTCAGTTGGCATTTCATCATTTTCACTTGTACTATTTTTTGTAAAAGTAGGTTCTGATTCAAAGCAAATTAGTTCTAGATAAAATAAATATTTATCAGATTTCTTGCAGCCCTGTAATCTATCTCTCTCTTGTAATTTGTAGGCAGTCCCTTACGCGACGAGCCACGATGTTATAAATCGGTTGGACAAACGCTTAGCAACAGAAAAGATAATTTTATCAGAGAAGGGTAAGTTAACACAATCTCTGTCTTGTGATAAAGAATATAATACAGAATCCAACAACACAACCCCAAACTAAATAAAAAATATCTTCAATGCACTGACGCATACTAGAGTAGGCCTAACTATTAATGTTTTAATTAACGTTACAAAAATCAAATTTACGTTAGTCTATTTACCACTCACTCAATCCTAAATTAGGCTAACGTTACGTTAGCTAATTTAGGACATTCTCAGAAAACTGAGGAATCAAAGTTTACCACACGGTTGTGACGAAAATAACGCATACAGTCTGTAGAATAAAATGTTCCTGTGTTAGCCTATCTGATATTATCCCTTGACCTTGACTAGCTGTGATGATAGCCTAGCTAACGTTATAGGAATTTAGCTTGCTGGCATAGTCTGCTATATTAGGCTACTTCGTGCCTCAGTTACTTCGTGATTTATACCAGAGTATATGGCTTTTGGTTCTACCCACCATTGCTGAATTGGAGCCACGTGCGTGGATACCGTCAGCTAACCGCCAGTTAGTGTAATTGCCGATTTATTATTTGGATTGATCGAATGAGATTTTAAGATTTATTTGTGGTCCATCAGCATTTATTAAAAATGTTTAATTGTAAATTTATTTCATGTGATCATGTGTCTGATAGCATCTATGAATTTAGTCAGCACATTAAAATGCACAGCAATGTCCCGAACTACGCTTTTCAATGCGGTGTGCCTGAATGTGCACGGACATACCATAAATTGACTGTACTTAAAGTACATATGTATAGAGACCACAAAAAGAAGAAATCTGTGCTGAATGAGTGCCAACCATGCAACATTACACCAAAATGTGTGGTTGAGTCGTGTACAGTCAAGTGTGACAGCATAGCCTCCTATCTGTGTCACATTAAGTCACATATTTCTGAGGGTTTAGAAATCAGGTGCCCATTTACAGGTTGTGGCAGGAAATTCAGTGTGTTGTCCAGTTTTGCATCACATATTTCACGGAAGCACAGAAACAATGGTGTCGAACATCTACTTGACAGTCTTTTAGAATGTCAAGTAGATGTGACTGAAACTGTGAGTCAGGCTAGTATGCTATTGACAGATAGTTGTGACGAACCAGAGAAGCTTTTTCCTATTGATGAAACGCTGTTTCTACAGAACTTAACTCTTTTTTATTTGAAACTGCAAGCTAAATTATTGTTGCCTGAGAGCACCATTCAAACCATTATTGAGGAGTTTCAAAGTGTTCATGACCTCGGCCTGGTACATTTACTTAATAAACTGAGTGATAGTTTGACTGATCTTGGAATTCCAGAGGCCACAATAGGCAGTCTCATTGATGATATTAAAAGAGATGATCTCCTTAAGGCTTACAACAGTGGAATTTTAAGTACAGGCCAAAAGAGAAAGTCTGCTTTTAAGAAGAATTTTAGCTACGTCGAACCTGTGCCTCTCTTATTAGGTATTGGTGATGATGGTAAGGAATGTTTTGCACAGTATATACCTGTACTGCAAACAGTAACTGCTCTTCTTAAAAGTGAGTCTGTTCGAGAGCAATACAATGAAACACACTCCAAAACTCCAACAGAGAATGTGTTCCAGGACATTTGGGATGGAAAGGGAGTACAGGGAAATTCATTGTTAAAAAGTGAGCCATCTTCTCTAGGTCTCATAATCTACCAGGATTCATTTGAAGTTGTTAATCCCCTTGGCTCAGGAAGAAAAAAACATAAAATTTTAGCAGTTTACCTTACACTTGCAGATATTCTGCCGCACAACAGGTCCATTATAGACCACATGCAGCTTATTCTTTTGTGTAGAGAGCAAGATTTCAAGTATTTTGGGCCAGATAAAGTTTTTGAACCTCTGATCAAAGACTTGAAAGCCCTTGAGGAGAGTGGCATTACATTAAATGATGGCCAGGTTGTGAAGGGTACGTTGTGTGCTATTTCTGGAGACAACTTAGGATCTCACAACATTGGAGGCTTTGTGGAAAACTTTAGTAGGAGTTTGCATTTCTGTCGATACTGTGACATTCATAGAAATACCTTTCTGAGCTCACCGCACTCATTTGGTACAGTTAGAACTGTACAGTCCTATCAAGACCATTTGCAGGATTTGACCTCAAGCACCGTGAATTCCATCTCTGGTATCAAATTCAATTCCCCCTTCAATCAGCTAGCCTACTTTCATGTGTGCCAACCTGGCTTGCCCCCATGCCTAGGGCATGACCTGTTTGAGGGCATCGTGTCCCATGATCTTATTTTGTTTATTGATCATTTAGTTCAAGAGAACCATTTTACTTATTTGCAACTCAATCGATGTAAAAACCAATTCAAGTATCAGGGAAGCGATGCCAACAACAAACCTGCAGACATCTCTCCAGGTAGTGGAAGGCTCAGTGGACATGCTGTGCAAAATTGGTGCTTTCTGAGATTGCTGCCTCTCCTTGTGGGGGATAGGATTAAAGATCCAAATAACAATGAAGTGTGGAACCTTGTTTTACTGTTGAGAGAAGTGGTAGAACTTGTTTGTGCACCAGAAATCACAGCAGGTCAGGTGGCATATCTGAAGGTTATCATTGATGAGTACATCCACTACAGAGTAACTCTTTTTCCTGATCATGCGCTGAAACCAAAACACCACTATTTATGTCACTACCCTCAGCTCATTACTCAGTTTGGCCCATTGATTCGCGTTTGGACTTTAAGGTTTGAGAGCAAGCACACCTTCTTTAAGCAGTGCGCCAGAAAGCTGCACAATTTCAAAAATGTCTGTAAAACACTTGCTGAACGACATCAGCTTCTACAGGCATACTTGAGTGCTGGGTGCTTGTTTCCAGAATGTGTGCAACTTGAAAAAGGCACAGAATTCTACGCTAGTGATTACAATGAAAAAATCAGGGAATCTGTTGCCAGTTTTCATTTTCAATCAGAGAACACAACAGCCACCAATGGAGTGACAGTGAAGGGTACAAAAAAGGCATGTTTGTGTTACTTCAAAAACATAATGAGGAATTGCATGCTGGTAGGATCAAGCTGATCATAGTTCAGCATAGTTCAGTTTATTTTGTTACTGAGAAACAAGTTTTTGTGAATCTAAAGGATATTGGTGTCTACTGCTTATTAGGCATCCCTCAAGAGCAGTATGTTTGCATTAAGCAAAAGGATTTGCTGGACTACTATCCTCTACCAGATTACAAAATGTGTGGCATACCAGTAATCATTCTTCACCACTCTTTTGTAGAAACGTTTTGAGAGAGGTCCCATGGCCAATTCACAAGACCTTAAAGATGCAATTTTGGCATCTCTTCCGGGTCTCCCTGAAGAAACATTGTCTCCACTACTTGAGGGCCTACAAGTTTTGGGCGTTGAAAGTGAGGAGGATCTGCAATTAGTGAGAGAAGAGGATCTGTTCAGCTACCTTAGACCGATCCAGTGCAGAAGACTTCTGAATGCTTGGAAACGCAATGGTAAGATTGGCTTTAACAGACTATGAGATGGCAGCTGAACAAAGGTCATTCTAATGAGTACATAGAATTCCTGTATCCAGTACCCAAGGGCAAGTGGTAGCATACAATTCATATCAGACAAACATGCAAATGTTTCAACCTAGTGGCCGTCATGACAGCATGAAAGTAATGAAAGTTATTTCATTCATATAGCCAATATCATATATTGGTATAATGATTAGTTAAGAAAGTCACATTCTTTATCCATATAATTAGGCCACAATAAGATATTTTTCTATACAAAGGTGAAGTAAGTTTTTACTGAGTATGCAATGCATGAGATGCTAAAGAGCCATGATGAATATTTTTAACTGTTTTGTTTTACAGAACCTGAAAGAAATGTCAAAATTGCATCTCTGATGTATGAATCTGACCCAGAGCTGAGCACCTCCTCAAGTCCTTCCTCATTTTCTTCCTCACCGAGCACCCCAGCTCAAACAATTATCTGTGAATCCTCACTCTTTAGTGCTAGTTCTCGACCTCGTAGTACATCTTGGCCAACAAATTTCAAAGTTAAATGGGACAAGATGCCAGTTGGGATCCGAACAGCAGTTGCTAGTCTTAAAAGACCATCACCTGCTGATCGAAGGCAGATGGTTAGATGTGTCGTGGATCAGATGCGGGAGCACAACATTAACCCATCAAGAGATGCTTGTCACAAAGTAGCAGAAAGTATTATTCGGGAGTATCCAAGAAGTTTCACTGATGTATTAGAAGATGGGGAAGTAATTGGAAATGGAGCCAGCTCACTTTTAATGCAAATCAAGACAAGGGTAGAGCATGTGACCGGCACAACCCTTTAGCCAGACAGAGACGAGTGAGAAAACTTTGCTCAGATGGAGCAAATGAAAGTCCCATGCGAAGAGGGCCGGTGGACCAGTACGGATGCGTCAGATGGCAGCCTGAAGACCTGCCTCCTGGAGAAACAGATGAGACTTTAGACGAACTGAGAAAGCAGATGTTGACACTTTATTCTCAGGAAGGGATGTCAGGGGCAGAGAGAGAAGATGTACAGAAGTGGCTTGAAATGACTTTCATCTTGCAGCGGCGTTACATAAATGGGAATCCTCCACGGGCCTTATCTGATGTTAAGGAAAGATGGCCTTTTCTGTTCTTACCGAGGGGCCTATACTCACATTTCCATATCTTAACTGGTATCCCGATCCTCCAAAGGCTCCCAGAAGCCATTGAAAGAAAAGGCCGGACAATCCTGAAGTTCTTTCAAATAAAGAAGAGCAACCCAGTGATCGAAGAAATCTTGTCAGCTTATCAAGACAGTGAGAGTAACAAGACAATGTGTGTCATTCTCCTCATCATGGAACATTTCAAGGAAGCAAAGGAGACCATCTTTCTACAAGTTGATGTGAGTTATCGTGTACTTTTAGGGTCACACACACGCACACAAACACTATGCTTAATGCTTTGTCAAATGTCGATCAATGTCAACTATTATTCTCCAAGATTGTTACCTATGTTCCTAATTCTAAATAACTTTTTTTCTCTTAAATTTGGCATCTCCTGCTAGTGCCAACTGTGCTTCGCATCACCCAGGATTATGGGAAGGATACAGACAGTGGTGATAGCAGTTTTCAGTGGTTGAGCAACTCCTGCTGGCCTTCAAGGGTGCCTGCGGCTTGCTCTCTGCACACGCGTATGACCGGGTCTCCTCCGCCCCCATTCTGCGTGTGCACGGTTTGTGGCTGTGGCGTGAAAAGAAGCAGCTGGCTGGCAGGCATGCGTTTTGAAGAAGAACAACGCTGGTTGTCCACACTTTCCCACTTTCACCCTTGAAGGCCAGCAGGAGTTGCTCAACCACTGAACAGTGGCACTGCCATGGGTCAGATTCAATCCAATACCGTGGTACTCACTCATTCGCCACAATTTTACAGAGTGCGCTGCCCAGCAGCCCGAATCACATTTTACGACATTTTGTTCCAGATGTCTGCCACGGCTTCCGATGTAGAGCAATCAGTCCCCTTACCCAGCACACCCCGTTTGATTGTTCAAGGTACAGTAAAGATTTTCCTTTATTTTCAGGGTTTGTTTCTGTTTTGGTTCAGAATGTATAGCGTAGAGCTAGGTGTATATACAGTGGCTTCAGAAAGTATTCAGACCCTTCATTTTTTGCACACTTTATTGTATTGTTGATTTAATTTTAAATGGATAAAATGTATGTATGTATAGAACACATGACTGGCTAAATGGCTGTAAGTCATCAAGGGTCTGCGGTATTGAACGAGCCCCAAACCATCACTCTGTGGCCAGATATGGTTTAGATGTGGATGGATCACTTTAAGGGTTTCTTCTCCTGACTTTTTTCCCCATAGAGTTCTATAGGAAAATGCGTCAGGAGAAATAACCCTTGCAGTGATCCATCCACATCTACTCCATATCTGGCAAGAGAGTGATGGTTTGGGGCTCGTTCAATACCGCAGACCCTTGATGACTTATAGCCATTTAGCCAGCCGTGTGTTCCATACTGTACCAGTGTAATTTACAGCTGAATCTAGTCTCACCCCCCAATTCCCATAGAGATCAATTCAAATGCAGAGAGGTTATAGTATTGCTTGTAACAGTACCTGAAAATAAGATATTGAAAGTATTTTTATGTTGATGGATTACTGACCTCAGGAAATAACAGCATGCAAAGGATATGCGACCAAATATTAAATATGATACTTTAAAAATATGTTAAAGCAAAGGGTTTGAATACTTATGTAAATGAGAAATTTCAGTTTTAGATTTTTTATTAATTTGCAAAGATTTTCACTTTATCATTATGGGTTATTGAGTGTAGATTGATTGGCATAAATGGCAATTTTATCCATTTAAAATTAAATCTACAACACAATAAAGTGTGAAAAAAGTGAAGCGGTCTGAATACTTTCTGAAGCCACTGTATATCATTGTGTCATGGCACCAATTTATCAACTGATTATGGGGGGGGCGGAAGCTGTTTTTAAAATTTGGTTCCTGAATATTCTATTGCAGGACAGGCCATGAACCCCACCACCTGGATGCTGGCCATTGAAGGCCAGGTGCTGATGGGGCCACATCAAGGAAACCTGGCCAATGGGATTGGTGCACTCTTTGCCAGCTATTACTGCTTCAATCTGCAGTACCCAGAAGAGGGCTCATGTACTCTCGAGTTTATCCAAAGGTAAGGTAGAACTCAATCATAATTAAAGTGGCAAGCAACATTTCCGTACCAGGCTTAGGGCATAATGACGCAGTACAAAGAAAGGATATTTAATGTTTTACTTTATCAACTTTATAGATTTTTGTGAACATATGCTAATTCCGAATTTGATGCCTGCAACACATTCCAAAAAAGTTGGGACGGGCAAAAAAAAAAAAAAAAGTTTAAAAAAAACACCTGTTTGGAACATTCCACAGGTAAACAGGTAATGCTATCATTACTGGGTATACAAGGATATCAAAAGACTCTTTTCAGGTACTCTTACAAGCAATACTATAATCACTCTGCATTTAAATGAATCTCTATCGGAATTGGGGGGTGGGACTAGATTAAGCTTTAAATTGCACGGGAATAGTATGGAACCCATGGTTGGCTAAATGGCAATGGCTATAAGTCATCAAGGGTCGGAGGTATCAAACGAGCCTGAAACCATCACTCTGCTGCCACATATGCAGTAGATATGGATGGATAACTTGAAGGGTTGTTTCTAATGATTTATTTATTCCATAGAATTCAATAGGAAAATGAGTCAGGAGAAACAACCCTTAAAGTAATCCATCCATATCTACTGCATATCTGGCAGCAGTGATGGTTTCAGGCTTGTTTGATACCTCAGACCCTTGATGACTTAGCCATTTAGCCAACCATGGGTTCCATACTATTCCCGTGTAATTTAAAGCTTAATCTAGCCCACCCCCCAATTCTGATAGAGATTCATTCAAATGCAGAGTGATTATAGTATTGCTTGTAAGAGTACCTGAAAAGAGTCTTTTGATATCCTTTTATACCCAGTAATGATAGCATCATCTGTTTACCTGTTGAATGTTCCAAACAGGTGTTTTTTGAATTTGTTATTCTTTTTTTGCCCCATTCCCAACATTTTTGGAACATGTAGCAGGCATCAAATTCGGAATTAGCGTATATTTACATACATCAATACATACCAATACATGCTCCACTGTAGAACATGTGTACCAAGTTTGGTTAAGGTTGGTTGCATAGACATAGAGTTACCAATAAAATGGTGTAGTGGTTCGCGGCTGTTTGTTTTCTTTTCTTTTGCGGCTCTTGTCCTGCTTTTATGATTGTTAATCAATCAGATTTTTTCCACGTTCCGTTTCGTGGTTTGCCAGCCCCATTATTGTTTCTACCAGACTTTGAATGTCTGGAACCTCAAATTATTTTGGTAGTTTTGAGAACTTAGAGGTTGTTTGCAATGTTACAATGTGTACAGCTATTTCACTTCTCTCTAGCTGTTTAGAGTAGGCTAGTCTAATGTTAATAACTTCTTATAGCTGTTTCTCATTCTCTTCCTAAAAACTATTCATAACAATAGTCTCTTTTTGCTTCAGATGCTTGGTGGGCATCAACCCACAGATCGGTTCTAAGGTGGCCCCTGGGAAGAGGAAGCGGGACACCATAAACCCACACGTCTGCACCCTGCTACGGAAATTAATGGACTGCGATTGGTTGGGCATGTAAGAAATGTCTTCACTAATACCATTAATTGGGATGGCAAGCATATATACAGGTGCAGCTCAAAAAATTAGAATATCATGAAAAAGTTCTATATTTTTTGTCACTCATTTCAGAAAGTGAAACTCATATATTATATAGATTAATTACACATAGAGTGAAATATTTCAAGCCTTTATTTCTTGTAATTTTGATGATTATGGCTTACAGCTAATGAAACCCACAATTCAGTGTCTCAGAAAATTTGAATATTTTGCTTTAACATATTTTTAAAGTATCATATTTAATATTTGGTCGCATATCCTTTGCATGCTGTTACTTCCTGAAGTCTGTGACCAATCAACATCAAAGGACTCTCAATATCTTATTTTCAGGTACTATTACAAGCGATACTATAACCTCTCTGCATTTGAACTGATCTCTATGAGAATTGAGGGGTAAGACTAGATTCAGCTGTAAATTACGCTGGTACAGTATAGAACACATGACTGGCGAAATGGCTGTACGTCATCAAGGGTCTAAGGTATCAAACGAGCCCCAAACCATCACTCTGCAGCCAGATATGGAGTAGATGTGGATGGATCCCTTTAAGGGTTGTTTCTCCTGACTTTTTCCCCCATAGAGTTCTATAGGAAAATGAGTCAGGAGAAATAACCCTTGCAGTGATCCATCCACATCTACTCCATTTCTGGCAACAGAGTGATGGTTTGGGGCTCGTTCGATAGCTCAGACCCTTGATGACTTACAGCCATTTAGCCAGCCATGTGTTCCATACTGTACCAGTGTAATTTACAGCTGAATCTAGTCTCACCCCCCAATTCCCATAGAGATCAGTTCAAATGCAGAGAGGTTATAGTATCGCTTGTAACAGGACCTGAAAATAAGATATCGAGAGTCTTTTGATGTTGATTGGTCACAGACTTCAGGAGGTAACAGCATGCAAAGGATATGCGACCAAATATTAAATATGATACTTTAAAAATATGTTAAAGGAAAATATTCTAATTTTCTGACACTGAATTTTGGGTTTCATTAGCTGTAAGCCATAATCATCAAAATTACAAGAAATAAAGGCTTGAAATATTTGACTCTATGTGTAATGAATCTATATAATATATGAGTTTCACTTTCTGAAATGAGTGACAAAAAATATTGAACTTTTTCACGATATTCTGCTTTTCACGAGCTGCACCTGTATATGCACTTTTCAGGGTTTCCAATAGAAATGACCACAGACTCTCAGGGCTCTATTTTGACCATATATAATTTGAGTATCTTCATTTGAATATCAATTTCTTAATTTTAATATTTTCTTAAAGGGAATTGCCACCCATTTTCAGCATTGAAATGGTCAAAACTACATCCCCCTGATTGTTTTAAGGTCCTTAGAACACGTTCCTAGTCTTCTCTGTGTCTGAGACCAAAGCAGGCAGGCTCCTTGAGCAGCTGGGCTGTGCCGTACCTGATGTGCATGCTTTGCCACACCCCTAGAGAACCTAGTTGAAATGAATGGAGAATCTCAACTAGTTGAAACATTGCGAATTGAAGATGAAATTTACGCTTGTTTGAGCTTTTACGGGCAAATGAGCTATCTCACGCACAAGTGCCATGTCTTATACAACATTAAATATATAGTCCTATGCTATCATAAAACAGCTAAATTTACATTTGTAGCTTTTTTCTCAAATAAAGTAAATCTAGCTGGTTTACTATAGCATAAGACTATATTTAATGTTGTATAAGACATGGCACTTGTGCGTGAGATAGCTCATTTGCCCGGAAAAGCTCAAACAAGCGTAAATTTCATCTTCAATTCGCAATGTTTCAACTAGTTGAGATTCTCCATTCATTTCAACTAGGTTCTCTAGGGGTGTGGCAAAGCATGCACATCAGGTACGGCACAGCCCAGCTGCTCAAGGAGCCTGCCTGCTTTGGTCTCAGACACAGAGAAGACTAGGAACGTGTTCTAAGGACCTTAAAACAATCAGGGGGATGTAGTTTTGACCATTTCAATGCTGAAAATGGGTGGCATTTCCCTTTAAGAAAATATTAAAATTAAGAAATTGATATTCAAATGAAGATACTCAAATTATATCAGAATGTTCAATACATATGTTTAGAAAAAGTCACAAAGGGAGAACCGCGGCATATGGATTTCCGAGTATGGCCGGTGGCAATTGGTGGCTGCTCCCGGGGTGGGGGGAGGGACTCGGTGAGAATCGTTGCGAGCATGATGGCCCTGGGCGAGTTGTAATCACGGTCTGGAGCTCGAGGAGCCTTGAAGAAGCTCTCCTTCTTACTACCAGCTGCCGGGGTTGTGTAGCGGGGATTGTCTAGCGGTCGCTACACGGGGGGAATTAAATGACATAGGGTCCAATTGGCTACCAAATTGGGAGAAAAAGGGGAAAGAAGTATTGATATAAAAATGAGGCCAAGTTACAGCAAACAATATTGGCTATATTACCTGTGTTTTTTAATCTTACCGTCTGAAGAGAATGTGGCCATTCAAACTTGTGTGACATACAAGAGTCAAATTCCAATCATTTATAGTGGAAATAATGTGCAATGTTACACTTAAAAATTACTACACTATGGGCTTGATTTACTTTTCATCCACACAAAGCACTGGATACAGACAATTGTCTGATTTACTAAGAACTTTAGGTTGTTCAAAACCTTTTTGCACACGCAAAACCAATAACATGACCAATGATTGGTCATGGTATTTGTTTTTGCACCAATCATTGGTTGTGTTATTAGTTTTGCGTGTGCTGAAAGGTTTTGCACATGCTAAAGGTCTTAGTAAATCAGGCCCTAAATGTTTAAACAATTGTCTGTATCCAGTGCTTTGTGTGTATGAAAAGCACATCATGCATAAAATGCATTATTCTTATTTTTATTATCATTGACACTATTTTGTTCAGGAAATTGTGTTCACAAATAAGATGTTTTATTGTTTTACATTTCAAAATAAATTATATACTATTTTACTAAATTTGGCTAAACTTGACCCACAAACATAGATAACATTAATAGGGAAAACATGTCTGAATGGGATTGTAAAATTCTATGTTTATTTAGTAGGCCTACATTTTTTTTTTTACATTGGTTTTATTACAGTGGTATGAGTAACTTGCCATTTTTGTTGAGAATTTTATACTTTGATGTTTGTAATTTGGTCAGTTATTTTGCCAAGTTAAAGTTCTGACATTTAAGAATTAATTTATTGTTAATTATATGATATATATATATACATATATATATATATATAGACTGTATGATTTGTGATCATATATTATTGTGATGAGTGCTTCAAATAAATGTGTTTTTGAAAATTATGAATGCATTGTTCTTGGTTAGAAACATACAGGTTTACCTATTTACTGGTTCCTTTAACTGCATAGCTATTACTCTAAACCGAGTTGCAGAAGAAAGATTTTCTGGAACACAGCATTCGTATAGTAAAATTACAATATCTTACTGGCTACTGAGTTGCAGTAAAAATACAGTAAGTATAAAACATTACAAGAGTGCGCTGTAATAGAATACAGCATTCCTATAGTAAAATTACAATACCTTACTGGCTACTGAGTTGCAGTAAAAATACAGTAAGTATAAAACATTACAAGAGTGCGCTGTAATAGAATACAGCATTCCTATAGTAAAATTACAATACCTTACTGGCTACTGAGTTGCAGTAAAAATACAGTAAGTATAAAACATTACAAAAGTGCGCTGTAATAGAATACAGCATTCCTATAGTAAAATTACAATACCTTACTGGCTACTGAGTTGCAGTAAAAATACAGTAAGTATAAAAAATTACAAGAGTGCGCTGTAATATAATACAGCATTCCTATAGTAAAATTACAATACCTTACTGGCTACTGAGTTGCAGTAAAAATACAGTAAGAATAAAAAATTACAAGAGTGCGCTGTAATATAATACAGCAGTATACCGTAATGTTAACTGTAAATATAATACAATACTTTATTGTATTATATTTACAGTACTGTTGCTGTATATTACTTACTGTAAAATTACTGCAACCAGTAGCCAGTAATTTACTGTAAAATCTACAGGAAATTTTTAACAGTGAGCTTATGGTGTGCCAGAGAGAGATATAGCAGACACAATCTGTACAATAAGAGATGTGGTAAATTATATGAAGGATGAGGGTGGAATAGTGTAGAGTCTAGATTTAAATAAGGCTTTTGATAGAGTGGAACATGGTTTTTTATATAAAACTATAGAGAATTTGGTTTTGGTAATAGAATAATGAAATGGATTAAGCTGTTGTATAATAATGCAAAAAGCTGTGTCAAATGTAATGGCTGTTTAACTGACACATTCCCTTTAGAAAGATCTATAAGACAAGGGTGCCCTCTATCTGCCCTGTTATTTAGCATCTGTATGGAACCTTTTTCAACAATGATAAAAGCGGATAAAGAAATTAGAAGCATTTAAATTCCGAGAGGAGGAAATAGTATCATATTATCAGTATGCAGATGATATGACACTGACTGTAAAATATGTAAGCAGCATTAAAAAAATAATGAAGCACATGGAGATTTATGAAAAGGCATCAGGTGCTAAAGTAAATGTGGAGAAATCTGAAATTATGTTTGTAGGTAATATAAATCCAGTGGATTGTGATATTCTATTTAAGAGAGCTAACAACTTAATTAAAATATAGGTATAGATGAAAAAGAGGCTTGAGATAAAACTTGGACAGGAGTTTTTAATAAAGTGAAACAAACATTGAATTTGTGGAAACAGAGAGGATTGAAATTGAAAGGAAAAACAGTGGTAATTAACTTTTAACTAATTTGCTTTTATCTAAATTTGTGTATGGATTGGGGGTGATGGATATGCCAGAATGGGTATTAAAAGAAATAAATGGTGTAATTTCCTATTTTATATGGGATGGAAAGGGAGTTCAAATTGCCCAGAAAACACATATAGGAAATTATGATGAAGGAGGATTAAATTAGTAGATTTAGATGTAAAGAGAAAAGCAATGAGAATTAAAATTGTGAATAAGTATATATATGATTCTGTTGATTATGGCGGGAAATATTTCTTTAAGGAATACCTATATAAAAGTGTCATTAAGTGAGAATGTGAGCAAAATAGTTTGTTGATGTCTATGAAAAGGACAATGTTTGAAAATGTGCCCAGCTTTTATAAAGAAGTTTTCGAAGCATGGTCTGGTTTTTTGGTCATGGTATAGTTTACGAGTGTCAAAAAATTTATTTGATGCTGAGTCATCCGGTTTTTCTAAATCAAAAAATCCAATCGAACAGTGTGTGTTATGTTCTGAGTCTGTGTTTTGTATTTCTGTCATGTTTAGTATTGTCACAGTTTATTTTTCTGTTCTTGTCATGCTTGTGTTCTGTTTGTTAGAATGCACTTTATGAAGCATACGTATTTCCATGTTTTTCCGCAGCCTTGCGTTCATGCTGTCGCTCACGCTTCCCTAATTGTTTCATTCTCTCTTGTCTATTTACTAATCTACTAACGTTAGATCAGGATTGGGTCATACTAACTCTCTAACCATGTGTTCATGTTACCTTACGTTTCTCGTGCATGTCATTTACTAATTTACTAACGCTAGGTCTATTACTAACGAGTACTAATTATCTTGTTATCAACCTTCCACACCTGATTTCTTTTCGCATGCTGCTCTCAAGCTAAGTGTCTGCACCTGTCTACACCTGCATTTAAACCAGTAGTCTTAGTCCCTCGTCGCGAGTTCGTCACACTTTTCTATAGCGTTTTGTTTGTATTTCCGAGTATCCTAGTTTCTGTTTAGTTTCCGAGTTGGTGAGTTTTTGTTGTCTGTTCTTTTGTTTATTGTTTTTTCTCGTCTTATTGATCTCCTGGCTTTGACCTCTGTCCGTGTTCTCGCGACCCTGCTTTTGGATTTTGTTTTGTACTTCTACCGTGCTTTCCCGTTATCGACCCCTGCCTGTTTTTTGACGTTCCATTGGATTTCGATTTTGTACCCTGAGATTAAAACTTCGTTTTTTTCCCTGTCCTCCTGCCTGCTACTGGGTCCCTTATTACACCGGTCATAACAGTACGAACTCACCAGTTGGGACCCAGCAGGCCTCCCTACCCCATGGAGTTTGGAGAAGATCCTTTTGGCTCTGATTCCTATGAGGAATACCTCATGGGGATCTGGGGGCAGAATCCTGAGTTCGCCCGCCGTCATGCCGACCACCACCCATCCCCATGGACTCCTCAACCCAGCTCCCACTCCATTAGACTCTGAGTTATTTCTCTTCAGCCAAGCAGCTCCGAGTCTAACATCAAACATCAACCATCTGCATTCCACTGTCCCGTCTAGCCCTGTGCCCGGTTAACTATGGGCAAAGGAGAAAACGATGGGGTCCTGGTTCCCGGCTCCGTCAACGGACTCGGCTACCCGTTGACGGAGGATCCATTGTCTTCCCGTCCCTTCCCACGCTTCCTGTCCAGTCCCGTCCCTT
>JAKUDI010001454.1:0-65138 GCA_022702515.1 Ilyophis sp. 1 JC-2022
ATACGAAATAAACACAGTAAACTGCATCTACCTGACTGCCGTGTCTTCTTCCCCGAGCTACAAGAGCTAACTTCGCCACAAATGGCAACTCCTCTTTTCTTCTTACCACATAACGCACTATAAACCAGGTCAACCCACTCCCTTTTCAATTTTAAATGTTCTATCTCAGATAAATGCGTTTCCTGAATCAAACCCACTGAACATTTCAGCTTCTTTAGTTGCCCAAGAGTTTTTTTCCCTTTTGATTGGGTTGTTAATTCCTTTTATATGAATAACATGCATGATAACACAGAACCGAACTTCCACCCTTCCATTCGGACACAGTTATCTAGTTGAACTCTAATCGTGTTCAATCCCCGTTGGTAATAGGGCAGAAAGGTGTGACTAACCCTCTCTGAGGGAAAAAACGCACAAAGTGCAAATACAACCATTATTACATTAATATGTAAAAAAAAAAAGGTCTGGGTGAGTGTATTCCACTCGTACAAAACTTAAGCATAGCATCCGTTTGGACTTCATAACATATAGCTTGTATGAACTTTTTTAGATTAAATTATATAGAGTCATTCACATAGCTAACGTAACAACGTATTGTTCAGAATGAAAATTAAAGTTAGCATCCCCACAGCCATTTTAGTTGTAGCGTACTTCTAAACTATTGTTTAATTTTCCTCTTGCAAAAGAGGGAAAAGTTTTCAGAGCCTTCAAATCTTATGTTGACAATACCGTGTCCCTCTTTCTCTTCACGTTGCTCTTCCACCCTTCTTTTAACTCTTCCTCGATTCCCAGCTCCTTCAGCAGCGTTGCGGCGTTCGTTAGTGTTGCAAAGGTCTTCTCTCCGGTATTCAGTTTAAGCTTCAGTTGTGCTGGATACAAGAATTTCGCTTGTATGTCCTTTTTAAGCTGTTTGATAACTTTGTGGACTTTCACTCGTTTCTTTTGTAGATCGGGGGAGTAGTCCTGATCAAAGTAAATCCGCTTGTCTTGAAAGAAAACTTGTCCCTGGCTCCATGCTTGCTGTATGATCGCGTCTCTTACCGCTGCATCGAGAAATCTCACAATTATGGATTTAGGAGGGGCTGTTGAATCCTTAGGCTTAGATACGAGTGAACGATGTGCCCTTTCAATTTCTGGAGTTTGAACGCCCAATAGCTATATTTGTCGCTTTTTATTTTGTTTTGTCCGACGGAGCTCTGTTTCTGTGCTGGCATCACCGGATGTCCGTCCATAAGTGTTTTAGTAGTATTTAAAATCGGAGACTTACCCTGATTAATGTAGTAACCTTCCATGGCGGGTTTGAGAAATTTGCGAAAGCTTCTCGTTTTTTTTTGTACCTGAAATACGATATTATGTAAGTAATGTAGCCCATTTTGTACCGAAAAATGACTGTATAAATCCCTATCTGAGAAGCGTGGAAGCGAGTGGCGTGCACACCGGAATGTTCTCAATGCCGCGAGCATTCGCTTCTAGCGCACGTGATTCCGCGAGACTGCATGTGTGTTTTGGGCGTTATTCACAGTGAAGATAACTAAACCTCGCCGTGTCCTAATTGTGCAGTCGACAAAAAACACTCTCGTAATTGTGCTCCTTTGACTGCGTTGATGACCAAAATTAAACGGTAACGGCGGTTGTGGTTAAGAAACAATTTAACCCGGGTTAGCTCGAGGTTCCTTCGCTCACGGCCATACCACACTGAAAACGCCCGAAGTCGGAAGCCAATCAGTGTCGGGCCTGGTTAGTACTTGGATGGGAGACCGCCTGGGAATACCAGGTGCTGTAAGCTTTTTAAAAAGTTTTTTGTTTTTTTTTGTTTTGGGGGAGCTGAACTTGTGGAATTATGGCACGGAATGAAGTGCCGAGAATTTTCTTAAAAGAAGCGACTGTTGTTATTGACGTATCAGATGCTGAGAATTCTTTGCCAATGGACGTTATATTGGATCTCCAAAAGAAATGTGGAGTGGGTACAATATTGGCTTGTTGGCCGAGAGGTAATGGAGAACTTTAAATAACATTGAGTGAAAAAAATCTGCGTGTTTGTTTGCAAGATGGCGTGGAGGTGAAAGGGGTGCTATGTCCTATTCGAGACCTGTGTAACGACGAGACTGTTGTCTCTTTCATACACTTGCCTGCCTATATTTCGGATAGTGTGATAAAAACTCACATATTGGGGTGTTTTGCCGACATCGGCTATTCGAAAACGATTTTATCCAGGCACTATGATTGCAGACGGAACGCGATTTGTTAAAGTTAAGTTTACGTCAACAGTGAAATCGTTGCCGTACAGTACAAAATTCAAAACAGCGGCGGGACCGAAATATTTTCGGTTAATGCATGACCGACAAGTTAAAATATGCCGGTTGTGTATGCAGCTGGACCACATTTAAAAAAATTGCCCGGACTTTAAATGTCGCGAGTGTTTGGAACAAGGGCATTACGCTCGTGACTGCACAGCAGTGCGATGTCCTGACTGCTGGAAAGTGATGATGAAATGTATGTGTACAAGTAGTGAAGATGACACGCAGGCTGAAGAAGGAGTTTTTGGTGGTGGAGGAAAGGTGGAATCGGAAGAAAAGGCACAGGAGAGCACTGCGGGATCCTCGGGTGAAGGAATGGCGGAGGCAGAGGGCAGTGCACTATCAGAAGAAACGTGAAAAGAAAGCACGAGTCCAGCACGGATGGAGGAGAGGAGAATACAGAAGAGGTCGAAGCAGAGATGGATGAAGAGGAGAATAGTGAAGATGAGATGAAAAAAGGGAAGGACTGTTTATCACGAGTTAGACGGAGGAGAATGAACCCTTCTCCAAACGTTCATGAAATGTCCCGTATTGTCAAGAGAGAAAGTAACGTGTGCGCTTGATCTCCTGAGGAAGGATAGACGCCTGCAAGCGACGGCTGCAGCACAAAGAGGGGAATTAGAAGAGTTGAACGAGTGCGGACTGACATGATGGGGTATCTAACTGTTATATTTATTACCTGCTTCTTTCTAATGGTCTGCATTGCTTCTTTGAACACATGTGGACTGAGAGACATTGGCAAGTTTGAGCGAATTGGGACAATGCTGAAATATGCGGATGTATGTTTGCAAGAAACGCACTGGGACGATGATACTGCACTTCTGATGAAGAGATATTGGAATGGGGAGATTTTTTATAATAATGGGGATGCGAGGAACCAAGGGGTGGCTATCTTGGTAAGGGAGGGCTGTGCTTTGAATGCAAAGCAATTGTATAGCGATGAAACGGGTAGATTACTTGTTGTGAAAATAGAAGTCGGAAATAAGGAAATCACGCTAATTAATGTCTATGCCCCAAATGTGGAGGTAGAAAGGAGGTTTTTTTTTTTTTTTCAAAGATTTGGAAAAGTTTGTAATGGAGTGATTATAGGTTATTTCCATGTAATATTGAGCAGGTCGGATATGAATAACAATATGGTGTATCGCTCTGACTCCACCAGGAGCGTCCTGCTTAATGTTATGGAGGATAGGGGTTATGTAGATTTTTGGTGCCACCGGAATGCAACGGTAAACTGTTTTTCCAGAATGCAAGTGGTAGAGGGAGTTCTGAAACAGAGTAGGATAGATATGGGATGGTGTAATAGAGAAATAATAGATCACATTAAACATGCTTCTTATAAATATACAACTTTTAGTGATCATGCTGTTTTTAGATTTCATGTTAGTTTTGAGGACTTTAGGAAAGGACCAGGTGTATGGTGTCTTAATACACAGTTCTTACAAGATGAGCATTTCTGTATGGGAATAAGGGCACTGATTCTTACAGAACTTGATTGTTCTATGTACCAAATAGACAAAGGTTTGGTGGGACAATCTGAAGCACAGTATTAAGAATTACTCTATAAAATTTGGAGTGGCCAGAAGTAGGAAAAGACAGATGGAAGAATTAAGGGTGAGGGAGGAATTGTAAAGGGAGCTGCCTAGAGCAGCTGAGGGGGAGGGAAAAAATGCCATACAAATCTTTACATTGCAAAATACTTTGGGGGATATTGAAAGAGAAAAGTCCATGGGAGCTATTATAACAAGTAAAGCGCAATATGTTGTTGAAGGGGAAAGTTCTCGGTTCTTTTTCGGGCTTGAGGGGTCGAGACAGAAAGGTAACTGTATTGAAGAGGTTTTACTGAGGGGAGGAGAGAGAGTGAGGAATTTCTCACTCTCTCAAATTTCAAAGCCTATTTTCGCCACTGACCTCATTGTTGCCCCAGTTATATGGGAAGTTGAGGCAGCGGTGCAGAGAGCCTTGCGCTCGGACCCAGGCCCAGGTGGGGCACCGGCCAACTGTCTTTTCGTGCCTTCTCGTTTTAGGTCTCGGGTTCTCCAATGGGGCCACGCCTCCCAACTCACCGGTCATCCCATCGTACTAGGGATTTTTTAACTCTACGTTTTTGGTGGCCCAGTCTGGAGAGGGACGTATGCTTGTTTGTCACGGCTTGTCCGGTTTTCGCTCGCAGCAAGGCCTCTCACCTTCCTCCCTCGGGTCTCCTTCGTCTCCTACCTATTCCCACCCGCCCCTGGAGTCATATTTCCCTTGACTTTGTCACGGGTTTGCCTCTATCTGCAGGCAATACTACGATTTTAGTGGTGGTCGACCGCTTCTCTAAAGCGGCCCATTTCATTGCGCTGTCCAAGCTGCCTTCAGCACCTGAGACAGCACAACTTATGATTGATCACGTATTTCGGCCGCACGGTCTTCCCACGGATGTGGTATCCGATCGTGGCCCTCAGTTTGCTGCCAAGTTTTGGCGTGCGTTTTGCTTTCTGCTAGGTGCCTCTGTCAGTCTGTCTTCCGGTTTTCACCCGGAGACTAACGCCCAGATAGAGCGCACTAATCAGACACTAGAGAGTACTCTTCACTGCCAAGTCGCATCTACACCTACCTCCTTGAGCCATCACCTCGCCTGGGCGGAGTACGCTCATTACACACTGCGTAACGCCTCCACCGGTCTCTCCCCCTTCAAACCTCAGCTGGGATATCAACCACCTCTCTTTCCTGAGCTCGAGAGGGAGGTGGAGGTGCCCTCTACAGGTTCTATCGTTCGGAGGTGTCGTTCGGTTTGGAGACAAGTGCGTTCGTCTTTTATACGTGCGTTGGCTAAACAAAAAGCCACGGCTGATGGGCATCGTCGGGCTGCACCATCCTATAGAGTTGGACAGCGGGTTTGGCTCACTTCTCGTGATCTTCCATTGCGTGTCGAGTCCCGCAAACTTGCCCCTCATTTTGTGGGACCATTTAAAATTATAAAAAAGATTAACCCAGTCACATTTCGACTGCAACTGCAGCGTACGATGCGCATCCACCGCATGTTTCACACCTCCTGTCTGAAACCGGTACTCGTCAGCCCTCTCGCCCCGTTTGAAAGACCACCTCCGCCTCCCCGACTCATAGAGGGGGGTCCCGCTTATACCATTTGCCGCATTGTGGCCGAGAGACGTGTGGGCAGAGCGTGGCAGTTCCTTGTGGACTGGGAGGGGTCAACTGCTGGAGCAGCCATTATTTCTTAGCCCGCTGGTAAAATAAAATGGGAAAATCCTATTTAACTAATCGTTTATTGCTGCTGGCGTGATTAAAGTGAAGGATGTTATGTATGAGGTAAGATCGGGGTTTCTATCCTTGCAGGCTATGGTGGATGCAATAATGGAGGTAGAGACTGAAATATCTGTTACAACAATTCATAGTTATTATTCAAGAATAAAACCAGCTATTCCAAAAGAGTGGGTAAGGAACATTGAGGAGGAGGAAAGCGGGAAGATAAAAGAAGTGGTTCCACTGCCAACATTTATGCTGAACTTACAAGGTAGAATAATACCCATTCTCGAGGGTACAGCAAAAGTATTTTACATACTTTTTCTTAAAAGGCCCATTGCTGAGATGCAATGGGAACGGTTGCTTGGTGACATTGGTAAAATATGGAGCAATGTAAGAGTGATGTATCTTGCAACAGAATGTGTGGATTTGGATTATGGGATAATGCGTAATTGTTTGTTCACAAATTTAAAACTATCAAATATCAAATGCTAATGATGCAATGTGCCCTTTGTGCTGTCTTAAAATGGAGGGACTTTTTCGAGTATTTGTGAAGAGCTAATGACTTTCCTGCAGTACCTTAAGGGAATTGTTGCAGAGCTGATGGGAACTGGTGCATCTGACATATTGAAAGATGCTTCTTGGGAAAAATATTCTTGTTTGGGGTGATGGGCAACACGCATGGTGCTAACACCACTGCAACAAATTTGGTATTGAGCTATGCAAGGTTTGTAATATAGAGAAGGCGGAATTTGAAGAAGCATGAAAATACAAAAGTAGATGTTTGTTGTTTATTTAAAGGGTTTGTCAAAAGACAAATTCAATTCCTGAGTAGTAATATGATTCGGTAACTGTCGAAAGTGATTGATGGGTTCAAAAGGTAAATTTATGAATATTAATGAGGTTATGATAAAATATAATTATGCATAAAAAAATATACTTTTTTATTTTTATAATTATGTATTATCATTCGGGGTGGGGTGTGTGGGTTTTGTTTCAAGGGTTTGATGATGTCATTTTATTGGTGGTTGTTGTAAACGTTGGTAAACGGTTTTGTGATGGTTTTTATGGAGGGCCTTGGTGCTTAGGGGAACATTTTATGAGAAAAACATCGTGAAAAAGTAATGGTGTATAAATGTATAGGTTATTAGTAGTAGTGGTGGTAGCCGCAGCAATTAAGTTTTATTTTTTAAAAACAGTTTGTGTTAGCAGCAGCGTGTTAAAAGAATAAAATAATTCAAACAGGTTGTTAAAACGTGAAAAATAGCCGAGGGCTATATCGAAAAAAGCATTATATCGAAACATTGTAAATGCTTGTTAGAAGCCCAGAAGGAAAAAACTTAGAGTTGAAAGGAGACCCCGTGAATGACAACATAGACAGGGGACTTTTTCGGGGTCCGTGAATTCGCGATACTGTGCAAAATAGGCAAACTGAATAGGTCCAAAATGCAAGATACAGAGCTTAAAAGATATGGAGGTAGATTTGTGTCTTTATTATGCAATCAAACAGAATAGGTTTGCAATCAAAAAAAAGATTTGAGAGCAAAAGTATCAATACAAATCCAAAAGTTTTGTTTGCAAATCCAAAAGTTTTGTTTGCAAATCCAAAAGTTTTGTTTGCAAATCCAAAAGTTTTATTTGCAAATCGAAATGTTTTGTTTGCAATTCTAAAACTTTTATTTGCAAATCCAAAAGTTTTGCTTGCTACTTCATCCAGTTAATTTTGTGTCTTTATTATTGAATTTAAAAAAAAATGCTTGCAATCAAAATATAGTTTTGAGAGCAAAAGTATTGGCACCGCAAACAAAAATGTTTTATTGCAAGTAAAAATAAATTTGTTTGTTTGTCTGCAAAAAAATTTTTTTCTTTTGCAAATCTTTTTTTTGTTTGTTTGCAAATCTTTTTTTTTGTTTGTTTGCAAAAAAATGTTTTGCTTGCAAATTTTTTGTTTGTTTGCAAAAAAAATGTTTGCTTGCAAATCTTTTTTTTGCTTGCGAATCTTTTTTTTGAAAAGAGGAACCTCGTGGGCGGGACCTACACTGAAATCTGTAAGACACGTCTCTATTGGCCAGTCTCGACCGCAATGACGGCTTGCAAAGCACCATGGGTAGTCTTGACTAGTTCTTTGGAAATTCGGCACGTGCGAGCGGGACTGTGGCGCGACAGAGGGAAGAACGTACAGGTATGTTTAACATTAATATTATTAATAGTTAGAATGTTTCATGTGAACTGGTGCATTTAGTTTGCTTCTGTTAAACGATTCGACGGCCAAACGGACAGTGACGTCGATGCCCGAGGGTGTAGCGGTAATGTAACGTTCGTGTAAACATTAGCAGCTAATCCACTAGCCTGCATTAACAGGTCCGTGTCCATTATCGGACATATCACGAAGTAGCCTCACTGACAGTGTGACGTAAAGACTCTGGACATGTTTTATTAGGATCCCGTGATAGGAAATATGGATAACTTTTCCTGACAAATGCTTAAAAATGTTTGTGGACCTGATCTAAAGATGCTAAGTAGCTAACAACGCACGTCCGATAATGGATTCAGGCAGTACTCAACTACATTACTTGAGTAAAAGTAGAGATACTCTCGGTCAAATATTACTCCAATACAAGTGAAAGTTGTTCAGTCAAATTTTTACTTAAGTGAAAGTACTGGAGTACTTGCTTTTGTAAATACTTAAGTAATAAAGTATATAATAAATATTTTAACAAGAAAATTCTAGTAAAAAGTTGTAATATTTCTAGAAAAATGTAATAAAATTTAAAGGGAAAAAGTTGCAATATTTTGTGGAGGTGTTGGAACATTTCATTGTAAAAATGTAAAATTTAAAGGGAAAAAGTCATAGATTTTTTTAAAAACGGTCACAATATTTTTAAATATTCTATAAAACATGTCTTAATGTCAAGTTGCTACTTGCTAGACTTAAAAGTAACGAGACCCTTCATAGAAATTAAGTGGAGTTAAAAGTACAATGTTTGTATTTCAAAAGTAGTGGACTTAAAGTCATAAGTTGCCAGAAAAATAAAACTCAAGTAAAGTACAGATACTCAAAAAAATGTATTTAAGTACAGTACTAAAGTAAATTTACTTTGTTACTGTCCACCCCTGCACTTAACTCAACTTACATCGTCTTGCTGCGCCCTTACCTACTCCTGCAGTGGTGTAATGTCACCCCAGTGGAGAATTGGCATCACCTACTGCTTATATACATAAACTAACTCAATAATTGCATTACTGTAGTGGATTTAAGAAAAATAATCATTCATTCACATTTTCTTTTGCTGATTTTTGGGCCACTGGGCGAAATTAGCTGCAGCATTATGGCTTAGCTTCGTAAGTATGGGAATGTGGATTGACACAGTATTATTGATGTCACTGGTGGTGAAAATGGCTTAATTACAGAGCTAATGAAAGGTATTATGACCAATGATCATGATATTATGGTCAACGATCATGCTTTCCCTTGTCTTCCTGGCAGAATGCAAAACCAACATGGCGCTGGCAGATCACAGGCCCAGGTAGGGTATCAGCTCATTTCTTCAAATTCATATATTTGATCATAGTGTTGTCATTGTGGGAAATGACATAAAATAGAGGCATTTTACAGCTTATGCATGACCAGAATTAACTGTTCAAACTGTTTATGCTTTGCTCTGTATGATCACATTATAATGTTATGTAATTACCATTACAGTATGACCAGCGCACAGCAACGGAAGCTGCTCAGCATTTATTGTCTCTGATCACCAGAGCAATTCCAGAAGAACCTAGACAGGGACAGAGTACAAGCATGGAGAGACCTACTCTTCAGTTTGAGATGGCCAGGTAGAAAAGCAAAGGGTTTTAAAAGGGCCAGTTCAGGTGTTATACATTGTTGCTTAAAGGTAGAGTCTGTGGGATTTCCCCCAAAAAACACTCACACACACACGATGAAAAGCGGTGGTGTTTTACAACCTGGGATGAGAACAGGTTGTTACATCGTTATATATATATATATATATATGTGTGTTTCAGTAAATCCTCTGCTCCTCATCATGTGCAGTAGCTTACTTTTCATCTGTTGATGTTCTGTGTGAAGAGCACTGTGCCTTGCCTGTTTGACTGACACACATAACCACACACACATGCTGCGGACACTAATACATATTCCATCAATTTTTTTGTGGAGGTGTGGGTGTTTATTTATGTTTGTAGAATGTAACTGCTTTGGGGGAAAAACAAAAATATAGGTTTTATTATTCTTTTAAACCATGTTTTTGTCGCCAGCGCGAGCAGCTGTCTTTTTAGCAGACTGCGGAAGCGGACACGCTATACAGACGGGTTAGAGTAAGTGAGTGAGTGAGTCGGTAATGCTACGTGCTGTGTGACTGCAGCCTCTTCTCATGCCCTCCAATGCCTGCAGAAGTTCCTTTATGCTAGACAGACAAAGCAGCCTTGAGACATCAGATGGAAAACTAGAAGACATTTTTTCTCTGTAAACTATGACCAGGTTTTACTAACATTGTTTTTGTGACATGTATTAATGTGTATTACGTTTCACCTTTGCCACCTGTCATGCTATGCCCACATAATCACCGATGACGTGGACTGCTACTAGGTTTTGCCCTAGTCTTGTTCCTTCTCCTCCCTTGCTCACTCTTCTCGTGCTGCTGGCTCGCTGGTGTGGTTGGGGGGTGGGGGGGGGGCGGGCGAGGGAAGGGGCATCCGACTTTGAATGCTATGTGTTTCCAAACAGCATGAAGAAAATGCTGCAGACTCTACCTTTAGCATTTCCATATGCCTTTGTGCGTCAAGGCACTTTCTAATACACTTATTCCAAAAATAACATACATAGTTTCTCCCTATTCCTATAATTTGCTAATTAAGTCACATTAAATTGATTCCTTAATGTTAATGACCCTATCATCCTTTTAGCACTGGTGCTATCACATACTTTATGTCAGAAAGTGGTATTATAGTGTTTTAGTTTCAGCAACTTTGTGCAATTTTTGTCCAGGTTCTGTTTAAGAGCTGAATTGTTTCTTTTGAAAATCAACTGGGCTGCTTGCATAAATGACATACCTAGGCCTACTGACTGATTTTAATCGAATTTGTAATTTTAACATTTTTCTTAAAATCATATAGATCCTTCCCTGGATATTTCAAGCGCAATGGAAAGAACAAAAATCACCCCATCGGAAGCCACAGACCAGCAAAAGTTGTCAAGATGACATGGAAACCACTTGATTTATCTTTTTTTTTACTTGGTTCCAACACTAACACAACACCATCAATATCTGCTGAGCTGGAGCTCATGCAAGCAGGGTTGGGAAAGAGGACGGTGTCCATCTCATCTGACTTAACACATTCAGAGGTGGGATGTCTGAAATTAAGCATGCATGTTTTGTTCCCAAAATGTATTGGTATTGAGTATTGGATGTGTGGCAATAGAGCTATACTGTCCAAATGCAAGCTGTTGACATTTTTCTTTCCTTTTTTATTAGTTATCCAGTTTACTAAGGACAACATATCCGAAGATGAATGATCTTCAAGACAGATGGCTTCTTTTCAAAGCAGCAGGTGCACGTGAAATCATTACAAGTGGCATTTCCCAACAGCAAGTTTTTTATCCAGTTGTGAAAAAGTAAATGCACTATCCCTTAGAGTTATGCACCATTTTAATTGTTGTGTAACTTGCTTTAAAGGTGGAAATGGAAGAAGGAAATTGTCTGCAATTCCATTAGAGGCAGAGGGATACACTGGGTCTGTGATCAAAAGAGCCTCTGGTGCAGGAAAACAGATGTTGTATATAATGCCCCTCCAAGACGAGCTAGATCTAATACCACTACCAGCAGATGCACCAGAATTTGCTCTAATGCCAAAAGCAACATGCAAACAATGCAAGACAGAGATGCCATTGCAGATGTTGGCTTTGCACATTGACTACTGCAACAAAACATCAAACTCGGAAAATGAGGTAAAACTGTGTCTTATGTTTCTTAGGCATGTGAGATCAAAGCTGTAAAAGTCCAGCTTCCAGTTCTAACTTGAGGATTATCTGTAGTGATGAACTCCACCCCCAACCTCAGCATACAGTATCTGCACTTGGTATAACTTTACAGTATATGCTTTCTCTTCTGCTCAGGAGGCAGATGTGGTGTTCCTGGAAGAAGCAACATCTCCTACCCCAGTCCCAGGACCTTGTACTGTCGCACCACGGTCCATTGAGCAACACTGGTTTAAGCAGGTACAGCTACTTAGTCAAAAAACAATAAGCCAGCGATTACTTTGAAAAGTCACTCTTCATCACGACTAATTTAATTTTCCATACTGCAGGTCAATAATTCTGTTCTCATTTTCAATGTGCTTGCAAATAGGCAGGTGAGGCCCAATGTCCAATATGCACAATGACATTTCCAATGTCAGACATAGAGCGTCATGCAAGCTTCTGCGGTGAAAGGTAATTGTTTGTCAACTTGAATTTTGTATCATTGTTTATAGTGTTGCATGAATTTCTAGGTATTTCCAAGATGGCTCGGTTTTTATCATGGATATTTTTACAATAACAAAATATTTATCCCAATCTCACTGGTCAGATGTGAGGTAATAGACAATCTAGAACTATACGTTTAAATAAGTATAAATGTATTCATTTTGTTTTTATACAGCATTTCTGTGGAAAAGGAGCTTTGCCAGCTTGACACTGTCGAGACATGCTCTGATATGGATGAGATATTGTTGGGAATTCCATTAAATCCATTGATTACCTGTGATAATATGTATTGATTATATTTGAATATGAATCACCTTTAAATCCATTGATTACCTGTGATAATATGTATTGATTATATTTGAATATGTATTTCCTTTAAACTATATTACCTGTGATAATATGTACTGATTATATTTGAATATGAATCACCTTTAAACTATATTACCTGTGATAATATGTATTGATTATATTTGAAAATGTATCATGAGCACTCAAACACATAGTAATATATATACAGTGTTGGGAAGGATACTTTTAAAATGTATCCAGTTACAGAATACAGAATACATGACCAAAAATGTAATTTGTAACGTATTCCGTTACATTACTCAATCTGAGTATTGTATTCTGAATACTTGGATTACTTCCACATTGAATTGCATTTTATAAGTGTAGGAATGCGACATCAAATCCTGTGTAACGTTCCGCTCCCTTCCTGTCCGTTCTCCATGTTTTCCCTTTCCTCCCGTGTCATGATGGATTCCCTGTGTCCGTGTTTTCCCTGTCGCTACAGGCTGGGCGTGTCCCTTCTGTCTGATTCTCTCTGTTCCCTCACTTTAGGTTCAACCTATCTCCTTTCCCCCTTCCTGCATGCATTCCGCACCAGTCAATTAGTCAATCACCCTCGGTTACATTCCTCATGCTTTTGGTTATTGGTTTCAATTTCACTCCCCTACTTATACCTCTCGCTGGCTGCTATTCGGCACCAGTTCGTTAACGTTGTTCGTGCGTGTCATGGTCTCCTGTATGTTGGTGCTGCTTAACTAAAACTCTGCTGTGGGTTCTCCCGATCTACCTCCTTGGTTCCTAGACCAGTGTGCCACTTGGATCCAGCCTGTAGCAGTCCAGTCTCCCTGTATGTGTTGCGATACCCCCGCCAAGACTAACGTTGCCTGCGCAGTTGGATTCTCTGCCTCCAGCCCAGTTCCTGTTGGACCCTCCGGTCCAGAGTCCGTTCCTGTGATCCAGTTCCTGTTGGACCTCCCGGTCCAGATCAAGTCCAGTTCCGGTTCGGAACAAAAACCTTGTTCCCGTGATCCAGTTCCTATTGGACCTCCCGGTCCAGATCAAGTCCAGTTCCGGTTCGGAACAAAACCTTGTTCCCGTGATCCAGTTCCTGTTGGACCTCCCGGTCCAGATCAAGTCCAGTTCCGGTTCGGAACAAGACCTTCGTTCCCGTGATCCAGTTCCTGTTGGACCTCCCGGTCCAGATCAAGTCCAGTTCCGGTTCGGAACAAAATCTTCGTTCCCTTGATCCAGTTCCTGTTGGACCTCCCGGTCCAGATCAAGTCCAGTTCCGGTTCGGAACCAATCCTTCGTTCCCGTGATCCGGTTCCAGTGTGGGCCTCCTGGCCCAGTACAAGCCCAGCTCCGGTTTGGAGCAGTTCGCTACTTCCTGGACACTCTTTGACTTTTTGTTAAGTTTGTGTTGAGCTTGGGACTGCCCCAAAGCTCCTAATAAACACCCATTCCTGTTTCCCTGTCTCTTGGTCGTGCATTTGGGTTCAGCCCGTGTTTGGTTCGTGACAGAACGAACTGGTCTTAAAACATGGACCCAGCCGACCTCGAGCGGATCCGCCACGCCTTCCGCACCCAATCCGCGGTCAGCGACCAACAGGGCCACCGGATGGACGACGTGTTGGAAGTGCTGGGGAGGCTTACGGAGCAGGTTGCTCAACTAGCGCTTCACCTGCCTCTTCCTCGGATCCCTGTGGGCCCAACACCCGAACTGTCTCCCGAGGTTCCGGTCCCCTCTCCTGGCCGGGAGCCCAGAGTTCAACACCCCGAATTATACCGCGGGGGGCTGGGGAGGTGCCGTGAATTTTTAATGAAGTGCGACATTGTTTTTCGCATGCAGCCCACTTCCTTCGCCTCCGACCCATGCAAAATCGCCTTTGTCATGAGCAGCCTGGGAGGCAGTGCCCTGGAGTGGGCCACAGCTATTTGGGACAGTCAGGCTCCTACGTGCAACAACTTCGCCCTCTTCACCGCGGAGATGCGGCGCGTCTTTGACCACCCGATCTGCGGTCTAGACGCTACCCAGCGCCTCCTACAGGTCCGGCAGGGCAGCCGCAGCGTAGCGGAGATGGCTATCCAGTTCCGCACCCTCGCTGCTGAGGCGGGATGGAACGACACCTCCCTTCAGGGGGCCTTTCGTCAGGCTCTCAGTGAAGAGCTGAAGGACCAGCTAGCTACTCGGGAGGAGGCTAACTCGCTCAATGGCCTCATCAGTTTGGCTATAGCCATTGATAACCGTCTCAGAACCCGGGCCCGTGAGCGAGAGAAGAATCCCTCCCGTCTTCCGCCCTATGCCCCTTCCCGGGCTCGCCAACCCTCTCCCGTCCAGGGACCGAAAGTCGTCGCTTTGTCTCCCGAGGAGGAGCCCATGCAACTGGGCAAGATCACGGTGGACGCCGAGGAGCGCCAACGCCGTTTCCGCACCCAGTCCTGTTTCTACTGTGGCAAGACAGGCCACCAAATAGCTTATTGTCCCATCCGCCCAAAAGAAAGGGGCTCGCCAGTAAGACTGGGTGTACTGACGAGCTCCATCATCCCAAACCATGCGGCCCAGAACCGCCTTGAATTCAAGGTCACTCTCCTGTGGAGGGACAACACCGCCTCTACATTTGCCCTAATCGACTCCGGGGCCGATTCCAGTTTCATTGATATCACCTTTGTCAAGAGGTACGGGATCCCCACGGAGGCCTTACCCAACCCCATCACTGCTCACGCCCTGGACGGTAGGAGTCTGGGGTTAGTTACCCACTCCACCGTTCCCCTACAGCTCCTTGTTTCTGGCAATCATCGGGAGACGATCCAACTCCTACTGATTCACTCCAAACAGTCCTCCATGGTCCTGGGACAGACCTGGCTGCGCCTCCACAACCCACACATCGATTGGCTAGCCGGTCGCATCCTGGCATGGAGCGGTCACTGCCTAGCCAACTGTCTCCGCTCTGCTCTACCCCCCCCGGGGGCCACGAGTAACAGACCTATCCCTCCTGTACCCGACCTAGCCAATGTTCCCAACCATTATCATGACCTGTCGCAAGTGTTTTCCAAGTCACGTGCTCTGTCTTTGCCTCCTCACAGACCCTACGACTGTTGCATCGACCTGCTGGCGGGAGCCAAGCTTCCATCTGGTCGCCTCTACAGCCTGTCGGGGCCGGAGAAGCTGGCCATGGAAACCTACATCCACGAGTCACTTGCGTCAGGCATAATCCGTCCCTCCTCATCCCCGGTTGGTGCAGGGTTCTTCTTCGTTGGGAAGAAGGACGGCTCATTGCGGCCCTGCATCGACTACCGGGGCCTCAATGAGGTTACGGTCCGTAATAAATATCCTCTTCCCCTCATTAACACTGCCTTTGAACCCCTCTCCCAGGCAGTCATCTTCACCAAACTCGACCTCCGTAACGCGTACCACCTGGTGCGTATACGCGAGGGGGACGAGTGGAAGACTGCATTCAACACCCCGTTGGGCCACTACGAGTACCTGGTGGTCCCGTTCGGCCTCACTAATGCCCCAGCAGTCTTCCAGGGGATGGTGAATGATGTCCTGCGTGACCTGTCGGGCAAAAGTGTTTTTGTTTATATAGATGACATCCTCATTTTTTCCAAATCCCCCCAGGAACACGTTCTCCACGTCCGGGAGGTTCTCCAGCGCCTACTGGAGAACCAGCTCTTCGTGAAAGCCGAGAAGTGCTCGTTCCACGTCTCGTCTGTCCCGTTCCTCGGCTTCATTATCGAGAAGGGCAGTATCCGGGCGGACCCTACCAAAGTCAAGGCGGTGACAGAATGGCCCCAACCATCCTCACGTAAGCACCTCCAACAGTTCCTCGGGTTCGCCAATTTTTATCGTCGGTTCATCCGCAATTACAGTGTCATTGCTGCCCCACTTACCAAACTCACCTCCACGTCCATTCCCTATTGCTGGAATCCCGAGGCTCAACGGGCCTTCGAACAACTCAAGGCCCGATTTTCCACTGCCCCCATTCTCTGTCACCCCGACACCACCCGTCAGTTTACTGTGGAGGTTGATGCCTCCGACACCGGGGTGGGGGCCATTCTGTCTCAGCGTGCCGCCTTGGACAGCAAGCTCCATCCCTGTGCCTTCTTCTCCCGGAGACTGTCCTCCGCTGAGCGCAATTATGATGTCGGGGACCGGGAACTCCTAGCGATAAAGCTGGCACTGGAGGAATGGCGTCATTGGCTGGAGGGGGCAGGTAACCCATTTATTGTCCTCACGGACCACCATAATTTAATTTATATTAGGTCCGCCAAGAGGCTTAACGCCCGTCAGGCTAGGTGGTCGCTGTTTTTTGCCCGTTTTAATTTTTCAGTAACCTTCCGCCCTGGCTCTCGTAACACCAAGGCTGATGCCTTGTCCCGCATTTTTTCCCCCCCCTCCAGTCCTGCTGACCCGGAGCCCATTATACCCACTTCCTGTATTGTGGCTGCGGTGTCCTGGGAGATCGAAGAAGTCGTGAAGGCCGCCCAGGCCTCCCAACCGGATCCCCGCAATAACCCTAACCCCTCTCTGTTTGTGCCCGACTCTGTCCGTCCCCAGGTTCTGGAATGGGTTCACGCCTCCCGTCTGGCTTGTCACCCAGGGGTTGCCAGAACCATCGCCCTGGTCAGGAGGAGCTTTTGGTGGCCCACCCTCAAGGGGGATACCCGTGCGTTTGTCCTAGCCTGCCCCGTTTGCGCCAGGAGCAAGGCATCCCACCAGCCTCCCTCCGGGCTTCTCCACCCCCTCCCTGTCCCGGGCCGTCCTTGGAGTCACATTGGGGTAGACTTCGTCACCGGGCTACCATTGTCAGAGGGCAACACCACCATCCTGACTATTGTGGACCGGTTCTCCAAGGCGGTTCACTTTATCCCTCTTCCCAAACTCCCTTCCGCCCTCGAAACAGCGGAGCTCCTGGTGCTGCACGTTGTCAGGCTGCACGGGATCCCATCCGACATCGTATCGGACCGTGGGCCCCAATTCTCCTCCCAGGTGTGGAAGGCGTTCTGTGTGGCCCTGGGTGCGTCGGCTAGTCTGTCGTCGGGGTTCCATCCCCAGACTAACGGCCAGGCGGAGAGGGCGAACCAGGACCTGGGGGCCGCCCTGCGGTGCATTACTGCTCGCAACCCCGCTTCCTGGAGCCGTTTCCTCCCTTGGGTGGAGTATGCGCATAACTCCCTGAAGTGCGCATCCACGGGGATGTCGCCCTTCGAGTGCTCATTGGGGTACCAACCTCCCCTCCTCCCGGCCCAGGAAGCCGAGGTGGCAGTTCCCACCGTCAAGTCCCACTTCCTGAGATGCAAGCGGACGTGGAAACTCACACGCACCGCACTCCTTCGCTCAAACTCCCGTACCCAGCGTCTGGCGGACCTTCACAGGACCGCAGCCCCGCAGTACAGGGCCGGTCAGCAGGTCTGGCTGTCCACAGCCAATATTCCCCTCCCCACGTCATCCAAGAAACTTCAACCCCGGTTTATTGGTCCCTTCCCCATTGTTTGCCTGGTCAACCCCGTTTCTGTTAAACTCTCCCTTCCTGTTTCCCTTAAGGTCCACCCCGTTTTCCACGTGAGCCAAATAAAGCCTGTCGCCTCCAGCCCCCTCAGTGCCCCGGCGGTCACTCCACCCCCGCCCCGGATCATCGACCACGCCCCGGCCTACACGGTGAGTCGGATACTCGACATTCGCCGCAAGGGCCGGGGCTTCCAATACCTGGTCGATTGGGAGGGTTATGGCCCGGAGGAGCGGTCCTGGCTCCACAAGAGCCTCATTCTGGACCACTCTCTCATCTCGGACTTTCACAAGCAGTTCCCGGACAAGACTAGGCCTCCGGATACGCCAGGTGGCGTTCTTTGAGGGGGGGGTACTGTAACGTTCCGCTCCCTTCCTGTCCGTTCTCCATGTTTTCCCTTTCCTCCCGTGTCATGATGGATTCCCTGTGTCCGTGTTTTCCCTGTCGCTACAGGCTGGGCGTGTCCCTTCTGTCTGATTCTCTCTGTTCCCTCACTTTAGGTTCAACCTATCTCCTTTCCCCCTTCCTGCATGCATTCCGCACCAGTCAATTAGTCAATCACCCTCGGTTACATTCCTCATGCTTTTGGTTATTGGTTTCAATTTCACTCCCCTACTTATACCTCTCGCTGGCTGCTATTCGGCACCAGTTCGTTAACGTTGTTCGTGCGTGTCATGGTCTCCTGTATGTTGGTGCTGCTTAACTAAAACTCTGCTGTGGGTTCTCCCGATCTACCTCCTTGGTTCCTAGACCAGTGTGCCACTTGGATCCAGCCTGTAGCAGTCCAGTCTCCCTGTATGTGTTGCGATACCCCCGCCAAGACTAACGTTGCCTGCGCAGTTGGATTCTCTGCCTCCAGCCCAGTTCCTGTTGGACCCTCCGGTCCAGAGTCCGTTCCTGTGATCCAGTTCCTGTTGGACCTCCCGGTCCAGATCAAGTCCAGTTCCGGTTCGGAACAAAAACCTTGTTCCCGTGATCCAGTTCCTATTGGACCTCCCGGTCCAGATCAAGTCCAGTTCCGGTTCGGAACAAAACCTTGTTCCCGTGATCCAGTTCCTGTTGGACCTCCCGGTCCAGATCAAGTCCAGTTCCGGTTCGGAACAGGACCTTCGTTCCCGTGATCCAGTTCCTGTTGGACCTCCCGGTCCAGATCAAGTCCAGTTCCGGTTCGGAACAAAATCTTCGTTCCCTTGATCCAGTTCCTGTTGGACCTCCCGGTCCAGATCAAGTCCAGTTCCGGTTCGGAACCAATCCTTCATTCCCGTGATCCAGTTCCTGTTGGATCTTCCGGTCCAGATCAAGTCCAGTTCCGGTTCGGAACAAACCTTCGTTCCCGTGATCCGGTTCCAGTGTGGGCCTCCTGGCCCAGTACAAGCCCAGCTCCGGTTTGGAGCAGTTCGCTACTTCCTGGACACTCTTTGACTTTTTGTTAAGTTTGTGTTGAGCTTGGGACTGCCCCAAAGCTCCTAATAAACACCCATTCCTGTTTCCCTGTCTCTTGGTCGTGCATTTGGGTTCAGCCCGTGTTTGGTTCGTGACATCCTGCTTACTAAACAGGCCTATTCTTTTGTGTTCTTCTGTTTTGTTATAAGGGTATATTTATGCAAAAGATATCACCAATGACGAACTGACCAATTTTACCTTTTCAGTTTCTTTATTTACTGAAAAACATAAAAGGATGATATGAAACATTCCATAAAAAATAAAATAAAAATGTCAACATTGTTACAGCAGACTATACTGTACTCACATTAATGTTCTTTCATTAAGAATTACACTAATAACGGTCAATCAAAATAAAACAGAAACTCAAACTGAATGTGATGATGGCAAAATAATAATGTTTCTTTTAAACTACGCCACCAAATATCATTTTACCCACATGAAACAATGTTCCATTGAAAAACCAAGATTACCTCAACAAAGGCTAGCAACAAAAACCTATCCAAAATGTCATTTGGAAGTTGTACATAACATAGGGTGAAAACTCTTTTTGCAAACTTTTGCAGTAGACATGTAAGGTCAGAAGAAAAAAAATACAACAATTGGTTTTACAAGAATAATGAGGAAGTCAATTTGCATGGATTGCCTGCGAATGTCTGTGAACCTAAAGACCATTATGTTTTGAGCTACCTACATATTTGACATGGTGGTTCTTCTCCAGTAAAGTGGCCAAAGCTCCACAAACAGATAGACAGATATAGACGTGACTAAGGTGCTCCCAGGAGGTCAAGGGGGATTTTTTTAAACACTGGGTAGTGTGTGTGTGTGTGTGTGTGTTTGTGTGTGTGTGTGTGTGTGTGTGCACGTGTGCGTGGACCCACCTACTCTACATGTCAACACTCCAGTAAAGTCGGTTGTATCGCAACAGGAGAGCCTGCTCAAAGTGCTTATCTGTCATTTTGTTACGGTGTGGAGTGAAAATAAGTCCTCCCTGGCTAAAAAGCCGCTCAACAGGAGCACTTGATGGCAGAGTAGTATTGTACTTTAAGAAGAGGGCTCTGATCATTGGATACATCTTCAATGAAGCCAATGACTTGTCTGGATCCTGGAGATACCTCTGCACCTCTTCCTCTGCTGATGAACTTGTCATTTGTGCTGTCTCAAAAGTGAAGAAGTTGTCATCATCTTCTGAATCACCTCCAACTGCGACATTTCCAGTGGTGCCGGCATCCTCAGAAGGCTCTGTATGAAGAAGACGAGTCTCTTGGACCATTGCTGTTTTCATGGCCCCCCTCTCTTCTTCTGCGAGCCACCACAGTCGAAACTTTGGGTGGGTGGAAGCCGCCATCCTTGCCTCATGGGAGGCCAACACCTGCCCAAATCGAGTGTCTATGGCCCTTATAACACCGGAGAGTATGTGCGTTGAGAATTGCACTTTGGACAATTTTTCTGCTAACTTCGCTTTTAGGCTCAGGATAGTGGGAACTATGTACCCAAAGTAACAGTTCTTTTCTCCTTGAAGGAGGTTAATTGAGTAGGCAAGAGGTTTTAATATGGCTGTGTACTCTTTTAGAAAACATGTCTCTTGAGGATGCAGTTTAGCCACTTTCAGCTGGTCACAGATTCCATTGAGCTGACTCTCAGTGAGACTCATTAGTTTCTCAATTGCATGATACTCTGAGCTCCACCTAGTCACCGAAGGTACTAAACATCTCATTTGGGCAATTTCCTCAATCACATCAGCAGCACCTGATGAGCGATGAGACTTATTCCAGATTGCAGCACATTTTGACATTGCACTTCTGTATAATTTTCGAGAAACACCCTGTGAGGCAACTTTGTCAAGATCATTCGTGGCAACAAGATTCAAAGTATGCGCGGCACATCGATGGTGGGGTGGCAAAAAAAAGTTAAGCTCCTCTTCCTCTTGCTCCTCCTGAAGAACTGCAGTGACCTCAGCAAACTCCACATCATCTGTGCTATCCATCTCATCATCCAATTCACACCCTCCATATTCATTGAATGCCTTAACGAAATTGCTACCATTGTCAGTGACTGTGGCACTGACTTTGCCTTGGATCTGGAATTCTGCATGAATCTGACTAATTTTGGCAGCAATGACATCATAGGTGTGACGGCCCCTTATCCTTTCACATGCCAACGCAGCAGACTTTCGATCTAATGTCTCTGGCTCAATCCAGTGACACGTGATTCCCATGAAACTCCTATGATGAGCAGTCCATATATCTGCTGTTGTACACACGGTTTGAACATCCTGAAGAGTTTCAGTAAGTGCCTCCTTCATATTTAGAGATCCCCTTTCAATGCGCTGCATCAATGTTTTTCTGCACATGGGTGTCCTACCCCCACTAATTCCTTCAATCATCTTACGGAATGAGTCTTTCTCCACTAATGAAAAGGCCTGCACATCTGCAATTATGAACTCAAGAACCAAGGAGTTTACTTTCCTTTGGGTGATTGCTGAGGTGCTGAGTGTTGCTTGTTTGAGAGGAGGTGTGGTGGGCATGGCACTTCGTTCACCACCATCATCTGATGCCATTTCTGCTCTTTGCAAGGCCCTGGAATGCTTCCTCTAAAATAAAGAAAAACAGAAAGAGCACAAATGAATTACACTTTAATTGTTTTATGCTGGGAAGAATAAAGAGGACTATGGTAAATAGGCCTACAACATCCTAGAGGTGCTGATGGTGACATTACACATCACAGTAATCATTATGCCTACTCACAATAATAATCATCTGTTTTAAATGTAATGTGTGAGGTCTAAAACCAACTAGGCTATTCAACATACAATGTTATCACATCATGGCCTACATATTTCAGACAGGTCTTGGCATGTAAGGAAACATAAGACAGTAGCTTTACTGAAGACAGTAGGCTAAATGTAACTAACTGCACATTAACAAGATAGAGATAATAGCAAAATCATAATATTTCAGAATTGGTGATGCTTTCATTTCAAGTGCAGATTAAAAAAAGTTGTTAAATCTGAGAAGCCACCATCACCCAGGTCCGTTCATCTTTCATTTGAAGCACTGGAATTATGTTAGTCTGTAAAGTGTAAAGTCGCACGTCAACTAAGCAGGTCGATACAACTATAAAACATACTTGCCAACCCTCCCGATTTTCCCGGGAGACTCCCGATTTTCAATGTCCTCTCCCGATAATCTCCCGGAGTCAACAATCTCCCGCAGTTCTCCCGATTTCGGACAATATCGTGTTTTTAAAAAAAAAAAAATTTAAAAAAATAAAAAAATAATAATAATCTGACGCGTGTATCTACGTGGATGGTTAACGGGGAACGGGGATTTACTTTTAACGCAGACGCACACCCGCGGTACGTTAAATAAACCGTTAAATAGAGTGTCTTAAAAAAAAAAAAAGATGATTGCAACCCCCCCCCCAACAATTACAATCGTGGTCCGCGAAAATTCTTGATAGCACCCCAACCCCCCCCCCCCCCCCCCCGTCAACAATTACAATCGAGGTCCGCGAAAATTCTTGATAGCACCCCCCATTCCCCCCGTCAACAATTTAAAAAAAAAATCTCCCTATTTCTGAGGGCTCAAGGTTGGCAAGTATGCTATAAAATAGCAAGGTGACCAATACAACTACAGCAGAGGACTATGGCTGGCTAATTAAACAACAAAAAACTTACTTTAAGATGCTTCTTCAGGTTGGAGGTTGAGTCTTTGGACGCTGAAAGGAGGTTGGTTGCTGGCAAGCAGAGGTTGCACTGCACGGTTATATTCTTTTCTCCCTTCTCTTTCCTTAACGTGAAATGCTGTTTGAATTTCCAAGCTAGAAACGCATTCCTGCCCTGACTTTGTTGTGCCTGTTCCGGCTCCAGCTCTACCTCTTGCTCATGCTGCTCCTCTTCCGACTCCATTGTGAATGATCACGCAATTTAGCACTAGATCAGTTTTTTCGTTTTCATACAGGGGCTTCTGGGAAATGCATGGGGTTGCCTTCATTTATTTAGAGAGTGAATAAACTCGTGAAACAGAGAAGTATCATCATGTAATCCACTGATTTCAACAATGTAACTGTATTCTAAATACCATCTATTTTAATTGTAACTGTAACGGAATACAGTTACTCATAATTCGTATTCTGAATACGTAACGCCGGTACATGTATTCCGTTACTCCCCAACACTGTATATATATATGAGATCACAGCACATTATGTGGGCCAAAAAATACAGAGACAGACTAAATGTCAGAGAGCCTAATAAGATGAGGGGGGGTAGGCACTCTAGGCGCCTGGACACCTGGTGTCTGACCGACCAAGGAAGGCTCAGTACAAAACACATTCCAAATATGCTAATTACCCATTGTTGTTTTTGCACACAGTCAGCAGTCCAGGATTTGAAAAAGAACTTGGATAGCAGCCAAGAAACCAGAGTCTGATAAGAGATAATTTCCCAGGCCTAAAGGGCAATGCCAGGGGGGGGGGGGGGGCACACAGCTGGAGATGGGTGGCTGGGAATCTAAAGGGGGGGGGAATTTTGAGAGATATCTTGGTAGGGCGGAGCCGGGAGATTGAGAACCCAGGTGTCAATCAGATACAATCCAATAGGCGTAGGCCCTACAAAGATAAAGTTGGGAAAGTTCTCGAAGAAAGGCGGGGATAGAGATTGCCTGTGTTTGTATGGTCAAATATGTCAGATGGATAAAAAATGAGATGTATAAACTGATAACGAAATTGTATAAAAACTGATGGAAAACATGTAAGAGTGTAATATCTGTGTGATATCTCTGTGATATATCTCTTTGATGGGTTCACACTAGACTTTTGATTAAGCGGTTTATGAAATAAAAGTCTAGTATTCTTTGAACTTCTGTCTCGTCCTCTTTGATTAAACACTTGGAAAAATTCGAAAGATAAAGTTGAAGAACTCTGAATTTCTGAAAACAACTCAGAGATATTTTCACTTCAAAATCCACAACAATATCATGGTAACTAATCTGGCAGTGTACCATTTCATGAACTTGTTAAAATACAGTACATTGTGTTGTTCATTTGAATAATTCAAAACTTTCAACAGTGAAGAAGATGTTCTTCGTTGGCTAACGGCACAGATAGACTGTAGCAAGACCTTCGAAATCTGTGTGTCCAGAGACCGTATGGTTGAAAGAGGTCTTACACTCTGGAAGCGTCGAAAGAATGGTGGTCCAGTGAACTCTTTGAAAGTCTCCTTCCTGGGAGAACCAGGGATTGACACTGGAGCACTAAGAAAGGAGTTCCTGTCCAGTGAGTAGGTTAGTGTCCTATGACTATAAATACCTCTGCCAGGTCTGGCTCTGACACTGGTGCTTGCAGCATCCCAATCATCCATAGCTGATTCGGTGTCAGATTTCCCTCTGTGCGCAAGGGGTGACAATTCCAGCTCTCTGTGAAATGCTGCAAATCAGCTCGTAGTCGCGGTATGAAGACATACCCCACACAGAAGAGGTGGACAGCAATATAGCCCTCTTCCTCCAAACTGTGGAGCACACTGTAGTACTGACATGTTACACTCCAAACATCTCTCCACAGGCGTTCCACTCTGAAAACAAGTGAAGGGATACAGATGAGACAAGACTGTGTAAGGCTTTTGCTACACTGAATTAAAACCTGCAAATATCGACTATAAAAAAGCGTCAACACCGGTAAACTTTTCTTACAATCAACATCAAAGCATTCTCCATCTTAAGTTTTAGATCACTGTAAAATGCAAAATAAATGACTTAAGAAAATTTGGGAATCTGATGAGTTTCTAATAATATTTGTGCTTTTTACCCCAAATGACTGTTTATATGCATTCTAATATTTACTGAAACAGTTGAGCTCTGGTATTCAGTTACCTCTGGTTGTGGACACTTTTTCCAGCAATGAAGCTGCCACGACCTGTTCCCCGTACAGTAAACATGCATCTAGCGATGTCTACATTTTCAACCCCTTGATCGCCTCGTACTCTGAAAGACAGATAAGGTGCAAAATAATGTATTTTAGTGTAGTGGTTCTCAACTGGTGGGTCAGGACACCTGGAATAGTCAGTTTGCCCAATAACGTAAACAGGAAATAACTACAACACTAGTATTTAGTTATTTTCGAACATTGCATAATTTTCACTGATTTTTGTACTACAACAGGTATTTTTATGCCATTACATTATCTGTAAATAAGTGCAGACAAAGCACCAAATGACATTAAATTTAAGAAAAATAGTGATCACTCACTGTCACCCCAGCTGTTTGGAACATGGATTGGCATTTTTTGTTTGTAAATGACTCATTTCACTTAACTAATAAAATTGTGTATGGACAATGTCATTTTATTGTCATATTTCTTCTAAACAATTGCATTTACCTTGATGGCCATCCATATTTCTGAACTCCATCCATGAAGAATCCAAAAGCCGTCTCTGCTTTGTTATTTCCAGCTGTGTCCAGGTAAAAGATCTGTAACACAGTGGGGCACATATTATGTAGTGGTTCAAAACACAAAACAGTGAATGAGGGCGTGAAAAAAGGATTACCTTCCTTGAGAAGCCATCAATTGCTCCAAAAACCACAATGTTGTATCTACCAAAAAATAAATTTTTAGTCAGCACTGACATCACAACTGAGTGACATAAAATCATCATCAATGATTAGAAATAGTTTAATGGGAGAAAACACACCTTATTAACTTGTGGTTGGTGTCAATGTGGACAAGAGACAAAGGAGAAGGAACAGAGTATGTACGTCTTGCAATGCAAGACAGCTGGACCATTCTGGAAATTATTCCTGCACCATCCACACGCTGCAATGACCTCTTTATTCTTCTCCAGGAAATTCGATGACCCTTTGCTTTTAGAGATCCCTTCACTAGCCTGTAGCCAGCATGGGGCATTCTTGCCTTTATTGACCTAACCGTCTGATCCAGCACATCATCAAGTATGTCAGAGTAGCATCCTCTAACAGAGAGGTTATGCTCTCGCATGCGCCTGTACAAAGTTGACCTTGAAATCCCATGGAGGTCAGTCAGAGAGGTCAGTGGTAACTCCGTACCAAGTAGATTTTGGAGAGTTTGACTGTCTATATTTAGCCGGGGTCGCCCCACACTCCCACTCCATTCAACCGCAGCCACATCATGCAACAGTGGAGGGACAGTACTCTGCGAGAGATAAGCACTGACGACTTCAGACAGCTGTTGTAGACCGTCTACCACAGACTCAGGAAGGTCAATATAAGCTGCCCCAGCTCGAACAAACTGTAACTCCTGAGAGCAAACAAAGTTCAGGTATTCAAAATCAATAGGTTCTCTATTGATGACAGAAGTCAGTCTATCCCTGACTCTCTGCAGAAGCTGCCATCGCATAGGTTCCTGCAACAAGGAAAAACAAACAAAATAAAATTAAGATGAAGAAAAAGAGATGGTGGTTTTACATAAAATTTTAAGCAGGGACTTTTAAGTGCTAAGTGTTTTTACTACAAGAGCTTTCATTTGCCATTTTTGAAGTCATAATATATGTAATTAAGGTACATAACATTATAATGTGATCATACAGAGCAAAGCATATACGGTTTGAACAGTTAATTCTGGTCATGCATAAGCTGTAAAATGCCTCTATTTTATGTCATTTCCCACAATGACAACACTATGATCAAATATATGAATTTGAAGAAATGAGCTGATACCCTACCTGGGCCTGTGATCTGCCAGCGCCATGTTGGTTTTGCATTCTGCCAGGAAGACAAGGGAAAGCATGATCGTTGACCATAATATCATGATCATTGGTCATAATACCTTTCATTAGCTCTGTAATTAAGCCATTTTCACCACCAGTGACATCAATAATACTGTGTCAATCCACATTCCCATACTTACGAAGCTAAGCCATAATGCTGCAGCTAATTTCGCCCAGTGGCCCAAAAATCAGCAAAAGAAAATGTGAATGAATGATTATTTTTCTTAAATCCACTACAGTAATGCAATTATTGAGTTAGTTTATGTATATAAGCAGTAGGTGATGCCAATTCTCCACTGGGGTGACATTACACCACTGCAGGAGTAGGTAAGGGCGCAGCAAGACGATGTAAGTTGAGTTAAGTGCAGGGGTGGACAGTAACAAAGTAAATTTACTTTAGTACTGTACTTAAATACATTTTTTTGAGTATCTGTACTTTACTTGAGTTTTATTTTTCTGGCAACTTATGACTTTAAGTCCACTACTTTTGAAATACAAACATTGTACTTTTAACTCCACTTAATTTCTATGAAGGGTCTCGTTACTTTTAAGTCTAGCAAGTAGCAACTTGACATTAAGACATGTTTTATAGAATATTTAAAAATATTGTGACCGTTTTTTTAAAAATCTACGACTTTTTTCCTTGAAAATTTACATTTTTACAATGAAATGTTCCAACACCTCCACAAAATATTGCAACTTTTTCCCTTTAAATTTTATTACATTTTTCTAGAAATATTACAACTTTTTACTAGAATTTTCTTGTTAAAATATTTATTATATACTTTATTACTTAAGTATTTACAAAAGCAAGTACTCCAGTACTTTCACTTAAGTAAAAATTTGACTGAACAACTTTCACTTGTATTGGAGTAATATTTGACCGAGAGTATCTCTACTTTTACTCAAGTAATGTAGTTGAGTACTGCCTGAATCCATTATCGGACGTGCGTTGTTAGCTACTTAGCATCTTTAGATCAGGTCCACAAACATTTTTAAGCATTTGTCAGGAAAAGTTATCCATATTTCCTATCACGGGATCCTAATAAAACATGTCCAGAGTCTTTACGTCACACTGTCAGTGAGGCTACTTCGTGATATGTCCGATAATGGACACGGACCTGTTAATGCAGGCTAGTGGATTAGCTGCTAATGTTTACACGAACGTTACATTACCGCTACACCCTCGGGCATCGACGTCACTGTCCGTTTGGCCGTCGAATCGTTTAAAAGAAGCAAACTAAATGCACCAGTTCACATGAAACATTCTAACTATTAATAATATTAATGTTAAACATACCTGTACGTTCTTCCCTCTGTCGCGCCACAGTCCCGCTCGCACGTGCCGAATTTCCAAAGAACTAGTCAAGACTACCCATGGTGCTTTGCAAGCCGTCATTGCGGTCGAGACTGGCCAATAGAGACGTGTCTTACAGATTTCAGTGTAGGTCCCGCCCACGAGGTTCCTCTTTTCAAAAAAAAGATTCGCAAGCAAAAAAAAGATTTGCAAGCAAAAAAATTTTTTGCAAACAAACAAAAAATTTGCAAGCAAAACATTTTTTTGCAAACAAACAAAAAAAAGATTTGCAAAAGAAAATTTTTTTTTTGCAGACAAACAAATTTATTTTTACTTGCAATAAAACATTTTTGTTTGCGGTGCCAATACTTTTGCTCTCAAAACTATATTTTGATTGCAACCATTTTTTTTTAAATTCAATAATAAAGACACAAAATTAACTGGATGAAGTAGCAAGCAAAACTTTTGGATTTGCAAATAAAAGTTTTAGAATTGCAAACAAAACATTTCGATTTGCAAATAAAACTTTTGGATTTGCAAACAAAACTTTTGGATTTGCAAACAAAACTTTTGGATTTGCAAACAAAACTTTTGGATTTGTATTGATACTTTTGCTCTCAAATCTTTTTTTTGATTGCAAACCTATTCTGTTTGATTGCATAATAAAGACACAAATCTACCTCCATAAAAAGAACGCCTAGAAGGGTTAGAAAGAAAGACTATGAAGAAAGAATTTAAATAAACTAATATGTTACGTTTTAAAGAATTAAAACGAAAATACAAAAAGAACTTAGAACGAAAGATTGCGGCGTTGCGGGGCTCCGTGGATACGCTAGAAGAGATAAGTTACTCAACACGTCGGCGGTTCACACTATGAATGAACATATGGCTCAGAGCAAGGTTTGTGTGTATCAAACAGGTATACGCCCCCAACATAAGCACATCCGGTTACGCGGAATTGACGTTTACACGGTCCAATGATAGCTTGTAAAGTTTGTGTCATGAATCGTTTGAGTGCTTTTAACAGCCGTGAGTAGGAGCTGGTTTGGGTTTGAAGTCTGAGTGACGGGCGCTACTGCAACATAACAGCGGGGGGGTCGAAGCCATTTTGAAAACCAGCAAATAGTTTAAGATGTTTTTAAAAAACCTAGAACATAAGTGTACAGTATACAAACAACACAAAATAGCGTTGAAAGAAAAACGACAACGTTCTTTTTTCCAAAACAAAGTAGCGAAACGTACAAGGCCTATTAAAAATAATTACACCGAGGCATTTTATAATTAATTTATTCTTTATAACTTTAAATTATTTTTTTCAATAGTTCTAATAGACATGTCTGGTCTCGATTGGCTTGTAAAAAGACGGGCTATTCAATTTAAACAGAGTTGCTCTATTATATGTCGCATATAATGTGTAAACGTAGTGTCTATTAAAAGCTTGTCTTCAATTGTCGAAAAACCAACGCAGGCGTAGAATTACAGGAGATGTAGGGGGTAAAGTTTGAAAGGCTGTGACAGCTGACGCTATAGCAAAGGCTTCGCGGTTTGTATAAAAGACAGACCTTTTGCGCAGATATTTAGCAGAAGCAGGCACTTGTAAAGACTACAAGAAAATGGCGAACACGCAAATCTCAACGCCCAATTCTCCAGAAGTTATGACGGATAACAGGACGGTGTTGCAAAGACCAAAGAAACCCTTTGCATCGATATCAAGACTTCGTGCAAACATTATTTACGAGGAGTGGGCCTGTACAGGCTCCGACTATATCCATTGTGGGTATAAGATCCATACGGAAGCTGATGTACCAAAAATGACCCTTTTTAACCTGTGTGAAGGCGAGTTGTTTGGTGAGAATACAGATGCCGTGATTTTTGAGCCTAAGGAATGGAGACTTTTCAAAAATTGCTACCGGGAAGTTATCGACAATGTACACCGTTATAGCAATTTTGTAAGTTGGCCTGGTGATTGCTCTGTGGTTTGTGTTTCAACCCTCAGAAGTGCTAATAAACTGATCATGAATGAACAATACGCATCAAGCGACATTCCGGATGTCCAAATTGGTTTTCATTTTGAAGATTTGCATTTGTTAAACGTAGGTATTGAGCAAGCCGATAAAGTGCTTGAGGATTATCGGCTGTGGAGATCCATGGACTTTGTGAAAACTAATCTGCGTGCAAGATTTGACGCCACGGAGTTCTTGGAGGGCGATAAGGAAAACATACCACCACCAACACCATGGCTGCATTCCAATCCCTTATTTTTACTGCTTGCATCCTTTCCTCGTTCATTAGCTCCACCCAGTGGAGGCCATAAGGAAAGGAACCAAGGATCACATACGAGGACGCAGCAACCGAGGCATGAATTAGGCAAATGGAACGTCCTTGCCCAATCAAGCGTCAGCTGAAGCGACGCCAATTACTAATGACGTGTTGCACAGCTGTATCACCTGTCAAAAAAAGAAAGAAAGCCGTATCACCTGTCAGTGGCCATGAAGGCAAACGGATTGTTCTGTAGCCTATCGTATTTTTATCTCTGAGCTTGTTTTTGCATGCAAAATGGTATAAGCTATTGTTTTATTTGACGCTATATTGCACTGTGAAGTTATCACAATTATTTTCAATTATTTTCTCCCGTGGAATTTGACAGATGTGAAAATGACATGGGAAATAGGGATATTGGCTCTCAATTACAGGTGTTCGTGTTTGACGTACAGTATCCCATTAACGCATCCACAACAAACGGCTATTTATTACTGTGTGAATAAAGATCACACGAAGAATAATTTACATTGTAAGTAGGCTACGCCTATATTCCACACGCTCAATGGCCAGTCCCAGCAATTCATCAATGGGCTTGAACGCATGTTTGTTCGTTAAAATCGGAGCACATTACAAATGACACTTGAGTCATTTGGCTTCATATCATGCAGTCCCATCAAATCAGCTGCGGTATCCAATTATTAAAGAGCTTCCAGCCAATAACCCAGCTGATGCCGTTTAATTAATTAATCAAGCATGTATGATCTGATGGTATTTAAGTGACAGATTCTGATTTCAAAACTTAGATCGCGCACTTCAAAAGGCTATTACGTATACAAAATGAACGTGTTCACAATAAACCTAGCGTTAGGGCTAAACGCTTGGCACCGGCTTCAGCAAGAACAGTGGTGTTGCCAGTTGAGGAGATCGCGACTGCGTCGCGCCATCCTGTTCCTAACTGAGGTAAGAATCACGTATTATCAACAGTAGTCATAAAACAGTGCTCCTGAGCAAACATGGACATTGATAAGTATTTAACAGTGGGTTGAGTACAATTCACCTGGATAAATATGGGCTACAGCAGTTATGTCATGCACGTATAGTAATTATGCATGACATATAATACCACTTATTTACCTGCATGTAGAACTACAAACTGTACATTTGGCTACTGTGCTTTGGTGTTAATCAATCAATCAACTTGTGTGAACTGTAGGCTGCATGTGCACACTTCATGTATTTCATTTCATTTTTGTTTAGGTCGACGATTCATCAGCTGGGCATTATGCCCAGGTAAATGCCACTGTGCCAGTGCTCCAGCTGTACTTCGATGGAGACCAGGACCTTATAGTAGACTACCGTCTGAGCCGTGGCTCTATGGAAGCACTAATAATGCTACTGCCGCGTGAGGGGAGACATGGCTGGGCACACCACATAAGGGTCCTGGCAACTGTGTACTGGCTGGCACACGGTTTGTCCTACAGTGTGGTGCACTGTAAAACCTAATAAGTTACCTTTACTCAAATGGATTGCTGAAATAGATTGCCTTGAACCATTTGAGTTACATCATCAAATAAAATCTTTTAAGTTAATGAACAAAGCTAACCATTTCAGTTTATTCAAGTTAATAATATGAGTAAATTCAACTCCATTGGTTGGAGTTACATTAACTTAACAAAGAGTTAATGTTACTCTTTAAAATTGGTATCATAAACTTTAAAACATTCATTTCCTATGACTCATGAAATAATCTTGCATAACATTCTATATTATGTTAATGGTGCTCAATCAATTCACATTTCCTTTACTTTAGAGAAATGATTTGAGAACCGTCTCAATTTGTCCAATTTAAGTTAAGTTTTTATTTGCCGTTAACCGTACTCATCATGAAAGCTACTCTGCCTTGAAATATTTAAGTTATATTAACTTACAAATTCCATGAGTGTAAAACGACATTGAACATGATCAAATAAAAAAAAACCATTTAAGACCAAGTCAAAAACTTCTTTATTACAACATCTCATGCAATCCGTTCACACTCTGAATCATAAGGAACATTTCACATGAGTTAGTTTGTTTTTCTTATATAGAGAACATTTCCAAATGCAAGTGACTGTGAAAACAATGTACCAGTCAGTTGGTTTGTGTGCATTTAAACAAGATGAATTTGTCTATGGGACCCTAGTATGGCAAAAGAAAAACCCAACTGTAAAAGCACTGCACAGTCTACAGCCAAATAGTAAGTCTTAAAACAGTGAGTTATTGACAAGTGAGGTAGATAAGTACAATGTATAGGGGTTACAACCCTGCTGTGCTGCTAACTATCCGGGAAGGAATTATTTACATACAGCAAACCAAGCTGTTGAATGTTATACCACAGGCCATGTGAAGGCATTCTAAAAGATAATAACTGGTAGTAACCAACCATATGTTCCATACTGTCCCAAGTACAAGTACCTGAAAATAACATATCAAGAGTCTTTTGATGTTGTTGGGTCACGGTTACATTTCAAATCCAATGTCCTGGAGGCCAAAACAACAAAAACTGTGACTGTCCAACTACTTATACTGCACTGTACATATTGGCCTTTCGGCCTACCATTAAAGCCCTTTTCTGAGACAGGAAAATCCCTAAATGGAAGCATGTACCAACCCCAATTCCAAAAAAGTTGGGACACACATAAAAGCAGTAATTTGTAAATTTTCTTTTACATATATTTAATTGAAAACAGGAAAAACAAGCCTTCAAGTGATCCATCCATGTCTACTGCATATCTGGCAGCAGAGTGATTGTTTGAGGCTCGTTTGATACCTTGATGATGGTTTGATACCTTGATCTTGATTTACAGCCATTTAGCCATCCATTTAGGCTCCATACTGTTTCAGCGTAATTTACAGCTAAATCCCATCCCCCAATTATCAGAGATCCATTCAAATGCAGAGAGGTTATACCATCGCTTGTAAGAGTACCTGGAAATATCCTTTTATAACCAGTCATGACAGCATCACCCGTTTATCTGTGGAATGTTCCAAAAATTAGTTTTTTTGAACTTTCCGTTTTTTTTTACCCATCCCAACTTTTTTGGAACGTGTTGCAGGCATCAAATTCTGAATTAGCATATATTTACAAAAATCAATAAAGTTGATTAGGTAAAACATTAAATATCTTTTCTTTGTACCGTTTTCAATTAAATATATGTAAAAGAGAATTTACTCATCACTGCTTTCTGCTTTTATGTGCATCTTACATACTATCGCAACTTTTTTGGAATTGGGGTTTGTATAACCTAATACAATTAGATATTCTGCTGGTTAACATTCAAAAACATTAAATGACCAACATAAAGCCATTCATTACTGAACATTTACAACATCTCAATCTTATGAACGTTACTTTTTCTTTACTCTAGTGCATTTTTCAGGGACTGAAGCTTAGGCGGAAGCTGCTTGCTCCAATCCACAAGGTTGAGCAGCAACAGCTGAATAAATTCAAAGAAACACTTCAATGTCTTTGGGTAGCTCAAGTTTAGAGCATAGATCAAACCATACAATACCACAAGAGCATCTGGCCATGATCTGACAGACATTACAACCTGATCTTCCAGGACGATTGATACATAGAGTAGTCTGAAGGTCACCCCTGCTGCCAAGCGCTCATCTTCATCTTCATCCACTACTGACACAAGAGCCACAGTGCCCCCCTGGAGAATTTCAAGCTCATCTTCCTGAAAAGAAATAAGTAGTCTATAAGTAATTTAATACGTACAATAAAAACAGGCTTTACAGACCGCACTAAGATTAAGCATACTCCAAGAACAAATTCAGATAATTAAACCTTTGAGGAATTAGGCCTTTGGGAAGGAACCAACAGCGAAAGCCAATAAAAACAAACACATCGTCTTGGCGTCTCAAAGTTGTCAGCCGGCTATGCTGTGGATCCTCCAGGTTCTCACCGTGTAGAAAATCTGACCAGAAACCACACGCCAGCTGTAGGTATAGTTATTGTGTGGACTCATACATGCTATTGGATACGAATTATTGAGCAAAATACTGATATGAACTTTGCAGGACCATGAGTAATAAGACAATAGATTACCTTGCAGATCCTGAAGACCTCAGATGAGTCTTCTCTGAGATACAATGGTAAGCCAGCCAGGGCTGCTGTTCTAGCTGCAGAAATGTTGTCCTTCTCCTGTACAACAGTGAAATAAAGACAAGTAGGGTAAAAATGCATCATTCATCTGATAAATTTAACCTCCGTCCTTGACACTTTATTTCAACTGCTAATAGAAACGCATGCTCTTTTTTTTTGTGTTCTATCTTAAAATGTTTTTGTTAGTTGGCCCCATTAGCTGCTGCTCATTTACAATGGGGGAAATAAGTATTGGACATGTCAACAATTTCTTTATTAAACATATTTTCAATGCAGCTATTCACATGAAATTTTGAACAGACATTGGTATTAACTCAATAAAACTACACAGCTAAAGAAATTGTAACATTCCAATCCTTAAACAAAGTTATGCGCAATAAAGTGGAATGACACAGGAAAAAAGTATTGAACACGCTAAATGAAATGTATTTAATACTTGGTGGAAGAGCCATATCTTTATATTTGGTCGCATATCCTTTGCATGCCATGGCTTCCGGATGTCTGTGACCCAACAACATCAAAAGACTTTTGATATCTTATTTTCTGGTACTCTTACAAGCGATACTATTACATCTCTACATTTGAATGGATCTCTATGGGAATTGGGGTCTGATGTATCAAACAAGCCTTTAACCATCACTCTGCTGCCAGAAATACAGTAGATATGGATGGATCACTTTAAGGGTTGTTTCTCCTGACAAAATGTCCTATTGAACTCTATGGAAAAATAAGTCAGGAGAAGAAATTGAATTGGATCCAATGGAATTCCCAACAGTGATCCATGGCTGGGTGAATGTACAGAGGGGACTATGAAATGTACAGTTGCTTTCAGTTATCTGGGCTCCAGAATCAAATGCCCTATCATTGTGGAGCCTAGACAGGTGAATTCTGAAATAATTAATAGTCCTGAATGTGCACATACAGGTCTCATACGGACAAGGTAGAGGAGATATTGCAGAAAATTGCACATGTTGTAGCCTGTAGTGTCTCAATAAATCTCCTTTTGTCAAACAAGTGAAGGGACAGAGCTTACATCTCCAAATCATGTTTCAAAGCTGGAATGAATATAAAACATCAACACTTATGTGCTGCAATTTTAAATTATTACCACTGCTACCACTCTTAAATTATTAATCCAGGTCTTTAGCTGTATCAGAACAAAAAAGATTGGTTAATTGCTTTATATTATTTTTTATCAATTATGGTAGACTAACATTACCTTGTAGAGCAGCCTTTGCCGTGTTTCGTTTGTAGTGCAGCCAGCCAAAGGGATAGCAAGCAAATTGTAGAGATGTTATCCCTTCTCCTGCGCTTAAAAAAAAGCCCAATAACTTTAGAGGTTTACACACCTGACCACAGCTAAGCACAATGTGATTTGTAATAACATCCGTCATGCATATCAGATGTACACTAAGAGCACAAAACAGCCTTGACTCCTGTTTAGCCTATGATGCCTCCTAACCATTAAATGAGATCGGTGGCACCACTCCCTGCAGACTTGAAATGGCGCCAATCCCTGCACAGACTTGAAATGGCGCAGTTACCGCTTTGGTGCATGAACTAACGTTATTGGAGGGCAGCTGAGAGACCGCCAATAAATGTGTATTCACCGTTTATCACTGCAAGTTATAACTAAGCGCATTGCGTTCCATAATTTGAAACTGTGCGAAGTAAATTAACAATACACTCAGAGTGGATTAGTTAAGTATTCGCCAAATTATTCCCTTTTTTATTTCGTAGTAAAGTACGTTCATTTACAGTCAGCTTGATCAACAAACTTCCCTGCCAACCACAACTTGATAGAAATGGGGCCAAACAAATTTCATAGATATATATGCGCAGAACTAGCCAACATTAGCTAGCCAACTGGATAAATGTAACGTAACACAACCACTTTTACATTTTAAACATTAACGTTAACCGAGAGAAACAATCAACTACCCCAGCAAGACTAAAAATGGCTCAGTTAAATGAGAACTTAACGTTAGATAGAAGCAGCATCTTTTAACGTTAACAGACGAAGTGGCAGTTTCGTCTGAGTGGCTAAGATAAAACAAACCATCAGTTAACCTAGCGTTAGCTAGTTTAAATGTTTGTGCGGAGTTAGACTGCTACGCTGCAATAATTAAAATCCTGAAAATATTGCCTAAATATAAAAAAATATTGCCTAAAAGTAACGTTAGTATAAAGCACTTAACCAACTGGCATGGTAGCATTAATGTTACCTTGCGAAGCAGCCGTTGAGCCCAAGCTAGCAGTGCTTACTGATGGAGCAGTAACATTAGGCCAGCCAACTGTCGTTAATCGCAGAGATGTGACAAGCCAATTTAGCTCTTGCGATAAAATGTTTTTTAAAAGGCCGAAATAACTTAAGGGGTTCACACACCTGCCCACAGCGAACTACAGTCTGACTTATAATAAAATCCGTGATTCGTATTAGATGTCCACAAGTCAGAGAACAGCGTTGACACCTGATTAACACTAGCCTACAATGCCACCCAGCCATTAAGTGAGACCTGTCGCACCAATCGCTCCCGCCACATACTGTGGTAATTTAGCAAGAACTAAGGCGAGAGCAGCTAAGATCACCTGTAAATATGTAACGTTAACTTACTTTAAGTTATTCACCGTGTTTCACTGCCAGTTACAACTCATTAGCTACGACCCATAATTTTAATTCGTGTCAAGTCCACTTACGCATTCGCCAAATGCTTTTCTTTATCTGGCAGTAAACTGAACAACTGAACCGAGTCTCGATAAAAATGGCGCCAAACAAATTGCATAACCAGCGCATGCTCATAACTAACTAGCTAATTAACTGTATTAATCCAGGACGACACAACAAACAAGACATAGGTTAGCTAGCTGGCTAATAACTTACAACTAGCTATCTTAATTAACTTGCCTCCAAAAGAAGACCATTTAGCATGTAGCCCCAGTGCTTTTCTACTTGAAACTCTAAAATAATATTGAACGGTCAAGCAAACAAATATTTTCTTACCTGAACATGATCACGGCAGGCGTGTGGGAAGCAGTGGGTGATCTTCGTTTGCATTCAGCAAATGGCCAAACAAGCAGCGATGGTCAATGTTGCCAGATGCAACATTTTAAATCCCCTACATTTAGGGAAAAATCCCCAACTGATGGACCACTTACACAGAAATTCGGTTCATTCCTCATTTAGAGTAATTTAATATTTATACGCCAACTTTAATTATTGTTTCATTCTTCTATTTTATTTGTATTTTATGCTACAGGTTTTGTAGCTGGTATTCATGGACATAGGACTAATGTTATAACATTATTCGCTATGTTTTAATATTTTACTTGCATAAATAAGGTTGGGTGTGAGATCATTAAAATAGATTTGCGAGTAGGCTAAACAGTGGTGGAAAATGACAACAAATTGATACTCAATAGGAATAATCATCCTGTGCACATTGAAATTGAGTTACTCTCAATCAATCGACTACCAACAGTTAAAAGCCAACTCAAAATGACTATAGCTATGATATTAGCAATTCAAGTTAAATTAAATTAAATAGCTTGAGTATACCAAACCTTCTCCTGAATATAAGTTCCTTTAACTCAAACAAGTCTATTAAGGGGCACTGTTAGGTTTTACAGTGTGTGCCGGGCCTTCCAGATGCCCAAGACCACCGTGTGGCGACTGGTCCACATTGGAGTGAAGCAGATTGCTGCCCTTCGCCAGGAGGTCATTCGGCTGCCCACTGCTGGAGAACTACAGGCGGTTGGCCAAGCATTTGCACAGCTGGTCAACAGTTCTCCAATTGTGTGGGTGCCATCGACGGCTGCCATGTCCGCATCAAGACCCCCTCTGGACCCAGCAGCCAGGATTACCTCAATAGGAAGCTCTTCTCATCCATACAGATGCAGGCAGTATGTGATGGGAAGGGGAGGTTTCTGAACACCTTTGTGGGGTATCCTGGCTCTGTCCATGACACCAGAGTCTTGAAGAACAGCAGGATCTACAAAGGCTCTGTATCCTCCTCCAGGTAGGGCTGTATATTGTCCCACATTCTCATAGACATATTGTGCTTTCCAATTGTCCTGTAATTGTGAGAAGTTACTTAACCTCTTGGCGCAAATGGCATATTTGGTCAATCTTGGGGGTACTCTGTTTAAGGCTTTATAACTCCAGGTGTGAGCATCACATAAACTTGGTAAATGGCTTAAATGAAACAAAACCGGTGTACCATTTTTTGTACAAACTTAGATTTGTTTATTTTCATAATTTAAGTCAAAATAAAGTACCGGAAATGCAAGCAAAACTTTGCTAAAAATTCAACAAATTCTATATTTCTTCAAAATACTGAGAGGTACATAAGTGAAACAGGTAAAACTACACATTTCCTGGATCATAAACTCCTTGTCCACAAGCATTCAATAATCGCAGGGTGATATACAGAACTACTAAAGATCTATGACACAAAATGTAAGCAGTGTAGCCTGATGTACCCAGGGTCTCCAAACCTATCCAAATTGGCTAAAATGTGAATAGCTGTAAATCTTAAACTAATCATACATTTCAGTGCAAATCAACTGTTTTGACTCATTTAACTCACCTTTTTATCATTTTTATGTGGGAATTATTTTGGATCAGTACAGGGGGGTGGATATCTAGGTGTCCAATAACCTACCCAAAACCTCTCCGAAAAATTATTAAAAAGCTTTTAGTCCATTATAAAGCATATACATTTTCCCTTACGATCAATTAATGGATGAAAACATTGATATTGTACAGTTTCAGTTCAGTGTTTGATGCCTAGTGTGCCATTTTTTCACCAGAGCCCCGTTAGCCAGCACAGTTATTCATCAATAATAAGCATTTTCAAGGGTAACAAAAAATAATGCTGCTGTAACTTTTAGCTGCAAGAAGACAATGTGCTGTTACCACCTCCTACGACATGGACGAGGGGTTGGATTTTAGGAGGCATAAAAAAAAAAAAATAAAAAAAAAAAAACTATTTGCATAAGACTGCATGCTCAGTCTTTCACGGTGCCTGGCTCCTCTGGAGGTCATGCCACTCAGTGAAGCAGATCCGGTCTGCCACCATGCAGAGAGGGACATCACAAGATCGGCACTTGAATATTGTGTGATTTCGCTTCTTCCTGCTGAGGCAGAGCACGCAGAGTCTCCTTCCCTTCGTGGCCTTGTGACGGGAATCAGAGAGGCTTGTGTCCGTGACCGCTACAGGGAAACAGCCCTGTGGCTGGGGAGCCACTGTCGCCACTGTCGACACTGTCGCCACCTCCTCATCTTCCTCCCGCTCTGTGCTGCCATCCTTGCCCACATCAGCCAGCTGCGTGCAGAGGGCCTCCCTGAACTTTTTCTGGGTCAGGGGATTGTGCCGTTTCTCCTGGGCCAGTTCCTTCTGAATAATGAAGCTGTTCACCACTGCGATGTCCACAAAGTGGAGGAACAGCTTCCGGTACCATCGTGAGGTCTTCTGCGTGACGCTGTAATATTTTATGAGGGCGTCTGACACGTCAACACCCCCCATGTACCGGTTGTATTCCAGGACTGGCTCCGGGACTGAAATAGCCTGCCGCGACCAAGTGCCATCAGGGTTCTTCAGACGGCGCTGTGTTGTCCTCCCACTGTATGCTTTGTGAATGGAGGAGCACATAGTGACATCCCTCGTGTCCCTCCACTTCACATACAGCAGGGCACCATCCCTGATCCAGCGCATGTCCCCTCGCACAGCTGTCTTGGGAAGAGCGTTCACCTCGGTCCTGGGAAAACCAATCCTGTTCTTCCTGATGGTGCCGCAGGCACCGTAGTGGATCTGGTAGAGCTGCCTGAAGAGCGCCGCACTGGTGTAGAAATTATCTACATAGATATGATAACCCGTTCCAAGATACGGCACCCGAATCAGGTTCATGACAGCGTCATAGCTCAGACCATTTCCACTAGGGGTGAGAGCTTTTCCCTGGTAGATATTGAAATCACATGTATAGCCAGTCTTGCTGTCAGCCAGGATGAACAGCTTGAAGCCCCACTTTATTGGTTTATCCTTCATATACTGTTTCATCCTGTGCTGCGCCTTCGTGGCCACCATGCGCTCATCAATGGCAAGGTTCTGATGCGGATGATAAAAAGCCCTGCATGCTGTAAGGATCTGGTCCTGCAGTGGCTTCAATCTGAACAATCCATCATAACCAGCTTGGCCTCTCAGCTGATCGTTGAGGACATCTGCTGCTGGATCGCTCATGTGAAGGCAGGCTTTGATGGCTTCATATCTGTAGCCCGGCATCACGCTCACTGGAAATGGATGGCTGTGAAGCCGGTCCGTCCTCCACAGGTCCCGAGTGGAATGGGGCCTTATCAGACCCTGGTAAATTACAACGGACAAGTAATGCAGTATGTCCTTTGCATCCACATCCGTCCACTGCTTCAGGGTCCCCTGAAGTTTCTTGCGCTGTCCGTTCTTGTTCGTATTGTCACAAAGAACTGCAATGGCCTCCTTACTAAAGAACAGCTGGAACAGTTCCAAGGGGCTGTATTCTTTTGTGATATCAAGCTGAATTCCAGGGGTCCTCTGTGGGCAGAAGGGGAACTGATGAGGCTCCACATCCTCAGCATGTATGTCATGCCATTCACCCTGATGCTCAGTGGCTCTCCTTTTGGCTCCACTTGTTCCTGTTGAAGACCTGCCTCTATGGGGATGTGCAGCAGCAGAGGTAGCCTTGCGGGCACGAGTAGCTGGTGGAGAGGAGACAGGAGCAGCAGTGGCAGCCCTGCGGGCACGAGTAGCTGGTGGAGAGGAGACAGGAGCAGCAGTGGCAGCCCTGCGGGCACGAGTAGCTGGTGGAGAGGAGACAGGAGCAGCAGTGGCAGCCCTGCGGGCACGAGTAGCTGGTGGAGAGGAGACAAGAGCAGCAGTGGCAGCCCTGCGGGCACGAGTAGCTGGTGGAGAGGAGACAGGAGCAGCAGTGGCAGCCCTGCGGGCACGAGTAGCTGGTGGAGAGGAGACAGGAGCAGCAGTGGCAGCCCTGCGGGGGCAAGTGGCAGGAGAGAAAGGAGCAGTAGAGGGCACTGCTGGAGTGGCAGAGGTGGAGGGTCGAGCATCTTCATCCCTGCAAAAATAGTGAAATGTTATAGGAACAAATTACAAAATGCAAAAGCATTATAACACTGTGGTACACACAGCTAAATATGAAATCATTCACTTTTGTACTTCAGTAAACACTTTCTGTTGTTTTTTGTTGTTGTTTTTTTTTACATTCATCTTGCACACATCTGGACACAGTAAATTTGAATACATATTTTCCATTCCCTAAGTGAAAAGCATACCCCATAGAGTACATTATGCACAAAAAAATTACAATACAATAAAATAATATCGGGAACACTGGCAATGTTCTAGCTTCACGGCAAATCGAGCCATCAAATATAACGCACGACTGAGCAACCAAACAGAACAGCGCTAAAATACTCAATTTCATTGTGAGTGGTATGAATTCAAACAAAGTAGGCCACCACGAGCCACTACGCTAACAGATATTATCAATACAAATATATTCAGCATTATTAGCAGGCTAACAGTGCTCTATTACGACCGATGCAAATAAATAAAATAACGAATATATATCTAGGTAATGATGCAGTGGAAAAACGAATGTATATAATCAAAATATTACAAGCTGTAATACTTACATGTCGAGGAGGATATCTTCCCCATATCGATAGGCATCCTCTTCTACAGAATCTACGCTACAGGGATTTGATGAATCTCCGTCGCTCTCCTCTTCTGACTCACTTCCAAAAGCGAATTGCTCAAATGCGTGACGTTCAGCCATACTGGAAAACCCGTACGAAAGCGCAGTCAAACAATGATTACGCAGGGAACCAATGTTTACGCGCACTTATATCGCGTAGTGCGTCATGCGTCACGACATGCGTAAAATTGTCGTGATAGAACAAGATTGCAGTTACGCTCGCCCTTAAAATAGTTAACCCAAGCTTTCAATTACACATGTAAATAACTTTTGGGAAGCTTGTCGTGCCTTCTATTGGATAAAACCATTGTCGATCAAACCAGAATAAAATTGAACGTGTCACAGCACTGCAATCAGAAAGAGGGGTTACGCAGCTTGTATAATAGTATTACAATGCGCTGTGTATTTTTCAAACGGATTGTCCAAGACAATAAATGACCACGGAATCTTGAAAGGGACATATCTACGCTTAAATCCACGGTAGTATTGCACATGAATTCCATATTTAATAGCAGATATTGATAGTAGAATGACATTGTATGATTTCACTTGTTTATGTCGGTATTGATAGCAGCGATTTGCACCGCTGTATTTGCATACGCTCGTGCTATTGGTGGGTTTATCTGGTTGCTGGACGGAATTCTGATATTATATGATGAATACATATATTTATGAACTCCCAACATAGACGCTATTGCCCACTATGTCACGCATGGGTAGGTATAGGCTGGTGGGGAGTGCTTGTTAAATGGACTTGCTACGGAAAGATAGTGACACTTAGAAACTACGCATTGGCCAGAAATCGTCGCGAATCGTCTACCAATAAAGTTAAAATACCGCGTTTGGGTTTTACACTAATAGTTTGGCTGCAGGAGCAACACGTGTCTCAGTTGCGTAAAACGGTCTCGCATGCGCGACTATCTAGACTATCTGAACTAAGGGGTTAATGAAAGCTGACTGCATGACATGTGAAATTATGGACTTATTTTAATCTAAGATACTTATAGAATTTTGGTCTCCCAGACCCACAGGCTATATCCATTACATTCAGTGTGAAGATGAATGTGACTTGAAAACACTTACAAATGACCTAACACATCGATTGTGATGTACTGCTGTGATTATCGCACTAATCATTTTGTCCATATTGTCCGCCCCTACCTCCAGGGTACTTCATTGTGGGGGATGGTGGCTACCCCTGCATCGACCATCCTGTGGCCATCATCACCCCATACCGGGAGCTACTGCAAGGGAGGGTACAGAGCCGCTTCAACCACCGCCATGCCAAGGCTCGTTCCATAATTGAGCAGGCCTTCGGCATGTTGAAGACACATTGGAGGTGCCTGCTGTTCAAGGCTCTGGAGGTGGACCACACCTTTGTACCCACGGTCATCGCCGCATGTGTTGTGCTCCACAACATCTGCCTGACGAAGGGGGACATCCTTGAAGCCGTCGAGGGTTTTGCTGACATCGGTGTGGCTCCACTATGTCCAGTGAGGGGGGAATGAAGCGGACATGGCCGGCGAGACCGACTGGCGGGGCAACTGTCTGCTCCAAATGTGTGTCCAGTAGCACTCAACGAGCACGATTATATGTAATTTGTCAATTGTTAAAAATATTATTTATACAGGAAAATACTTTTTGTTAGTGTGTTCGTTTTTTATGTTTGTATATTATCCCTTGCAGCCCCTCTCTCTGTCCATAGTGCTCATCCACATGTTTTATTTGTTATGTTAATGTGAATAAAACCACTTCCAGATACTAATGTAAATCTGGAAATTAGCAACTGAAATCACGTTGAGTTCTCCAAATTGTAAAATCTGGAAACAGCAACTGAAATCATGTTACAAACCAAATTGTAAAACTCCGCGCGGCTAGACCAATGAGGGAATAGCTCGGAGCGAAGGTTTAAGCGTGATGTATTCCGCTATTGCTGTGGGAAAAGGGAAACGTTATGAAAGTTAATAAAGTAATATTAATATTCTTGCAACCGGGTTAGACTGCTCTTTAGATTAACGGGATTAGCTAATAAGGGACCACAAATCAAAGGTACTCGTACCACGTTACCTTCCGCTTTTAGTCTGGTCTACCTTGACCCCAGTTTATCCAAAGAACAGCCTGTGTATATTACAGTAAATCATCAGCCACCAACGCTGATTCTGTACTCGTTTATCTGACTCCATTTAATATTATAATTTAGAATGTATGCTTGATTGCGAGTGGAATTGTGTTCTGGTGAAATGACCTATACCGGGGACGCTGATAGCCCCGGATATGGGAGGCAGAACTGACACACTGAATCGGTCTGACAAGCTAAATAGAAACTCAGAGGTTTTTAACATATCACCATCACAGGTGCTCAGAGGTTTTGAACATAGAATCTACCAAATACTAAGAAACAGAAACTCAGAGGTTTTGAACATATCACCATCACAGGTGCTCAGAGGTTTTGAACATAGAATCTCCCAAATACTAAGAAACAGAAACTCAGAGGTTTTGAACATATCACCATCACAGGTGCTCAGAGGTTTTGAACATAGAATCCTCTTAATACTAGCTCTAATACTAGGAAATAGAAACTCAGAGGTTTTGAACATATCACCATCACAGGTGCTCAGAGGTTTTGAACATAGAATCCTCCTAGTACTGGCTACGGCCTAGCAGAGCAGTCACATTATCACAGTCAGTGTGAAATCCAGTAATAGAGACACAATTCACAGAAACCACACAAATCAAGTTTAACTAATTTATTACCAGGTAGGTTACTTACTTAAATTATCAATATACAGTTCCAGATTGAACAGTCCAAATTCAAATACAGTACAGAAGAAATACTTAGTCATACCTGGCAATCGCTACACACAGTGACCTGAGGTTAGATGTGTGGGAAAGTCTGGATTACAGCTTCCCAGATTGGTTTGCTTCCTTTGCTTAAATGCTCAAACTCTGCGTTTGATCTGGCTGCAGACGGTCGTAAAACCATAAACTGGTCAGCCCTTTTAGCCCCCCTTCTATGGGGTTTCACAGAATGGTTTTTTCTAAGGACAATTTCACAACGGCAGCTTACGCCTGTGTTATGAAATATACATTCCATTCATGTTGCACATTTAGGACATGTAGACCATTGCACCACTCACACCGAGACCATCAAAATGATATCAAACATCAGTAGGTCTGCTGCGGTGGTACAGCGGTAAAAGGCGCTGACTTTCAGTCAGCGCAGTTGTACTCCGAGGATCGGGGTTCGCGCCCCGGTCCTGCCATTTTCCGAGCATGGCCAGCGCCCTGTGGGAGCAGCAATTGGCGGCTGCTTCCGGGTGGGGGGAGGGCTCGGATGAGAATCGCTACGCAAAATAAGGCCCCGGGCGAGTTGGAATCACGGTCAGGAGCTTGGGGAGTCGCGCCCTGTAGAGGACGTGGCGGCCTCTTTCCTACTACCGGCTGACGGGGTTGTATAGCGGTGGTTCTCTAGCGGTTGCTACACGGGGGGAATTGAAGTAGAATAGGGGTTCAATTGGCTACTAAATTGGGAGAAAATGGGGAAAAAATCAGAAACAAATTTTAAAAAAACAAAAAAAACAACAAAAAAAACATCAGTAGGTCTAAGTTTGTGTTGCCATGAGACTCCCCACCTCTACAGTTTTCTCAGATGTGATTGATATTAATGCCACAAAGGTACCAGAATTCCTGTTGAGAATATTACATTTACACCCTAGTTGTCCCTGTTAATTCAGGTACGTTAACTGGATGCATTTACTACTGTAACACTCAAAAACGGAACAATCCATGATTATCTCTCTGGAAAGAGTGTATAATGTATGTTCCAGTGCCCAGACTAGTTCCAGTGTATACTGTACAATGTAGCAAAAGTATCAATCACATCTGTATGTTTTTAAGCTTTTTGAGGACAAAAGCAATCTATACCATGTTGTGTTGTGTGTGAAAATATGTTAAGGACAGAGATTTGGCATGTCCTGATAATGTCATATGGGGGCACTGTAGCACTGTCATGACATCCTAGGACATTCTTTGACCGTCATAAACTTCACGCCAGATGGTCCCAGCAGACTTTACGGCACCGAAGTTCTGGTGTATAACGTCCTAGAGCCCTTACAGGCTTCCCCCCTGGTGTTGTGTGTTCAGGTGCCTGGGATCTCAATTTCAGTCTTACACTAACATATCAGTTTCATACATCTTTTCTGTGCCACATTTTCATTATAACCTTTATTTATTTAAAAACACACTGTAAGCATACCACTTTGACACCAATGTATGTCAACCACCTGTCGGGGAAGTGAGGATTCTGTAAAATGTCTATTTTCCAACAGTCAGTGCCCTTGTTAAAATTTTCAGAGCTCTGAATACTGAACACAGGCAATATTGCGTGGTAGAACCCCTCACTTATCCTGCAGTAAAAATCTATTTCACATCATTTCATAATTATTAGAAATGACAATCCTCAATTCAATCACGTAATTCGTCCATAGGTCAGTCGGACAGTAACCTGGTGGAAGCAACAAATCAAAAAGTGTAATTAAGAGTACATAATTACAGTAAAAGAAAAACAGTCAATTCCAATAATGACTGCAAATCATACATTCATTAATGAATGTAGGCTGACTACTTTGAATTTTCAAAAAGGAAGACATTCATTTGAAGTTACCAGTGAAGAGGCCGATAAGCCAGAAATAGTCCAACTATTACCCTCCTGAAGCTTACACGATCAGCAAAGTTGTTAGTATTTGTGAATTTCTTTTCTCCCAAATTGTTCTGTGCTGTAGAATGGGTCACTCAGATGACAACTATATCTTAAAAGGTAAAAACACAAGTAAACAAATTGACAAACACTTATGTGAACTATTTACATTTTATTCAACATCTTTTCAAAAATGTTCAATAATTTGTTGGAGCTTTCCTGTGTGGCCCGGAACCGCTCCTCCTCTCTGGCAGCATCTTCTCTGAGGAACTGCAGAACGGCTCCCTCACTGGTCCTTCTCCTTTTGGGGGGTGGGAGACAGGCAGAGGTGGATGGCCCATCATCATCCTCCAGTGGGAGGCTACTTGAGCCAGGCTGTGCATCCTCTTCCTCCACACACGCCCGGCTACAAGTGACCACCCCACATCCAGGAAGAGATGAGCCAGTGCCAATTGAGGTCTCATCAGCCACTCAACACATGAGTCCATCAGGACAGGAGGATCAATAGATGGCCTCCCCCCGATGGCCTCATGCATTGCAGTAAACCATGGCCATGTGGCTGCTGTGGCCTCTCCCCTGTCTGTCCCCGTCCCTGTAGCAGGGCATCTGAGGGCCTACAAGGAAAGATGTAAGGGTGAAGGTGAGCCGTGAGCCGTGAGCAAATTGCACAGGCAGAATTGTGTTTCACTATGTAAGAGAAACTAAAGAACAACATCACAAATTGAACCTCACCTTATATTTTCGCTTGAGGTTGTCCCATTTTTTTGCTATTTGGGCAGGGCTCATCTGGCCCTGTAGGCCCATCTGCTGAATAATTTCACTGAGGAAAACAACACATGTTACCATACCATACCCAAGTGCCCTACAACAATTACTGCCATGCCATAACATGTTTATGTGTTATCCATTTACAGGGGCAGGCATGCCTCTTGCCATCACACTTACATTAGGGATATCAGAAGTTGTCATTTGCATACAACTACTTCAACACAAGACATGAATCATGGTGCTAAGGAGTGATTCCGTCAACATTAGTCTATGGCATGTAGGAACACCAATATGGACAGTGACATGGTCCTGCAAGAACATAAAAAATGGCTTATTGCCAATGTTTCTGTGTAACATATTTTAGTTCTGTGACATCACACATTATAGAATGTCACTAATGACTCACCCCCAAGCTTTTTTTCGCTGTATGCCTCTTCCCCGTAAACATATGCTCATTCTCACACCTCAGCCGATTGAGGCTGAGGGTGCTCTCATCTGTCCCTGTAAATGACACAACAGACCTGCAAGTAAAAACCAGCTAGTAATGTCTGTGTATAGCCCTAAATCACAATGGCATGTTTCAAGGGGCTTCACAAGCCCATAATTCAGACATAACATATGTAAGTAGGCTACATGATGCAAAATAGTAGGCTATCCTAATAAGCTAGCCTAATGTGCATTTCATCTGTCAAAGACAGCAAATTCAATAACATAGACTGAAATGACATTATTTCTCAGTCATACAAGAGTGAGGAAAAATATATTTTAAACGCAAAGCAGCTGTGTGTTCATGTTTCAGTTGTTACACTGGAAATTGAGCAGCGACTGTAGAGCCTATTTCTCAGTTAGCCTACTTGAGGCATTCAACAGTGTGAACATAGGCTAAACGTAACATAGCCTATTGCATAGCGTACAACATAAAATTGTATACAGTTTTGAAAGGACATGGGTTAATTGAAGCTTGCATTTCCTATGCAGTAACGTTAGCTAACAAACAACTATATGGGACACAAAAATGTTACGCTTACACGCTGAACTACAATATTTGTTGTCTCTTTTTTCATGAATAAACTTGCCTTTCGTTTGTCCGAAAGAACGAGTGACATTATAAATGAAAGCGCTTTATAAAATAAATAGAAAGGAATGGTAAGCACTTACATTTGTGTACGAGTGGTCCCGCCATGTTTTAAACTGTGGCAGATGTGGTTGTGGATCAAACATGTCACGCGTTCCGAGTAAAGACTTCCGCAAAGGATGCACTCGTGTTTCCTCACTGAAGGATTCCCCGGGAGCTTCCTCTTTCCTCGCTCCTCGGTGGAGCATTTAGCGGTTTGGAATGTCCTTAAAGATGGCGGACCTCGATCGATTTCTGGGTCAGACGAGGACCGAGGAGAGAAGGACGGCTAAAATATGGGATTGGAATGCAGCCCATGTGTCTCTGATGATGAAGATTATACGCCAAACTTTGTGTAATTAACTTTACAATATGTATAAGCTAAAATTGTTTTAAAAAAGTGTTTTAGGTTGTACGTTTGTTTGTGTGTGTGTATATATATATCGCTATTATATTTGTATACATAATGTAGTGCTGTTATTTTTGATTGTTTTGTGAACTTTAAAATAAAAAAGCCTTTCTTTTACATACTATTTAAAGTATTGCTTCATCATTGTGATATTAATCATTCAAACATGTTAAATTCAAATCACGCCCCAAACATGAAGGCCCAATCAACACCTGTTCATAACTCTATGGTTTCAAGGCGTGGTTATAAGCTTGAGGAGGTCTTTAAAAGACACGCTGTAAAAGACTGATTTCATAGAGCCGGAACAAACCTCTTGACCAACATGTCTCAGGACTTAGACAAAATGTATGCACCCCTACAGGTGTCCGAGTGTTCAGAATCTTGGGAGACTGAGTGTACATCGCACAATGACATACCGGTTACAGGGCCGTGGCTCGATGTCGAAACGAATGCCGAACTGAAGGCTGTGGACAATGAGTTATACGAGGGTTCATTCGAAATAGAAAAATCTGAAACAGACAGTTGTCTAACAACGCCAATGGTTAAGCTTTTGAAAGCCATCATAGCAGGACTTCTGGATTGTGCTATTGAACAACAGCTTAAAAGCGAGTGCCAAGGCTGCGAAGTGGACCATCCAAGCCAGCTTAGACATAGCTGCATATATGAGACTGACTCGCACTATTTTGCATATCACTTTGACAAATTCCTTGCAAAAGTGAAGAAACCGTGGTTAAGTCCTCTGCTTGTCAAAGCCATGAAATAGTTCTGTGTTAAACCAGATCCTGTGATGATACAGGGGTCTGTTGATACGCTTATTGCAGAAATTCGCGAGGAGCCAAACATTCGTGACAAGTTGCATGAAATCCTGAGTGTGGACCTCGAACCGGCCAGCGAGAAGGCTTTTACGGCGGTCAATACAGACTTCTGGGAAATCGAGGGGTCCATGAACGAAGACTTATGGTTCGAGCGCTCTGAAGGCGTTCAGAACACACAAAATATTTTTAAATAAATGTTGCCATATACAGGTGCAGCTCAAAAAATTTGAATATCGTGAAAAAGTTCAATATTTTTTGTCACTCATTTCAGAAAGTGAAACTCATTTATTATATAGATTCATTACACATAGAGTGAAATATTTCAAGCCTTTATTTCTTGTAATTTTGATGATTATGGCTTACAGCTAATGAAAACCCAAATTCAGTGTCTCAGAAAATTAGAATATTTTGCTTTAACATATTTTTAAAGTATCATATTTAATATTTGGTCGCATATCCTTTGCATGCTGTTACTTCCTGAAGTCTGTGACCAATCAACATCAAAAGACTCTCGATATCTTATTTTCAGGTACTGTTACAAGCGATACTATACCCTCTCTGCATTTGAACTGATCTCTATGAGAATTGGGGGGTAAGACTAAATTCAGCTGTAAATTACGCTGGTACAGTATGGAACACATGACTGACGAAATGGCTGTACGTCATCAAGGGTCTAAGGCAGCGGTGTCAAACTCATTCCATCGAGGGCCGAGTGTATGCAAGTTTTTGCTTTAACCATGCTCTACACCAGCTGATTCCACTAATTAGTGCACCTCCTTGGTTGAAGAGCTGGGCTAATTAGTGAAATCAGCTGGTGTAGGGCACAGTTGGAACAAAAACCTGCATACACTCGGCCCTCGGTGGAATGAGTTTGACATCCCTGGTCTAAGGTATCAAACGAGCCCCAAACCATCACTCTGCGGCCAGATATGGAGTAGATGTGGATGGATCCCTTTAAGGGTGTTTCTCCTGACTTTTTTCCCCATAGAGTTTGTTGCGTGTCTAGATATTTACCCTGGGAATAAAATTTCAAGCTACACAACAAAGTTTGCGAGACCCCTCGAATTTCGAGGACAATGGGAGGTTGCTTTAGCAGAAATTCAGTACCCCTATACTTGGCGCTTGCTAAACGCTGATGAAAACTCTTTTATCTTGGGCGATAAGAAAAAAGGCACAAGCTATGTTGTCCTAGTAAGCTGGGGGTATTACAAGAACCTGAAAGCGCTTGTGGATGAGATTAATAAAAACTTAAAGGCAAAAAAAATGGCTATCGAGGTGTGCCATGCCGTAATGAAATGGCTAACGGAAAACTCGCCAGAATGCTGGGGCTGGAGTCAAATGTTCCATTAACGACCCCAAAGCCTGTGGCGCTCCATCCAGCTGATATTCGTGCGGGGTTCTACACAATGTATGTATACACCGACATTATTGACTACCAGAGAGTCGGAGATAGTTTTGTGCCATTGCTACGCTGTGTACATATAACAGGGTCTAGCAACGACGTAATCACAATCTCTTACGAGAAGCCACACTACGTACATGTCAGCAAGAAACACATTGTCGATATAACAATTGAGCTGAAATCAGATCAGAACGAGAACATAGACTTTACTTACGGCAAAGCCATCATAAAACTACACTTTAGGCCGGTGAAATATCGCTATCACAAATAAAAATGGCTAGGACGCCCCTCTACATAGACCCAAATAGGTATATAGCCTATTATACGGAACAAGCTGGTAATGGTCTGCCGGGGTATAAGGGGGCTAGTGTTATGTACGGTAGCGGGCTTGGAGAACTTTTTCGAGGTTTATTCCGAATGGCCTTACCCCTACTAAAGAAAGGTTTCAACATAGCCAAACCGCATTTGACAGCCGCGGCCAAGAACATAGCCAAAGATGTGGTCAACCAAGCTGTGATGAGTCGTTTGAACGCCCGTGACCAGGAAGGCTCGGGGCTTATGGTTATGACAAGACGTACACGTAAGAGACCCCCAGGGGGGCGTGTCACGAGCAGGTCTAAAGCTAAAAAACGGCGATCGGTCAACAGTCGAGCCTCAGTAACGAAAAAGAAGCGGAGGGTGAAAAAGCGCACCAAGAAGATTAAGAGAAAAAGTAGATGCATTTTTTAAAAATGGCCTTCATACACAACATGTCACAGGAATGTATGAAGTCAGAACTGAACCTTTTCGCAGTACCGTATACGCAAACAAGCATTGATAAGAACATCGACGTTGAAGTATCCCCCGTCAGCCATTTCGGACACAGGACCCCTAGAGTTCTATATAGCCGGTAATGGTGAAGATTACCTTGACTTAAACAACACTCTATTATACCTACGATGTCAGATAACCCGTGCAGATGGGTCCAATATCACAGCCGCAGACAAGGTTGGGATTATTAATTACCCCATAGCGACCATTATTTCACAGGTGGATGTTTCACTGGGTGACAGGCTGGTGAGCCAAGTCTAGCAATACGTATCCCTACAGAGCAATTATGGAATGTCTACTTAATTATTCTGAAGCCACAATGTCTAATCAATTCACGAGTGGCTTATTCTATAAGGATACTGGCGGCCATATGGACGAAACAGACCCGGCGGGTCCCAACAATGGTTTGAAAAATAGAGCCCTATATACCGCGGCGAGCAACACTTTTGAATTGCTCGGACCCATCCACGCAGACATGTTTTTTCAGGAGAGACTACTTATAAACGGAGTCGATATTAAAATCAAGATGGTGCGTTGTAAGTATGATTTCTGCCTCATGAGCGATGATGCACAGCAACAGTACAGGCTTAAAATAGTCTCTGCAACACTGTTTGTAAAAAAAATCAGGGTATCACCACCTGTTAAGCTCGGACATGCACAGGCGCTACTAACATCGAATGTTAAATATCCTATTGATCATGTTAGTCTTAAAACTTTCAGCTTGGCGGCTGGTTTACAATCAAGAAAATTTGTTTTTGGGTCAATTACCGAAATCTGTCATTATATGTTTAGTAGATAACAACGCCTTTACAGGTGTTTACAATAAGAACACTTTCAATTTCAAACATTATAACACCAAACATATATCACTCAATATGGAAGGCATTCAGATTCCAACAAAGGCCTTCACCCCAGATTACGGTACCTGTTCTGCAGTTCGTGAATTTTATGGTTTAACGCTTGCAACTGGACGACATCTGAAAGATTCACCATTGTGTATAAATCGTCAAGAATACATAAACGGTTACACCCTTTATGCTTTACATCTGACCCCCGATGAAGGATGCAGCCAACATCTATCCTTGGTCAAGACGGGTAATATACGTTTGGAGATGAGATTCAGAAACCCGCTACCCAGAACTGTTAATTGAATTGTTTACGCGTGCTTCGACAACATTATTGAAGTGAACGTGTTGTATGATTATTATTAACCATGAACACCAGATAACTAACTGCTATTTTGGGTAACAATCCTTACACCGTAAATTACTTTTATGGTGCTGTGGCCTGCGATGAGCTACCGGATAATAAACTAAATAATTTACCCGCCTTGTATATTGTGAATACACACCCTCGAAATAAGCCTGGAGAGCACTGGTTGGCCTTGTATGTGTGTGTGGATAAGACAGGCGAGTTTTTCGACTCCTACGGCAATCCACCTGACTACATTTACTTCCCAGATAGCATCAACACTTTTCTGCAAAAGAACTGTACAAGGGTTGTTTACAACACTTTACAAGTGCAAGACCCGCTCAGCGCAAATTGTGGACAGCATTGCATATTTTATCTACACAACAGGGCCAAAGGGGTACCGTTTAGCCAAATTATAGACCTATACTCTGTTAATTTGAAAAAGAACGATGCGTTGGTATCAAGATATGTTGACAAAATATATTTGAATAAATGTTTTAAAAACATGTTAAACTGTGTACAGACGGCATGCTGTGGTGAAATGTTTAAGATCTGTCACGGTTGTTGAAAAAAAAAACAAGTATGTTTTGTTTGGTTTTTAGTTTATGTATTTTATTGTAAAATAAAAACATGTTAAACTTTACATTTGACATTTTCATCATTTAAAACACCCACAAGAACACACTCAGCTTCAGAAATCTAACCACGCTGAATGGTCTAAAACAGGGGATGAGAAAACAGCCCTAGGACCGGGCTCTGGCGTCATTGGTGTAAATACAACAGCATTTGGTGTTTTTTTGTGTCGATTTATCTTGTCGCGAACATTTTGATTAGGTATAACAGAAAGAGGCATGTTAAGCATAGCCATAGCCTCTATAAATTCACCCCAACCCCTGGGTCTTCTATTCTCAGAAATCTTGTGAGGTGCTGTTATGTTCTTTATTAGGTCCAACATATGCGAGCCACTTACGGCGGTGCCTTTAAACACAAACTCCCCGTCAGCGCTCCACGTTACCACATCTGCTGATTTTGAAATTTTATCCAATACGTACTAATACGTGTCGACATATTACTTTTTCTTTAGCACATAAACAACCGGCCACTCTGGAGCGTACAAACCAGTTCTGATGCGGTATTCCTCAGGCGTCTGTGCTTTTAAGTCCACTAATAGGTATCCATAAGGTTTTCTGGCAGCATCATCAAAACATTCGAGGAAAAACTTTCTGGGGTACATTTGTCGGGCCAAAACATTAACTTGCATTTTATCTCTTGGATTTTTGAACAGAACAATATAGTTTGCATTAAGATTTATTGTCCGGCTGTTTCGACCCTGGAAGAAAAGATTCTGCACAAGATATATGATGCTTAGGTTTCTATGGTGTGTATACTTGGTAAAAGCTCTCTCAATTTCAGAGCTCTGACTGGCCGCTTGCATAAGATCATCAACAATGGCCATATTGGTTTTTTGTAAAGGTAGCAAAACTTAATCGGTCAAAGATTCAGGAAGCCCTTCTACAAAATGTACTGTACATTCTTTATTTTATGAAGCACTTCATCATACATGGGTTGCCAGCACGAATAAAACCATACAATGTTCTGCGGCACTTTCGACAATACATGTGCATTTTCGAGCAGTGTTTTCACAAAAACACTTTTATCACTGTTTGAGGGGCCGGAGATGATGCATGAAAAAGGATGTTGAAGACGATTGTCAAATCCTTCACAACCAAGCACTTGTTTAGAATCCATATGGTAAGGTTTTGAAATCCGGGAGCAGTACCCTTTTGTTGTAAACCACTCTGAATATTTTGGAAACTGTGCGTGTGTTGAGAGAGAAACCTCTCTTATCCCTAACAATTTGTTTTGTGTTGGTCATAATTTCACGAGCTGGGGCCTCTGGATTCTGTACATAGTGTTGTACCAAGTCTGTGAGTGATGAAAGATTGACAACTTGTGTGTTAGTATTATGTAGGGTTATACCTTTCACTTTCATGCAAGTTTTACCGAGCATTGTTTTATAGCCATACGTCTTGGGTCCGTCCTCCTGAAACAAATTCAACAATGTGATCACCCGGGTCTAGCTCACTAGTCAATTCACCCAAAAAATTGCAGAGAGAAGGCATCCAGTCCCCCGGACGGCTCACAAAGATTACAGAATCTGTGTCGTGGTACAGAACCCTGTCAGGCATTTTATCCATGAGCTCATAAAGTTCGAGCCGGGCATAAGTGGTGGTAAAGGCCGTGATGAACACATTGCTGTATCTGGGTGGTTTTGGGAAACCCTTTGCAAGTCTCCACTGGACCAGGGCTACTGTCTCGGTAAGAAATGAAAAGTGTGTGATGTCATACTCATCTGAAAACATGAATTGCAGAAACTGTTCGGGATCACGGATCAAGGTTGTGTTTGTCTGATTGCTTCTCTGGCCAAATTTTCCCCAAAGACTATTTAAAAACAGTTTTGAAATTTGTCTTTGTTTACGGAGATATTGTTTGGGTCTAATCGGACGCCAGTAACTCTGCACATATGCAGCCTTGTCAGAATCATCAGAAACCCAAGAGGGGTAGCCTGATGCTTCTTGTTTACCCTTTAAATGAGTCTTAATGTAGTCACTGAAAAGAGACTCGGAGCTATCTTGGAAATGCCAGATTTCCCAAATTTTGTCAATGTGTAACCTTTTTCAATAGCTTTAAGCAATTCAACAGTACACCATACACCTGTTAGAGAACGCATCAGGGGCGATTCTAGACCTAGAGCTTTGCTGGGGCACAGGCCCCCAACTCCCAATACATTAAAAAAAAATTTTTTTTAAATGTGCGCGCAATATGAAATAAATGGCTAGCCTACGGGTACAAGCTTCAAAATCATTATTGTCACTGTCATACTGTAGGCTATATTAAACCACTGGTAAAGATACAATGATAGATTCATGAGTACAATATAATGATATTTATTTGCACATGCACACCTCAAAGATTTACAAACAACATCCTCTTACTGCAACCATTTAAGATTAGAAAGAGTCAGATTCTTTACTACCTAAACCTCAATCCATGTTTAAAACAAGTAGTTCAGGAAAGCAAAGTAACTAACAAACAAAAACAAAAAGTATCTTTCTTTTATGGTAGTATTATGCAGGATGCTCCCTTCTCAGGAGAAGCTGTTGTGCATTATTAGGCTAACAAACTCTAACAAGATGGTAACATCCAAAATGCACATAGCCTATTCATTTACAAGCTGTGTGGAGCACAGCATAACAGCATAAGTTTGATAGAACAACATGGACTAAAAAGGCATTAAACAAGGTTTAACCTGGAAAATTTTATAAAACAAAGCTGTTAAAATAAGTCCAACTAAGTAATGCCATACACTACTGCATTTTTTAAATCATTTTTTTACAATTAAACTGTATCGCCTTGTCTTCATGGAGGCAAAGCGGTCGATGACATTGCCTTGACTGACTCTGCACAAGTGGTCCCTTTCAATAGACAATAGAGCCAGATGATGGAGCCTGTCTTGCCCCATTGTTGACCTTAGCCAAGTGGACAGCCTTCTCAACACACTAAATGATCTTTCACAGCTGCAACTATTTACAGGGATTGTGAGTGCAATCTGGATTATTTGAGTTAGTGTTGGGAACATTTCTGTATCTAGAATGTTGAAAACACCCTGTATATCCACAATTTCTGTTTTGTTTTTGAGGAGGTTTTTAGCCACCAAAACTTCCTCATGTTTCAATTCAACATTGTAGTGATCAGCTAGACCACGGAGGTGCTCTTCAGAGAAAAAATTATCTCCCTTGGGATTGCATGCCTGAACACCTCTAAGAATTTGGCTGTTCACTGAGGAAAATCGCTGCTCGATTTCACTTACCATCCTGTCCAGGCATGGTAAGTACAGTTTCCTTTTGAGGCACTCTGAATTGCTCAGGTCACTCACTGCACCACAACTAGATTCTACTACATAGTCATCTAAGCGCTTCTGCTTTTGCCTTTGTCTGGTGGTACATGGTTCTGGAATCTCATTTGCTGCACAGAAGGTCTTGACCTTATCATATAGTTTAGCAGCATCCTCATCTGTGCGCATTTGTTTAAGTGTTTCACACACAGCTCCATTGTACTCCACAGCCTTGGCCAGGTCCACTTTCTCACTCTGGAGGTACTTGTGAAGATGCTCTGTCACAGACAGTAAGGTCTTAAACACCATGAGCTTATACACAGTGGAGAATGTTCGGAGTTTAACACATAGCCCCACTGCATTGGCAGTCTTTATGCCAGAGAGGCACTCTAAAAGAGCAGGGTAGTTCTCCAGTACTGCATTTACAGAACGCAACTGGCATGACCAGCGGGTCTTTGACAGCTGCACAAGTTCAGATGGTTGCAATCCCAACCTATTTTGAACATCTCTGAATGTGTGATGGTGTACCAGTGAAGTGCTGAAAAATGAGTATAGACTCTGCAATGTGTCAAATAAATCACTGGCTTCTGGTACTGCATGACAGGTGTAGCAGAGCACCAAGTTTAATTGATGCGCATAACAATGCACATAAATGGCCTCTGGGTGCTTGTCCCTGAATTTTGCTTGAACACCTCCAATAGCACCACTCATTACTGACGCTCCATCGTAGGCCTGTGCAACACACTTCACATCTGAAATGCCGGCATGAACTAGCTGTTCTTCAAGGGCTGCAGTTATGCTCTCTGCATCAAATGCTCTCAATTCCCTCATGGCCAGCAAACACTCCTTCACTCTACCCTCAGTTACATAGCGGACACATATAGCCAACTGCTCCGTGTGACCATCTCTGGCTTCATCTGCCATAATGGAAAACATTCCAGCATGTCTCAACTCCTTGACAATACTTGCTGTTACCTCCTTCGCACAGCACTCAATCATTTCATTTTGCGATGAAGATGATAAATAGGTGCTGTGGGATGGGACTGAATAAGACTGCAGGAAAGGATCAAACTCCTTTAAATAATCAATGCACTCCAGGAAATTTCCCTTATTGCTACTAGATATCCCCTCATCATGGCCCCGGAATGGAATGTTTTGCTTTGCTAGCAATTGTGTCGTGGCTACAATGCGCCGCAAGTATTCTCGCCTATTTCTGATTTCAGCCTCATTTGCTGAATGTAACTGGTAAACCACACTCCCATGCGAGACAGTTGATTTAAAACTGTGCCATGACACCATGCTTGCTTTATGGGCAGGTGTTTTCTCATGCTCTCTAAAGAGATCAAGAGCTTTCTTCCAATTAGTCAATCCAGTGGTAACAAACGTGTCATGTTTCAAATTTTTTCCAAACATTCTGCATGAAAAACAGAAAGCTGCATCTTTTGCCACAGAGTACTCCAACCAAGAAAAATTTACAAACCAGCTGGAATTGAACGATCGTTTTTTCAACCCAAACCAGTTTTGTGGGTATTGGGCTAATTTGACCTGATTTGGACCATCACATATCTCCCCTAGGTCACAGACATCCTTCTCCATACTCTGAATAGTTTTACGTCTAGCCCCCATCATGTCCTCATCCGTTTCTTGCCTGTCTCTCTCCTCCTCCTCCTCCCCCTGCCTGGTACTGGACTGCCCAGCCTGTGCTCTTTCTCCCCTCTCTTCTCCTTCTCTTCGACCTTCTTCTCCTCCTCCTCCTCCTTCTCCTTCTTCTCCTCCTTCTCCTCCTCCAGCACTCTCTCCCTCAATTGTTGTAGCAGCCACTATCCAGCAACATCCAAACACATAGGCATAAGTAGGCCTATACTCACTGCATGAATTTAATAGGCTTTCCTACTAACACAAGGGAAGCTTATTTTTAGTCAAAATTGAGATATACTTCCCTCCCAGGCAAGGGTCCTATAGTCATCCTGGCAATACTGCAGTTCTTTGTAGCTTAAATAGCCTACTAAAGCCTTCATACTGACTTTTGGTGATATAGGCTACTCTGATTCTGTGTAGATAATTATAGGCTACATTTGCAAATGCAGCAAACTTATTTAAGTTTGCCATTAAACCATTGATCAAATCACAGCACTGGCTATTACCAGCATAAATGTTAATGTTACCATTAATGTGGGCAATTATCATACCTCCCTCGTCCTCCTCCTCATCTCTCCTCACTGTTCCTCTCCCTCTGTCTCTGTTCAGGAATAATTTTCTGATGTCCATCTCTGAATAGTTTATCAGAAGGCTAATGTTTAGTTTTACAGTAGGACAGCTTCACAAACAGTATAGGCTACTTTTACAGGACTCTCTCTACAGTATACGTATAAATCATTATTAATTGTCCGCATGTGTGCATGCAGCCTACGCATGGTTTGAGTGTGTGTGTGAGGGAGAGAGCACAAGCCGGTAAACTGTTGCTAAATTTAGGCTACAATGACGCTAAGCATTGAAAAACAGATGCTAATTATGTGGGCAACATTCTCTAACAGCGATCATTTTTTCTGTCAAACAAGTTGTGAATTTGTTGTAACATTAAAACAGGGGACGACTTACTTTGTGCTCAAAGTGATGTGACAAGCTCCAGCGGTTTCCACTGTGTATGTGTGTGTGTGTACAAGGAAACACTCGGAAGAATCATGAACGATTTTCATTGGTTGTGTTCAATCTACAGAGGTGCTATTTCCTGATTGGCTATTATGGCCCCTTTCTTTTTTTCCTTGTTTTTTTTGATTGGCTGGTAAGTGACAGGCTCGAGTCATGACTAAAGCAGGCAGGGAGATGCGCTCATGAATGCCGTTTCAAGCGAGAGCAGCGCGAGAATTTTACTGGGGCACTGGAGACTTTTACTAAGGCACGTGCCCCAGTAAATAAGGTCTAGTGACGCCCCTGGAACGCATATCATCAGAATGTTGACAGCAACCTTGATGCTCAGATTCTGCGCAGGTCCGGCAGAGTGGAAACATTAATTTACCAGAGACTCTGTACAGTAACACTGGTATTTTAAGGTTTCTTGGGGTGTAGACCCTGGCTTTGATCAGACCAAAATAGTTTTCGATCGGTTCAAAGTCACGGAAGATGATGATGGGGTGATTTGTTGGGTAAACTTTAGTTTTGTTCACAAACAGGTATAGACTGGTGAAATCAAAATTGTGTATTTGCTCACCTTCTTGAACTTTGTAGTAAAGGTGCAAAGCATTAGTTCGACCACCAAACAGAGCATCCCGAGGCTCCATACGCTCCGGATAGTCCTGATGTCTCAGGAACTCCTGAACCTCGGGATTCTCACGTTTAAGTCTTACCCATTCGTGCTCCTACATCACGACAACATTCAGGTTGTATACGCGGCGCAAAGTGTCAATTTTTTATTTAAATTTGTGATAGATTGAACCAAAATCTGTTTTTGTGAGAGGGCTAATCGTGTTTGGCTGGTAACATTTTGGACAAGCATGATATAGGCACCCAGCAAATTCAAAAGCCGTACGTACACCGTCCGACTCTGAATACCCGTCTAGATGGTAGTTACCCATCTTAACCTCACCCCGGTTCAGGACATGTTGAATTAAAAACTTTTCCTGGTGGCTCACATATTCTAACCATTGGATGGATGCTGTGGAAAATGCTTTCTGCTGTCGCACATAATTATCAGGCGATGTGACTGCAATGGTGTTTTTGGACAAAAAGTTTGTGCAGTATTGCTTCATACACACCGAGGCTATTGTAATGCATTGGAACGGGTCTAAACCGGTGCTCCCAAGCACCTCTGTCCTAAACCGTAAACAAGCCTCCCGCAAAATAACAACATCATTCTGGCAGTACTCTGACATTTCTTTACGAAAGTCAAACACACCCCCAGACACGTTATCATACCACGCGTTAAATTCAACCTTATCCTTCTCCATCATTGTGTCAACCCCATAGTACAAGAGTGACGGGTACGGGCCGATGTAATTTTGGTTCTCAATTTTATTCCAGAAATGGGGAAAATGCCCCTTTCACATTTTGCTGCCTTGTGCTATGATGTTTGGTGTCATACCTTGCTTAACCAAATACTGCATCAGCAGGTACCCGTCATAACCCTTCGAATTATGTGCAATGAATGTATAGCCCTTGTACTTTGGTGTTCGATACCTCTTAAAAAAAGCCTGTACACAATTATCACCCTCTGCAGTCCAACGCTTACCATTCAAATCAATGCAACATATGAAATTGGCGTCCCCCAGGGGTCAGTTCTCGGAATCATTTTATTCATTCTTTATATGCTTTCCCTAGGTAGTGTCATTAGCCAGCATGGAATCTCATTCCACTGCTACGCTGATGACACACAGCTTTATTTAAAAACTACCCCTAACCCCTCTGCCTCCTCATCATCTCTCACCACCTGCCTTGAGGAGATAAGGGCGTGGATGAAAAACAACTTCTTGCAGCTAAACGACTCTAAAACCGAAACCATCTTAGTTGGCACTCCCCACCAGGTCCAGTCATCCCCCATAACTCACATCACCTTCTCTGGCCAAAACATTCCCCTCTCCTCATCAGTCATCAACCTGGGCGTTAGGTTCGATCCTCATCTGACCTTTGACGCCCACATCAAACACCTGTGCAAAACCTCCTTCTACCACCTCAAGAACATCTCAAAACCCCGTCCCTCACTCAGCCTACCAGACGCTGAGAAACTTGTCCACGCCTTTGTCTCCTCAAGGCTGGACTACTGTAACGCACTTCTCATCGGGATCCCTAGCAAGAGCCTTCAGAAGCTCCAATACATCCAGAACAGTGCTGCTAGGATCCTGATGAGAGTGCGTAAGTATGACCATATAACCCCCATCCTTCACTCACTTCACTGGCTTCCTGTATCCTCCAGGATTGCTTTCAAAATGTATCTGCTTACACATCAGTGTATCCATGGAAATGCCCCCTCTTACCTCAAGGACCTTCTCACCCCACAAACCTCCACCCGAAACCTGAGATCCTCAAACTCCTACCTTCTCCACCCACCCAGAACTCGGCTCCGCACTATGGGAGATCGCGCCTTCTGCTCGGCTGCCCCCCGCCTGTGGAATAATCTGCCCGATCACCTGAGGGCACCACAGACGGTCGAAATTTTTAAGAAAGGTCTAAAAACTTTCCTTTTTAACAGAACCTTTTCTTAAATTTGTACTTTCGCTTTTATCTGTGCTTTTTAGGTTTTATTATGGCCAGTTTTTATTATGAATGTTACTGTGTTGTATTGTTGTTGTTGTTGTTGTTGTTTTTATGCTCCACATATGCTTTGTAGCACTTTGAGATCTCCTTGAAATTAAAAGTGCATTACAAATAAAATTTATTATTATTATTATTATTAAAGCAACAGGTGCAAAAGTTAATGTCTCAAAAACAGAGATTTTAAGAGTTGGACGTGTTAAAAAGCCATTGCCTGATCTATCATTTACGGTGGCGCCTGCAATAATAAGAATCTTGGGGATATACGTGGGTACAGATGAAGAGAGGGCACAAGATCTCATGTAGTGAGCGGCTGTGGCTCAGGAGGTAGAGCAGGTTGTCCGCTGATCTCAGGCTCGGCGGTTCGATCCCCGGCTCCTCCTGTCGAAGTGTCCTTGGGCAAGAAACTGAACCCCAAATTGCTCCCAATGAGCAGGCTAGCGCCTTGCATGGTGGCTGCTGTGTGAATGTGTGTGTGAACGAGTGAGTGAGAGGCCATTGTAAAGCGCTTTGGATAAAGGCACTATATAAGTGCTGTCCATTTACCATTTACATGGTCAGCAGTCATAGCCCAAATTGAGAAAATACTTTTATTTTGGAAATTAAGAAAATTGAATTTGAAAGGGAAGATTGTGGTTTTAAACTGCCTTATGCGCTCAAAACTATGGTATGTACTGGGAGTGCTAGATTTACCATTGTGGGCTGAAAAGATGATAAAAGGAATGATGATCCATTTTCTGTGGGAAGTTAAACCGGCCAGGATCCGATACAACACGTTGGTTGGGATGATTAAACAAGGAAGGCTACAATTGGCGGACCCTGTTTTAAAGAAAAAAAGTCTAAGAATTAAAACGGTTAAAAAGATTTAGACTGGACTAGTAGCAGTATGGAAGGATTTCATGAGTTTTTTATTTAGAGAAATGCGGGGGTTTAAACATGGGGAAGGAGGTGCTGCTGATGTGCCTGAAGCCACGCATGATTACGGGCATTCCCCGGTTTTATCAAGAGGTATTGGAGGCATGGGGGAAGTTCACGCAACATTTTACAATATGTCCAAAAGGTAGAGAACAGTATTTAGAACAACCAGTATTTTAAAATCCATTAATCCAAATGAATGGGAAAATGCTGCAGACTTTCCTCTGTGCTGGGGTGACTAAAATAAAAGATGTAATGTATGAGGTGAAACTGGGATTTTTGCCTCTACATGCAATTGTCGAACTCGTCTGATCTCGGAAGTTGGATCTGGTTAGTACTTCGATGGGAGACCGCCTGGGAATACCAGGTGCTGTAAGCTTTTTTAAAAGTTTTGTTTTGCGTTAACGCTCGCGATGGCGCCGTTCACCAAGGTAAAAGGTGGAAACTGTCAACTAACTGTATTCACAGTGAAGATAATGAAACATTGTTGTGTCCTAATTATGCACTCTCGTAATTGTGCTCATTTGACCGCGTTGATCACCAAAATTAAACGGAAAAGGCGGCTGTATTTTAGAAACAATTCTACAAAAATAATTTTTCGCTCATGGCCATACACACTGAACTCCCTGAGTGAAGGACCCGGATTGCCTACAGCGTTATTGTTTGAAAGTGATAGCGAGTTTGTTTGTTCAGTTTTATCGTCTTTTCGTTCGATTTATTCCTGGTTTGTTTATCTGTTTTTGTTTGTTTAATCCCCCAGCAGCTTTGCTGTTTGGGGTATATACTCCCCCTTTTTTCGTTGTTTGTTAAAAATGAGTGTAAGTGCAGAAAATCAGACTGATTATATGGCAAACGACTAAGGACCGGCACAGACTGAGACACAGAATGCGGGAAATGGCTCATCTGAACAGGGCAAGAACGAGGAAATAATTATCGGCAAACCAAAGTATCTACAAAAAGGAATTAACGGTTAGTGTGGAGATTGTGGGCGAGGATCGGATTATAGTGATGGAGTTGCTGCGACGTATAAAAGAAGTGTGTAGAATTGTAACTGGTTGCAGATACAAAACGCCAACTAAATATGAAGTTACGATGCAGACGGAAGGAGAGAAAGGAAGATTGACGGCTTCAAAATAAAGAATACACAAATTTTAGCAAAGGAACTATGTAATGATTGTTTCATTTATGAACTTACCGGTATATATTGATGATGCAGAGATACTTGCGAAACTAAGTATATGGGGGGTTAAAGCTGCATCAGCGATTAAGAGGAACTGAGATTGCCGACGAACACGGTTCCTAAAAGTAAAATTTACAGAACAAGTGAAATCACTGCCATATTCCACAAAATTTAACACTCCTCGTCACAAATCCAAAAACACCTCGAAGGGGCGGAATACTTTCGAGTTATTCATGACAGGCAGATTCGGGTA